>JAZKJV010004701.1:0-382500 GCA_037367405.1 Ottelia alismoides
TATCAACCTGAAGATGAAGATCAATTTTACACTGTCTTCTTCAGGGTTTGATCATCAAGTTTCTCAATCTTGGTCATTGGGATTTGGTATCGATCATATGCTTTCCCAAAGCATATATCATACCTTCAAATTATTGTCATTCTTCCAAAGCACGACGACCATGCATGGAATTTGATCGGTCCCAATACCTCATGTGTGAGCTCATGTCTTCCGGTTCATAAGTGAACATGTATGATCCCTTTCGAGAGATCATATTACTCATATGCCCTTACATGCACACCAGCTCGCCGGTGTATAGACTTTGGTTAGGCCATCAACCTACTGGTCTGCCAAATGTACACACTCAGACATATAGTAACACATCTATCTCTGGTCAGAGGATGTGTTCCTATGCCGTGACAGCATTCAACATAGGACTTAGGTTATCTCGATCTTGCTAAGTCAACCAATTGACTAAACTAATCTGACACCTCTGAATCACTATTCCCATGCAGAGGACCTGCATCAAGAAGTCGGTCAGATATCAACCTATGTGAGAAAGGATTGCCATCTCCTACTCAGGCTGGAGATCATATCTTAATAATCATTTGACAGTGCTCGATGAGTCCTCTATCTAACCCATTAGATATTCATCCAAGCACCAGCCTCTATGATTCATCTAATGAATCAACAACTATATGATTATCAAGATGGCCATGGTACATAATGCTAATTGTACAGAGGGACCTATTATGCAATTTATTTATTCTTCATTTCAAATCAAGGAATGATATGAGCAATAACATTTATTGCATAATGGCTCGTCGTGGGCTCGCATGTCTAACATAATGAACCGCTAAATGTATGTATAAAGAGAGATCTGTTGTGGCATGAGCACTTGGCTTCTCATACATAACCGATAATAATCTTAGTGATGAGGTTCTCGACTTTAATTTATAACCTGGGAAGTCCAAGGTCGAACACAAGGACATGAGCCATAATACAATTATTTTGGTGTTGAATGTCTAGGTTAAGTGATTGATGAATCATTTTGGTCAAAACATACACAACACTGCAGACAAGCAATGTACGGTAAATGCACATAACAAATGCAAGCATATATGAAATGTGGCTTAAATAATGAATACATGTTAGAATATATCAACAGAATGAACATAATGATTAAACGCTAACATATGCAAATATACTCACAAATCTGCCCTAGATGATTATTCAATCTTAAGCAATTATGCAATTTAGATATAAGTCAAATTGGGCACTTCATTAGAAATCCAGTTTCATTTCATGTTATTTATAGTAACAATAATATCTCTAATTAATGAATCAACCAATGAGCATCAAATTAGAGAATAAATTAATACATGCAAAATATAATGGAATATGGAATAAAATGCCGCTGAAATCGCTTCATTTAGACATAAGATGCTCACGATATCCGAGTTTGAATATAGGGGCATAAATGTAAATAAAACATAATTTAAAACATAATACACATGTCCCTATAGGGACTGAAATGCAAATATCAAAAACTAATCCTGGAAATTTATGAATAACCACCTGTATGGGGGCGTTTCTGTAATATTCAAGAACGACAATGGTAGCGCTACAATTAACCCAGGGTGCATGCACAAAACACGCACTTGGCTTGGGCCACTTGTCGTCATGCAAAGCTTCGACAAGTGGTTCAAATAATGCAAGGCTGCAGGTTTGGGTAGGTCGACGTGGCCTCCTATAGGTCATTAGATCGTGCCCAAATTGGCGTGATCCAACGGCAACTGTAGGCCATTGGTTCGTCTTCTTCTTCGCCTGATGACCCTACGAAGAGGCGGGGCTCCGGCGAGCCCTTCCTTCCACCGCCTGTGTCCTCGAAGCTATCTGATGGTCGGAGAGGGTTCCTGCATGGATTGTGAACATGAAGAATCATTGGAGAAGATCCGCAAGAGGCTGAAAGTCAATGAAGGTGAAGACCAGTCGAAGGAGAAAGTCCAGATCGATGGGGTCTTCAGCTTTCGGACACTAATGGTCTTTGAACCTGTAGGTGTTGGAATAAATATAGTCGAAGCCTAACGCTGTGGATGTGTGCGGTTGTGACTGGGAATGGAGGGTTGTGGCGGCTGAAGAAGGTGAAGCCCTATGGGTTCTTCCGCCATGATAGGAGGAAGGTGAATCGACGTGGTATAGTGCGATAGAGTTGTAACCACGTGGAATAGAATCTCCAGCGTGGATCAAGGACCCATGTTGAAGGGCGAAACCATGTCCGATGATGAAGTACGTGTCACAACATGGTGGAAAAAATTGAAGAAGTAAAGAGATAAACCTAATTATCTAGCCTGTACATGAAGAAGCTTAGATCGCAGAGGTGGTTTGGCTTGGGATGAGGCCATCATGGACCTCAAGTCCTCGATAAAACTCCCTCAGCAGTGGGAGAAACTCGTACGCCCGGAGATGGTCGTCACTTGGAAAGGTGGCCAAGGGTCGTCACCAGAATCTTAAAGATGCCATTATCGTACTCCAAGATCTCCTTGATCTTGTCATGAAAGGGAGAAGGAGGCTAGGCGAAGTCTCTCGCAAAGGGTGGACCCAGAGTCATTGACAACGACGAGGGAGTTGTCTCCAAGAGGTGGTTTCAACCATCACCTCTTAGTGTGGAAGTTAGGATTAGGGATAATGGGAGGTTGGTTTGGATGCAGGACGATAGGAGAATATGAGGGTGGTGGTGGTTGGTCGGGGATTTACTCGAGATGGCTGAGAAAATAGGAAGAAGATGGGGTAGTTTGGACGAGGGGGGAGAATTGTTGGAGGTTAGGGATAACTTCACAACCGTTGGATCATATGATCCAACTGTTAGTCTTTATGTGGGAGGGGACGGATATGATAAAATAGAGCAGAGTCGATCGAACAGATCATTATGAGGCGTGGATCAACAACTGGATGAAGCTCATCTAAGAAGATCAGAGGTCATCAATACATAAATAAAAAATAAATACTATTAAAACCATATAAAAGATTTGTCTTTATTTCTCTTTGCTTTTTTTTGGTATTTTCATTTTGTTTTATATTATTTAATTTATACACAATTTTGTTCTAATTTTTATTTGTTTTTTAATATGAAATAAATACACAAAATAATACACCATAATTGAATTATATTAATATATAGTAATTAGTGTTAATTATATACGATACAATAGTTAGTAATTAGTGTAAATTAGGCAATGAATCTTGTGATTAACTTAAGTAAAGGAGATAAATATAATATGTTAAGCTGATAAATCTAGAATATATCACCCCCCTATAGTTAAGCTAAGCTCGTCCTCGAGCTAATAGATAAAGAATTTGTTAGAGAGTTAGTTTAATTAGGAAGATCGCTGACATGTGCAAGTGAGTATACACGACTTGATTTGTCCTAGAACACTAGATTTTAGGAATCCTAAAACTCTAAATTGATCGAAGTATTAATCAAAAGTAATTCAACTCCTCTAATTGTCAGACTCTAAATTGTACATATATATATAAGAAGTAAGGATTAGTGTAGACTGCATCTTGAGAGTAGAGTCGAGACATCACCAAAAATTCCAATCTCAGAAGCTCTCCTAAGGACCCAACCCTCAACCATAGGGAATAAATCTAGTTATGCTACAATACACCGTCTCTTTCGTTTGTCAGACTTTAAAGGGAAGGATGGAAGGCTGGATTATGGAGGATGTAGGATTGTGTACTTTTTTTCTCTTCCTCTCATTGGAACAGGGTTCTCTCAGGTGCCAATACTCAACACAATTTCCATTTAGATTTTTGCCAATCAGTGTGTCCGTTTAGAGAATTTGGAGTTGTCTACACTTGTTTTCCTTGGAATACATCGGGGTGTGCATTTTTTGAGTATCTACTATACCTTCTACACCTAGACTCATAGCATTTATGATGTAGGGACCTTTTTTGGGTGCTATCCCAACTCCTAGTCCTCTTAGCGGTGGTCTAAATGGACACTTTGAATTGGTTGGGAGCGCTTGCCTTTGGTGGTAGCTCTTTGATTTTTGACTTTGTGGAATGAGAGATTTTCTTTCATTATTTTTTTTCTTTATTTTTTGCTAGCTCCACTACTTTTACCAAAAGATTGGCCACACTGATCAACTTATTAATTAATCATCACACCTTGGCACTTTAGGTCAAGATCAAGAGATAGCATGAGAACATGTCCCATACTGGCTAATATGCTGACACTGTGGTTACATGAAGCCTTAATTAATTTTATTTCATCCTCAAGCATCGTATAGATCAAGTCCAAACTCAAACTTCCAATCCCAGTCTCCTCAGTGATAATTTGACTCATGTCAATCATGAATGCAACCGTGTATGTAAGTGATAATCAAATTTCTTATAAGGGAATTTAAGCATGGGATATAGCATCCGTATCTACAAACTATGAGAGTACGAATTTTTAAATCTATGACCCTAATGATGAATACATGATAACTCTAATTCTAGGGACTCCTTAAACCAAGTGTTAAAGATAGTCTCAAGCCTTGAGTGCATAGAGAAAGTGTCAGAGAATAACACCAATCAATAAGTTAATATTTTTGTGATTTTTATTTTTCCAATTTTTATGTTAGAGATTTAATTGATTAGACTCATTTACAACCTTAGCATTGAAAAAGATTTATGAAAACTTTTTGCAAACATTGTCACATATGTATAGAAATTTTCCAAACATTTTATAAAAATTTTAAAACAAGTAAAAATCCATTTTTCAAACCAATGTAAAACATTTTTCAAAACAATGTCACATAAATATGTGGGTTTTTAAAACATTTTACAAATAGTTTTCCAACCATGTCAAGCTGTTTTTTCGCAAACCATGTAAAACAATTTTAAAAATCATGTCAAATATGTATATAAATTTCAAATATTATTTTCGAAACATTTTTAGACAAATCAGTTTTAAAATTGTAATACGATACCTATAACCCCAATAGTTTGAAAAAATTTCAAAATATGAGCTATGGCTAAAGTATATATGCAATATATACGGTAGACCCCCCATACTTAGCTTTTGTTATATCCTCATAGAACAAAGTGATATGAAGCCATAACTCATGCTAAGTATAAAAGAAAATCCAAAAACTGGTGATAGAATTATATGTGCATCATGAGTAAATGAATCAGTTAGATGGATGCATGGTCTCAGGTTCCCCTATACTTAAGCTGAGAAATAGCTTAAGTATAAATATATAAATTAAATCTAGGTGACCCGACGGAAACAATCAGGATGACAAAGGATGCCCCCTATATTTAGGCTAAAAATAGGCTTAAGTATAAAGAATATGAAGCTCAGTGATGGAGGGGTTAATATTAGCTGAGTCTTTAGATGGTGAATCTGAGGTGATAATAATGGAGCCCAGAGTTTTGGGAGGCTGAAGAATCAAACAATATCAAACAAACCCAATTACTTCACCAACACACACAGTGAAGACCATAAATATGTTCCAATTATCTTGATCTTTTATTGATGATAATACAATATTCACGTTCTTTACGAGCAGGCTGAATTGGGTTTTGGGCTCTATCCAAAGGATTCGTCCTCGCCTCTCAACGAATGCATATATAACTGCAAGTAATGCGGGGTTTTCTCTCCCAAAAACAAGGTGAATTTTAACTCCATTTTGATTATATCAACTTGCATTAACTGTCCAACTTTTATAGATTAGGTTACCACTTGTAATAAATCTCTAAACACATAAGTCATCGTCTACTGTCCAGTCCCATTTTCGTATTATCGTAAGTGGCAAATCATGAAAGGGGAAAATCATGCAGACGTAAAATCATGATGCTTATGAGAAATACCTACAGTGGCTCCAGCTCTCTTCATGCATATGCATGAATGAATATAAAGTTTTATGTAAATGCATGCAAGTTGTTGAAAATCAGACCTACTCATGCGTCTGTTAACGAGAAGATATTCAATTCATTTGGGCTAAGTTGAACGTTGATTACATGCATATAACAAATCTAGGAGATGAGTGAATCTCGTAAGATGCAGTTAATGTGCCCCAACTTACGAATAAAGCACTTAAGAAAATACATTGAAAATAGCTCTATGAGCCGTGTGCCTGGATCCTAAGTCGAGCACTCAAGTTGAGTCCCATCTACATGGATGAAACAAACTCAACACACACATAATAAAGTCCAATCCACAATTATATAATAAATATAGAAAATAATCTTCAAAACACTTGAAGGTATCTTTTGTGGCTCCTCTCAGCATGAACTCCTTCTTGAACTCATGCCTCCATTCTCCATGAGCTTCCTCGATTAGTGGGCTTCCCTACCACAGAAGAGAATAGTTTAGATATTTTAAAGATTACTGAAACATAGATAATAATGCATAGAACATCACAACATGGAATCAACCTAAATAAAATAAGAATCAACTTAACCAAAACATAAGACGTAATAATTATATTAATGAAGATGTGTCCCCTGCAACTGCACCATCTAATGAACCGCTAAATGCATGTATTAAGAGAGATCTGTTGTAGCATGGGCACTTAGCTTCTCATACAGAATCGAGAAGAATCTCAGTGATGAGGTTCTCGTCTTTATTTTATAACCTAGGAAGTCTAGGGTCGAACACAAGTACACTAGCCATAATACAATTACTTAGGTGTTGAATATCTAGTTTAAGTGATTGATGAATCATCTAGGTCAAAACATACACAACAATGCAGACAAGCAATGCAAGGTAAATGCACATCACAAATGCATGCATAGATGATGTGATTTTAAACAATGAATACATGTTAGAATATGTCAACAGAATTAACATAATGATAAAACACTAACAAATGCAAATATACTCATAAATATGCCCTAGATGATTATTCAATCTTAAGCAATTACACAATTTAAATCTAAGTCCAATTAAGCAATTAATCAGAAATCTAGTTTCATTTCAAGTGATTTATAGAACCAATAATACCTCTAATTAATGAACCAAGCAATGAATATCAAATTAAAGAATATATTAATCCATGCGAAAGATAATGAAATAGGGATCAAAGTGTCACTGAAATCTTTTCATTTAGACATAAGATGCTCACAATATTCGAGTTTGAATCTAGGGACATAAATGCAAATAAAATAAAATTTAAAACATAACACACAGGTCCCTAGAGGGATTAAAATGCAAATATAGACAATCGATCCTGGAATTTATGAATAACCCCCTGCACGGGGGCGTTCCTGCAATATTCAAGAATAGCATTGCAATTAACCCTGGGTGCACGCGCACACACGCACACCCCAGGCTCGATGACGTGTTCATGGCTTGGGCCGCTTGCCATCATGTGAGGCTTCGGCAATTGGTTCAGATAATGCAAGGCTGCAGATTTAGGCAGGTCGACGTGGCCTCCTATAGGTTGTTTGATTGTTCCTAAATTGGCATCATCCAATGACAAGGGTATGCCATAGGTTCTTCTTCTCCGCCTGATGACTCTGTGAGGAGGTTGGGCTACGGCGAGCCCCTCCTTCCTCCGCCTATCTTCTGGAAGCTATCTAATGGTCAGAAAGGGTTGCTACATGGATTGCGAAGATGAAGCATCGTTAGAGAAGATCTGTGAGTGGTTGAAAGTCGGTGAAGGTGAAAACCAGTCGAGGGAGATAGTACAAATCGACTAGGGTCTTCAACATCCGGCCATTAGAGGCATTTGAACCTGCATGTGTTAAAACAAATATAATCGAAGCCTAACGACGTGGGTGTGTGAGATTGTGACTGGAATTGGTGGGTTGCGGTGGCTTAACCAGGTGAAGCCCTATGGGTTCTTCCGCCATGATAGGAGGAAGGTGAATTGATGTGGTAGATTGCGATAGAAATGGAAGCACATAGCATAGAATCCCCAGCGTGGATGAATCAAGGACCCATGCATAAGGTTGAAACCATGTTTGATGATGAAGTAGGTCTCACAACATGGATGGACAAACTGAAGAAATAAAGAGAGAAACCTAATTAGATACTTCTACATGATGAAGATTAGATCGCGGAGGTGGTTTGGCTTGGGATGAGGCCATCATGGACCTCTGGTCTTCACTAAAACTCCCTCAGCTGTGGCAGCAGCTCAAACGGCTGGAGATGGCCGTAACATGGAAAGGCGGCCAAGGGTCGTCATCGGAGTCTTAACACCATTGTCGGACTCTAGGATCTCCCTAATCCTATCACGAAAGGGAGAAGGAGGCTAGGCTAAGTCTTTCCCAAAGTGTGGATCAATTCCATTGATTGCGGTGAGGGAGCTTTTGAAGAGGCGAAAGTTTCTATCTCTAGGCGGTGGTTTCAACCACCGCCTCTTAGTGTGGAAGTTAGGATTAAGTATAATGGTAAGTTGGCGTGGATGCAGGTCGATAGGAGAATTCGAGTGCAGTGGCGGTTGGTCGGGGAGTTACTCGAGATGGTCAGGAAAATAGGGAGAAGATGGGTGGTTTGGTTGAGGGGGGAAGAACTGCTGGAGGTTAGGGATGACTTCTGAACCTTTAGATCATATGATCCAATGGTTAGGCTTTACGCACGAGGGGACGGACAAGATCAAAAGAGCAAAGCCGTTGGCATGGCTCACGATGAGGCACAGATCAACGACTGGATGATGCCCATCCAAGAAGATCCTATGGTTTAAAAAGTGGGTGCTAAAGAACAGTGACATTTTCCTGATGAAGATAGATCAGGTGGCTCATATCAAGGCAGGTGGCAGAACATGAATGGGCCGCGTGGCCGGCTATGGAGGCACCACGTGGCCTAATTATAATATAAGAGAACAAAGAAATTATAATAAAATAAAAAATAAATAGTTAGAGGAAGAATTTGGAAAAGTGATGAACATAAAAGTTGTAGAACTCGATGCGTTCTACAACTTTTATGTAGCAGTCAAAGAGATCAGAGGTAATCTATATATAGATAAAAATTAAATACTATTAAAAACCATATAAAACAACTTTCTTTATTTTTTTGCTTATTTTTTTATATTTTTATTTTATCTTATATTATTGTATTCACAATTTTGTTCTAATTTTTATTTGATTTGTAATAAGAAATAAATACATAAAATATTACACCATAATAGAATTATACTAATATATAGCAATTAGTGTTAATTTTTTACAACACAGTAGTTAGTAATTAGTGTCAATTAGGTAATGAATCTTGTGATTAACTTATGTAAAGGAGATAATTATAATCTAACAAGCTGCTAAATCTGAAATTTATTAAGGAGTCGAAATCTCGTTCGACACAATTGTTATCCCAGATATTTTCGCGATTATATGCAATGGATTGCCCAACTTGTAATCTATAATGGGTAAATAAAGCCAGCATCACACCATTTCCTGACCTATTTCAAGACAACATCCTGGAGATTAAGATTTAGACGATGCTGAACTCATGGGTCGGCATACTGTCATCCTCTAAGTAGATTTGATGTGAGCACAAAGCTAGACTAATCCCACAGATGTCTCAAATACTCCAGGCAATAGCCTTGCAGTTTCTCTTAAAAACCTATAGCACGTGAGATTCCTGTTCGTTGATCAACTACGATCTAATGATGATCGGAAACATTTGGGGGGAACTCACTAGGAAGGCATACTTCAGAGATGAATTTATGACTTTGAGCTCAGGTGCTATATAAATCGTCTCTACAACAACCTTTGCAACTGCAATGGTATAAGCTACATGACCAGCACTAAGTGAACTATCCATTGTGGTTACTGTTGGCTCAACAAGAAGTGTATCAGAAAGATCTTCAAGGAATAATCTCTGTTCTGACAAGGATGACTCATCAGGTCGCTCAAAGATTTCTATAAACTCATGAACAAAATGATTAGATATTTCAACACTAATCTCAGTATAAAGTGTATCATCAGCAAGTGTATCATGAAAATTTGTACATGGCTTACATATCTCAATAGGAGGTGTCTCAACAATAACCTTAGAATAAGGGGTACAAGAAATCTCAAAATGTACCTCCGAATGTAACTCCGACTAGTCCTTTGAAAATAGCCCAAACGGTCCACCAGCTAACAACTCAAAATGAACAATAAGGGATCTCATGGTGATTGTGCTTTCCAGGGGTTCTTTTTGAGAAAGGAACTCTTGGGTATCCATGAAATCATTGAACAAATCAATATCTCGAATCTCAGCTAAGAAATCACATTCATTAGAAACTGGTGTACTCGGCTCTCTTGCATCTATTGCTGGTGGCTGTGATGGCCTCAGATCTGGGATTGTCTCTATCTTCACCTTGTCACAGAGAGAGTGAAAGGAGATCTCTCCAATACCATAATTAACTACTGCTTCGGTCATTCAAAGGAACGACCGACCAAGTATGATTGGGGTATGGAGTAACAGTGCATGTGTATCCATATCCATAACGAAAATATCAACAAGGAATCTCATTCTTTGCACTGTTACAATAACGTCCTCGAGAATGCCCCTCGGCCTCTTGGTCGATCTATCAGCAAATTGAAGGATCGTCCTAGTCTATCTAAGAGGCCCTATCTTGAACTCAGTGAGTAGCGAGGATGGCATCAGATTAGTCGAGGATCTGCTATCGAGTAGAGTACGATTAAACTCATAATCAAATATCAAATAATAGATGTGAGGTGCTCCCTTATCTTTCTTGTTCGACAAGAGATTGCACATGGCGTGAATTGTGGCCATGGTCATGATGTGCTTCTCTGTTCTCTGACGCCTTTTCTTCTTGGGATGACACTTTTTGATACATGCTTCTTTCATTCCTTTCGACTGCGGACATGTACTCCATGGCTTTAAGGAGCGACATCTCTAAAAGATGTTTTGTAAGATCTCTACAACTCTAGGATTAAATAGTGATATTTTGATTTTTTTTTCTTTAATTTATTGCAGAAGGAAATGGAACGGAATATGAGCAAACATTAAATTGCTCATTTCTCTTATTGATATCAGAATCGACATGTAAATGTGGATGATCATATATAGGATGTACAATATCATCCAATATAGGTAAAGCAGAAGAAACAACAGGGAAAATAGTGTGGGCTGCTCTAACTACTGGTTCTGAAGAAGATTCCGTGATGAGCGTGTTCTTCCTCGAAGCTGACTCGACACTACATCTCACTTTGTTCTCTGAAGGTGGTGGTGAAGAAGAAGTAGAAGTTGAATAAGATGATCCACCAAACTGTGGAACAACAAATCTGGATCTCTGCTCAGCTGGTGAAGAAGATGGTGTCGGTGAAGATTTCTCAGTTGCTCGATCTCCCAATCCCAACTCTCTATGTGCAGGCGACTGCAATCTCCTACCGTTACTGAGATAAATAATGTTAGATAGACATGTAAAAACAAATTCCATACCTGCCTCGAGGGTGGATGGATCATGGCATACCTGCTCCTTGCATCTAAAGTTGTTGGGATTGGATTCGAAATGTGGTGGTATGAGTGTCTTCATCGTGGCCAGGTCGACAAGCCTCTGAGTCGAATCGGTCATGATATTCATTAACAAGGCATGCTGATCCAAGGTTGGGTTCATTGAAGGTGCCTTGGGGTGCTCAACAACAGAATGTCGAGTCTGGTAGTGTGGAGGTTAGTACCCAGAATACTAATGTTGTTGATACGTGTACAGAGGAGGGGTATGTGAGTAAAACTACCCAGAATATGCAGGATGTTGTGGACTTGGGTGATACGAGTAGGCAGGATACATCGGCTGCTGGGACCCATGTCTCTAAGTCAGAAAGTGTGGCAGAGACAAATATTGATGAAGCTATGAAGTTGGATGGTGCTAGAGCAATAGTCTCGCACCTTGAAACTGGTGGACGGTCTCTGACTTTGCTATTAATCCAACTGATTCTGTCATGATGGACATGGCTAGCTACGATCACAGTCAAATCAAATACCGTTCACCTACTGGATGTGAGGTGGAGGTGGAGAGAACTGCTTGGGAATATACCGATGCTTGGGGTAGTACGGGAAAGCACGTGTCTGGGGTAACTGTTGCTGGACTTGATTCGGCTTCTTCATGTAGTACATGTGTTGAACAGTAGAAGAAGGACCTCCAATACTCTGTTGGGCAGAAGTAAAAGAAGAACTAGGCTGCTCCACTACATGTGTATTAGTTGCATCCTTCTAACTCTGACACGAGCTGATGGCACTAACAAGAAGATCCAAATGACATATGATATCATCAAGCTTGTCCAGCTGCTTTGTCCTCTATTCGATCACTTTTAACTTGTCAAGCTCTTGTTATCGCTTTTCAATTATATCAACATTGGATAGGTGATTCCCAATGACGGTAAGATAAATATTGTCCACCCTATCCACATCATGAGATGCCATCATGTTGATGGCCTTGTGGGGAGATACTGAGGCAGAAGAAGGAAGAGGGTGCTTCTAGGAAGCACGTGAAGAAGAAAGAGTTGCGGAGCTCTCTACCATCTCCTAAAAAATATGATATAACATATCCTCAACCTTGTAGAAATGTAAACCCCCACAAGCGATATACATCAATCTCTAGTTCTCTAAGCTTAACTCACCAAAGAAGTTCTGCACTAGGCTAGTCTTTAGAAAAATTGTGGTGGGGGTACTTCTCCGTCAAATATTTGAATCTTACCCATGCCTCGTGAATAGGATCATGGGACAACTGGGAGAAGTTATCTATCAATAATCACATCTAGTTTATGCGTGCTAATGAGTGACCGAGCGACACGGGTTAAGGAATGAAATAAACAAAGGGTCGTTGCGACCCGGATCGCGACGTCTAAACTCAAAAAAGACTCGAGATCCACAAAATCAAACAGATAAAGGAAGCAACACAATGTAAGCGGACTCTGCTATTTTATTTTAACCTGGTAAAGCGACCAGGGTCGAACTCAAGGAGCACAAGTAAAACCTACGAAGTAGTCATAATAAGACAAATAAAAACATATTTTTATGATTTTAAATTTTGATTTTTTTGTTTTTAATTAAGGAATTACACAAGCAAACAAAATAAGAAAAGGCTTACAAACAAGCTTCCACAATTTTTATTAAGGTTAAAAATGCTCAAAAATCAGAAATAAAAATATTTTTATATTTTTCAAATAATGAGATGTTTTTGTGATTTTATGGAATTTTTACAATTTTTATATGATTTTATAAAAATCAAACAAAGGTAAAAAGGGGAAACATTATACACTAATTTCCTTGTTGTGATTTTGCGAAAAAGTAAATAAAAATATATACAAACAGAAACTGAAATCCTATTTTTTAAGTATTTTAGAATTTTTAGATTTCTAGGATTTTCATATGATTTTTAAAACAAAAATGCTACTAGAATTAAAACACACAAACATAAGCATACCCAAGATTTTTGTAATTTTTAAAATATTTTTTATAATTTTTAGAAAATAGACATAATACTTTTTAGGTGTTTTTGATTTTTAGAAAAAATAAATTAAAATTAAATTAATTCACAAAAATTACCATAAAATATTATGTGTCAGCAGGAGCTAACAATAATTTTTATGAAATTTTTAGAGTTAATTAGGTATTTATTAGATTAAATCCCACATACACAACAAGAAGGGACCTAAATGCAATTACAATAAAGTTTCCAGACCAATAGAAAACATGTATAAAAATCTCAAGGCTAAAGTTGCAAATTATCCAGGTTATACACGGACATGCTCAAAATAAACCGCACACAAGGGCATAAATGCAAATATGATAAACATTTCATTCAAAGCATAACATAGCAAAAGTTCAAGGCACAAAATGCAAAAACACCAGAGAAGCAGTGGGATGGCACGTGACTACAACTCAATTTGACTAAAGTGCAAATACTAAAACTATGAGGTCCAAACTGCAAAAAGTCGGTTCTACAACTTTTATTTAATAGATGTAATAGTAAAACATAACAAGGAAATGGTAAAAGGGCAAAATACCCTTGAAGGGCACGTGCGGACCATGTGAGGACACGTAACGATCTCTGGATGTGGCGCAGGCGTATGGTCCTGATCACCGACAGCCTCAGATCTGACGGCCTAGATAATGTCCGCTACATGCGGTCAGATGCGCTAGGGGACGCCTTATTTAAAGGATGAAAGGTTGCAGTGGTTGGTGGCTGGGATGTTATCTGGAGCGAGGAGGTTCATCCGATGGTTGGAAGAGGATATGGAAGAGCACCTCCCAGTCGAACTTCGATCAATCTAGTGAGGTAATCTGCTGGTCTGATTGAAGCGCGAGGAGGTCTACCAGCTTCGTGGAGGTGTTGCACATCGGCCTGAGGGGTGTAATGCGTGAGATGACGGGTGGATAGTCGTGGCGATGGCTGACCACTTGGAGGTGCTCCGCCTGAGCAATTGGAAGCTCGGAATGGGTCCCTTGTACGCGAGAAGACCTACAAAAGGTGGAGCGACTCAGGGGCTTTGCTCCAGTCGAATTATTGCTTGATAAGGATAGAAGAAGTGAAGGGAGACATAGGTCGACTCTCGACGGCTGTGGAGGGCAGGAGTCTTAGCCTTAATCTCGATTTGGTGGTCAAGTCCAAGGATGATAGGTTGCGGTGCAAGATGAGGTAGCAGTAGAGGGTTCGATCGGTATGGACTGGATAGGATGAAGCAATTCCGACCAGGGTGGTCGGAGTGAACTAGCGACAACGGAATCAAAATGGATATATGGAATTGAAAGTGAAGGTGCGGAGGATCAGATGGTCACCTGATGATCTGGATGATCTCCTGAGCATCAAGCGATGATGGTCGTCGAGGTACTGGCCTCAATCACCTTGTGGCGGACAGGGAGGCTGGTTGCGGTGGATCTCCGGCCACGAAGGTTGAGCTACGTCGTCACTGCACCAAACTGAGCACCAAAGAATGTTCCGAGCAGCTATCAATCAGCTGGAGCTAGCTAAGGGTCGAACTGGGAGTAAGGAACGAGCTGAGTGACTAGAGAGGTGGAGGAGATATGTTATATGCTTCCCAGGAGGATGGAAAGATCGGGTGAGAGCGTGCAACCCTAGGAAGATCTGTGCCTTCCTAGGGATCCATGAAGGTGATGGATCCTACGAGAAGGCTCAGGCGAGGAATCGGATCGAGAGGAAGCCTGACCCGACCGGGAAAAATGGTACAAAAGCTCCGGCAGATGGAATCGGGTCGGATCGGCCTTAGAAGAAGGTGTTGAGCAGAGGTCAACATCCGGCTGGACCAATCAGGAAATTAGAATTTACAAATTGTTTATAAAATCAATAAAAATAGTAAATGGATTCAAAATAAAAAGTATTTAAAATAAAAAATATTTTCTATTTTTAAGGAATTTTTTATGATTTTTTATTATTTTTATTAAAAATAAATTAGTGTATATACAATATATATTATTATATACAGGTATAATGTACCTATGTATAATGTATAAATATTTTTATTTTATTATTTTTACAGAAATACCCCCAATTTTATACTTTATTTATTTTCAACATAAATTTAGGTGTATAAAATAATTTTTGTTTTATTTTTGTGTGTTATTTACAAGTATAAAATAAATGGTGATTGTGTTCTATATACACGTGTCTTTGTACAAGTGAGAGAGGATTTTATTTTTATTTTTATTTAATTTTTCTGATTTTTATTTTATTTTTGTTTGATTTCTAAGGAGCTAAAAAAAATAATCTAATTTATTTAGGTGAAAAATAGTTATTTACATATATGGGTAATATGTACAACACAAAGTAGGCCCTTTGTCTCTCTACTCATTTTATTGGGCGATCAGGTCAAGGCTTGACCTTCTCTAGGGGTTCGGGTCACTCTGTATTTATTCTAAATACCTCTTTCTTTTTTCTCTTCCTTTATTCTTTTATTTTCACACAAATACATGCTAATTCTGCAATATTAACACATGCATGTTGATTGCATTATTATTGTCTTTACACCTATTTACATGCTGATTTGCCAAGATAAATAGCTAAAATAAAAGAATAAAGAGTGAGAATCATGGATTCATCACCCCCATATACCTTGCCTTTGCTATTCCCTTAGCAAACACTTATTTGAAAAAGAAGTGAAAAAGGAAAGAAAAGAAAAATAAGGAGAATCAAGGTTGATTATTAGACTTTCCTTCCTTAAATTAAAGTATGGTGCTCAGTCAGACCTTTGGAGTATTAGTTTGTCGGAACCTTATTTGGAGATAGGTTTAAGACTCAATAGCCTCTAAGTTCCACCATTCTATGGTTAAGACTCCTCAATAGTCCATATCAAAACAAGTCTATATACGCAAACTCTAATGACCATGTATCTTTCCTTGTACAGTGTAAGTGATATGTAGCTCCCCACCTCAGAAATGACAAGGCAACAACCTCCCTCAACAAGGTAACTCTAATTCCCCAGTCTAGCAGCTCTTTCCTCAAGGAGCGCGGTATTCCCTTCAAAGTTCAAGTTCAACCGTCTCAAGAAGAGGGGGAAAGAAGAGAATGGACCCTGGCTAGTGTATCCACGTATCCCTGGGAGCTCAATCAATGTAACTAAGTCTCCTGCTGCAAGCTTCATGAGATGCGAAGGTGTAATACATAAGCTTTGCTTTATTTGACTATCTACACTTCGGAAAGCATTTTATTTTCTATCAGGCATGTCCACTTTTTTAGAGTTTTTCTTTTGCACATTTTTTTTAATGTGCATATGTACGACATATCTACATAGTGCAGCATATATACATAAGGACTTTTTCTTCTCGAGCCAGTAGACATTCCCTCTTTTGAAGCATTATTGAAACCCACAACTCCTGTCTTTAGACCTCAACAATGCCAGACCAAGTTGAGATGCACTTCCCTACCTAAAGGAAGATGGGAGGTTCCACCTAGAATACTACCCTTCTACGCTACCCCAAGCAAAGGAAAACTACGTCCTCACCACCTCATCCATGGAGAGATATGTGTATGGTGTCGCTGCAAGTAAAGCCATTGTTTGTAAGAGTCATGCATGCGTTGTTAAGTGTTCTACTTAGGCTCATCAAGATGACATGTGAACATAGCCTAGTGGACTCAAAGAATTAAGTCACTAATGGACCTGAAAAGCCTTAACCCCAAATCCTATATGGTTCCTCTCAGAATTAGGTGGATTAAGGTCATAAACAAGCTCCATTTTCTAATTTAATTCCAGACTAGTTTAAATGTCAACTATGATTCAGAATAATATACATATATATAGACACAACCTTTTATGCAAAATCATTGAAAATGTGCAAAATTTTTGAAAATGTTTGAATGCATGCATGAATGCATAAGTTTTGCAAACTATTTATAATGATTTACAAAAGGGTTTTTGCAAACTTTTATTTTTCAAACATTTTGTACTATATACATAATTTTTTACCAAAAATATTTACGCAATTTTTACAAACAAACCATTTTTGCAATCAATTGTACAAAAATAATTTTTATAAATGGTTATGTACGTGCAAGAAAGAATTTTAAGTGCAAGAAAAAATTTTAAAATTTTTATGATTTTTAGGTTGTGGTTTTTAGCCTTTTTATTTATTAACATACTCACAAAAAGCACGAGTTATGGCTAAAGTATATATACAATATATACGACGCCCCCCTATTCTTAGCTCGAACGATGTCCTCGGAGTGATCAAAGAGCGATGAAGAAGGCATAACTCATGCTTAGTATAAGGAAGTCAAAAGAAAGGCTATACTACAACGACGAATGAAAAAAAAAATCAATAGAAGTCAGCGATCCCCCTATACTTAGGATCAAGCAATCTTAAATATATAAATATATATACAACGGGGAAACCGAGGGTTGGAATGTATAGGGTCTACCTCCCCTATACTGAGGGTAAAATATCCCTAAGTATAGGCAGCAAAAAAAGGTAAAGAGAAATCAAAAGATAATAAAAAATCTGACACCCCCTATACTTAGGGTAAAGTGCACCCTAAGTATAGCATAATCATAAGATGCAAATGGGATGTTAGATGAAAGAATATGTGGTATGGATATCTGCATCTATACAAGGGCGGACGGAGGTGAGAATCGGGCATGAGATGCAAATGACGTGAGTCAAAGACCACATCTCATGCAAAATGAATAGGGGCGATGTCAATGACCAGCGGATAATGGACTAGATATGGCTTGAGGCGCTGACCGTTAATGTGAAAGGTAGACTCAAATGACATCTCAGATATGTCGATACTTCCATTGTCATGCACTTTTCAGTCCAGGTATGGTCCCTTCCACTTACTCTGCAATTTCCCTGGAAATAATCTAAGCCTGGCATCGAACAACCATACTATCTGATCTGGCTCAAACTGCTTATGGCTGATATGAGAATCATACCATATCTTCACTTGCTCCTTATACTATAGGCTGCTTGAAAAGGTTGTACCTCTAAGCTCCACCATGGCTGCCAATTCTGCCTTCCTTTGATCACCTATACTCCTTTGATCCAATAATATCTCAGTGGCTTCCCATAGTGACTTATGCTTAATATACACATGTAAATGGCATGGCTTGCCAT
Source organism: Ottelia alismoides (assembly GCA_037367405.1). Classification (NCBI taxonomy): domain Eukaryota; kingdom Viridiplantae; phylum Streptophyta; class Magnoliopsida; order Alismatales; family Hydrocharitaceae; genus Ottelia; species Ottelia alismoides. The sequence goes on from JAZKJV010004701.1 coordinate 18,488, forward strand.
AAACGAAACGAAAGGGAGACCTACCCAAAGATGTCTTGAAGGAAGTCCGATATGCTCACAAAATCGAGTCCAAAAGCTATGACCAATCCTTTCGGTCTCGACGAACTACCTTCTGCAGTATCGCCATGATCTCCATGTTCGATACTTTAGCAAGACCATTGGTCTGAGGATGATATGGAGTGGCTACTCGATGGTCTATGTTAAATACGTTAGCAAGGGCCTTTACCTTGTCGTTAATGAAATGAGACTTCCTGTCAGATATCAGAACTCTAGGCACCCCAAATCGTGAAATGATGTTCTTCCTCAAAAATTTGCAAACAGTCCTAGCATATGTGGTTCGGGCGGGTATGGCCTCAACCCAACGACTCACATAATCGACAGCCAACAGAATGTACTCCAAACCCTGACTCTTAGGGAGTGGACCCATGAAATCGATTCCTCATGCGTCAAAAACCTCACAGAAGTGACTGGGCTGCATCAGAATCATATCACGCTGCCCACAAGTGCCCATCCTCGGACAATTAGTACACCTCTTCACGAATTCATTGGAATCCTTGAAGAGGGTAGGCCACCATAGGCCGGATTGGAGTACTTTCTGTGTTTTTTTCCTCCCAGAATGACGTCCTTTTGCCTCAAGCTTGTGGAAGTAAGTGAGGATGCTATGGTGCTCCTCCTGAGGAATGCACTGACACCAGACGCTCTCCCCTCCTTTATGATAAAGGATGGGATCCTCCTAATGGTACGACTTGACCTTTGCGAGAAAGGTCTCAAGTTGTTGCATGGGCCAACCTTACGGAACTTTCTTGGAAACAAGATAGTTCACAATGTTGGCGTATCATTGGAACGAGGCAATAGAAAGGATATCCTCATATGGGAAGGTCTCTGTAATATTATCAATCTGCTCAGATTCCTCATTGTTTTTTTAAACGGGAGAGATGATCCGCCACCACATTCTTGACTCTAGGCTTATCCTTAATCTCTATGTCAAACTTCTGGAGTAGAAGGATCCATCTGCTCAATCGAGCTTTAGCATCCTTCTTTGCAATGAGGTACCGGATGGCGGTGTGATCTATATAGATATTCACTTTGGATCCAAGAATATATGATCTGAACTTGTCTAAGGCATATACTATGGTTACCATCTCTTTCTCCGTGGATGTATAGTTTCGTAGAGCGGCATCCAATGTTCGACTAGCATAGTGAATGGCAAAAGGTAAACCATCCCACCTCTATCCTAGCACAACCCCTATGGCAAAGTCGGAAGCATCCGTCATGATATCGAATGGGAGAGACCAATCAGGCAGCAGAAGGACATGAGCCTCAACAACTAGGTTCTTGAGAGTCTCAAACGACGAAAGACACTTATCATCTACAATGAACTCAGTGTTTTTCATTAACATATCAGTGAGCGGTCGGGCAATCCCGTTGAAGTCCTAAACAAAATATCGATCGAAACCGACATGCCCCAGAAAAGACCGCAACTGGCGCAGGTTGGACAGTGGATTGAGCTTCCTAATGATATCCACCTTGGCCAGATCAACCTCCATGCCCCTGTTGGAGATGATATGACCAAACACCATCCCCTGAGTCACCATGAAGTGACTTTTCTCCCAAGATAAAACAAATTGCATCTCTATGCAGCGCTGAAGCACTCGGTCTAGGCAATCAAGACATGTATCAAACCCATCGCCGACCAAGAAATCATCCACAAAGACCTCTAAACAGTAACCCACATGGCCAAGAAGATGGACAACATGCACCTTTGGAATGTCGACGGGGCATTACGTAGACCAAAGGATATCCCTATGAAAGCATATGTCCCAAACAAACAGGTGAATGTCATCTTGTCTTGGTCTTCAAGCGCTATGGCCACCTGGTTATAGCCGAAGTACCGGTCAAGGAAACAATAGTGACTCTACCTAGCTAGCATCTCTATAATGTGATCAATAAAAGAAAATGGGAAATGATCCTTCTTGGTGGCCTGGTTCAATCGCCTGTAGTCCACACAAACCCTCTAAGAAGTGGGTACCTGGGGAGCAATCTCCTCTCCAAACTCACTCACAACTATGGTGATTCCCGTCTTCTTGGGCACTACATGCAATGAACTAACCCACTTGGAGTCGGAGATGGAGTATATAAAATCGGCACTCCACCGTTTCGATATTTCTTTCATAACCACATCTCAAAGATTCGGTTTCATCAATCGCTGGAACTCACGCAATTTCTTGGCGTCCTTCTCGAGATAGATCTGGTGGGAGCACAGGGCCAGACTTATCCCCTAGAGATCATCTACGCTCAATTCTATTGCCTTGCGGTTCCATTCAAGAAGCTCCATCAAATGAGATTCTTGCTCTCCAGTCAAATCTTTTAAGATAATGATTGGGTACATCTCATGCTCCCCCGCAAGGAATCGATACTTCAACGATTGTGGCAAGGTTTTAACTCTCGGCAACTGGGAGCTGGAAATCCAGCTTCTAGAATGCCTGAGTGAATGCAACCAGATCTGAATGTGAGAACTCTCACTGATCATGAATAGCTGGTGAAGATGGCCCTACTTGTGTGTCTGTACTCGGTGCAGGCTCTGTCTCCACTTTAGCTACTAGCCTTGTGGGAATCAGATAAGGCAAATAATCATCAAAATCGTCCCAATCTATGTCTGAATCCGAGAGATTTGAATTAGAAGAACAAGACACAAACTCTTCTTCGTTATCCTGAACGCGGTCGTCAGCCTAAAAAATGTCCTCGGCCAGGAGTGTGCTCTCTGAACTCTCCTCTACTAGAAGCTATAAATCTGCAGCGTCTGAAGGTTAGAGAAGGGCACGTAAAACAGGGTCATACCAGGCAGCTTCATCATCAGTGATCACAAGTCGCACTCCTAGTGGACGTCTCGTTCTGCCTCTGTCGTCTGCTCTGCATCGTTGAACTGCTCTGAGCAAGCAAAAACACATGCTCTAGCATCATCTATCGTCACTATTTGTATACTCTGGCACTCGACGTGAAAGTACACCTTCCCGCTATCATGGTCAGACACTGCCTTGGCTGTGGCCAAGAATGGTCACCCTACGATGATGGGGGTATCTGCCACAGCCTCACGGATCTCCATGTCCGACACAACGAAGTTCATGAGGAATTTCAGGCCATGAATTGTGACGACCACGTCCTTTAGCAACCCCTTCGACCTCTTGACAGATCGATCAGCAAACTGAAGGATTGTCCTGCTCTGTCTAAGAGGGCCAAACTCGAATCGGTCGAGTGAGGTTGCCGTAAGAAGTTTGATGGAAGAGTTGTTGTCTAATATAGTACGATCAAATATCTGCTCGTGAATGTGGCATCAGAAATAGGGAGCCCCTACATCTGACCTCTTGGCTGGCAGATGGTTCTGGATGGTGAAGTTGGTGGCACGGGTCAACACATGGATTTCTGCTTTATGGTTCCTCTTCTTCCTACGAATGGTGGTCTTCTCTCTCATGTTCTTTTGGAAGAGAGGGATGTGCTCAAGTGCCTCATGTAGAGTCAGCTGAATATGGAATATGTCTATCATCTGATGGCTGAACTCTAATTGCTTATTACTTTTTTTATTTTCTTTTTTATTCCCCTTCGCCAAGCGGAGTGCTTGAGGGAAGGGGATGGTTGGGCCCTCCTCAAATAGAGGTCTATGCAGAGGTTCCTGCTGCTGAGAGGGAATGGAATCCATACAAGTATCATTACGCATTAAATATGGACACGAAGATGAAGAAACCTTTCCTTTATTAAATTTTTTGTTATTTTTCATAATGTCTTGAGATACATGAACTAGAGGAAACACAACTGGACTATAAGTGGTGGCATCAGTACCACACACGACATCTGTCTTTGCGGCATCAGCACCATGCTCTAGCTCAGCATCTGGAATGATGGTGGAATCAATACCAGTTGCTGCATCTGGGGAAATGACAACCTCATTACCATCGACTGGAACAACGTCCTTGGTGGATTCAGCACCACTGTCATCAACATCATTATCATCAGCCTCAGCACCGCTGACCTCCTCGTCTGGCGCTCCTGGATCATTAAGGGTCGTCACTCAGACGAGGCACCACCGGCTGGCATCCTACCGCTCCCAAGTGTAACAAAGTCAGCATCAAATATGTATGAAGAAATATCACCCAATGACTCACTAGGAGTCGTGGTCTATGTGAACAGTACATGCTCAGACTTCCTATTGAGGTTGTTCAGGTTGGGCTCAATCTGAGCGGGTATGGCGGCCTTGTCCTTTATTATCTCCCTCATCTCCTAGCGAAACTCGTCCATCTCTTGCCTAAAGGATGCCTGCTGGTCTGAAAGTAGGTGGGCTAGATTGTCAAGGGTTGGGTTCTCATAGGTTGGCCCATGAGAACCGGACGGATTGCCACGTTGGAAATGAGGTTGCTGCTGGAACTGGTGAGGAGGAGACTGACAATACTCCTACAGAGGTTGTTGCCTCAACTGTTGTCCTAGCTAATAGGGACAAGGAGCCGACTGGTTGTGGTACGCTGTCTGCTTGGAATACTGGGGCTGCTTCTACAGCTGGCTGCTCGATCCACCCTGAGCTAGAAGTCGCTGCTTTGATGAGGTGCCTCCAGTAGACCATCTGAATCCGGTGTGATCGCGACGGATCCCAGGCTGCCGTTCATACCAAATCCCATTTACTTCCATCAACAACTCCTTCTCGTAAGGGTAAGGGGGAAGAACTGCCTAGGGTTGATTCTACTGATGCACCACCATCTGAGTGTCCCGAGATGGCGGTGGTTGAGAGTACTGCGATGCAATGGCATAACCAGCTCTGCATGGTTGTGATGAACCTGGTGGTACTGGGAGGAGTGCTGGGAAGAGCTGTTGCTGCTAGGGTAGGGATGAGCATGGGCCGAGCTGGGCCGGGCCCTGAAGGGACCATGCCCAAGCTCATTTAAAGTCTTCGAGCCTTGGGATGGGCCTAGGCCCGCAAAATTTCCTTTGGCTCGACCCAAGCCCAGGTTCGGCCCAATTCCTATTCGTTAGGCTTGGGCCGGGACAACCCATCTACACCCATTATAGATTATTAACTTCGAGTTTTTGTTTAAAGTCATTCTCAATTCAAGTTAGATGAGCCAAAATTATTTAAAACATGTGCCATAATAATTGTGAAACAATTAAAACTAAATTCTACAAGAGATGATTTCTCATTTTATACAAGTGCACTCAATGTTAGATACCATAAACATCTCTCATTACAGAAAAAAATTGAAAGAGTGAACTAAACTTACATAGTTAACAACAACAGGTGCACATGGCACTGCATGTTAAAAAATGTACATAATGCCCATATTGGGTAAAGGTTCAATAATAGAAAATATTCTGTTGGAAAAAATAAACACTAACAAATTCCAATATAACAAGCACAATCTAAACCATGGATTAATTAAGGAAAAATAATTACTAATTTAAATACTATGATCATTAACTCATATGTCCCACACTTCACTTTCTTGATTTTAAAACATTGTATGAAGACATGATATATGGACAGACTATGCATGTAATAGGTGAGAGTTTCCAGGCGTGTAAGATATGGGAAGGGTCCGGCCCCTCTTCGGGCCGGGCCCTTAGGCTGGGTCGGGTTGGGCCGAGCCAAGCTCAAGCATGGACCAAAAAACATTTGGGCCTGAGCTCGGCCCAACGTTCGTTTGGGCTTGGGATGGGCTTCGGGCTGGACCGGGCCGACCTATCCCAATGCTCATCCCTATGCTAGTGTTAGCCCGTGACCAGGGATGGCGTTGAGAAGCCGTCTGTGCCTCCTGGAGACACATGATCTGAGTCTTCATGTCACTCAAAGTCTGTGCCAGCTGATCTATCTGAGTCATGCCCTAGAACTACTTCTTCTCATTAATCTCTACGCTGTCAGTTTCTCATAAATGATGCCCATGCCAGCTGCTGAAGACTCTGCCTGTGTCGGTGCTGACAAAGAAGTAGATGGACCCACATCAACCCATGCTATCCTTTGATAGGACACGACTTGTAGAAGGGGCTTCGCCAGAGTGTAGACCCTAGTCTGGGACATCACTGTATAGTTCTCGTACATCTCCTCATAGATATCCCGGACCCGATCCTCATCTTTGGCAAAGTAGGAGCCCCCACAAGAAGCGTTGACAAGACCCTGCAGCTCCGGTGTTAGCCCACAAAAGAAACTCTGCACAAGATTGGACATGGATATGTCATGGTGTGGACACCGGTCGATGAGTTCACGAAATCGATCCCACGCCTCATGAAACTGCTCGTTGGGGATCATGGTCAAATTGTTTATCAGTGGTTTCGCTGCATTGGTCCAGCTGAGTGGATAGTACTTGTTCAAGTACTCGGTCCGGAGCTGCTCCCAGGTAGTCACTTATCTCCCAAAGTGGTTCAGCCAGTAGGCTGCTCTATCGACGAGGGAGAATGGAAATGCATTCATCTTTATGGTATCCTTGACCACGAATCTGTCATGGACAGTGTTGTAGATCATCTCGAACTCCTACAGATGTAGATGCGGCTCCTCGGTGGCAAGCCCATGGAATTTCGGCAACAGCTGAATGGTCTGGGCCCGAGCTTGAAGTCACCTAGAATATCAGGGAGCTTGATCCAATGATGGGTGAGGGTTGCACCAGGGTTGTGTAACTGCCTCATCGGTCACGATTGTCTAATCAGCTCGAGTTGATCCTCTGGGTGTCCGTCTGCTCCTTCTCCTGCCTCTGGGATCTCTCCACCACCTGCTCGGTATGGCTCTCCTCTGTCGCCATGCATTTGTGCTATCTCTCGACGCACCTCTGCCATGAAGGCTCCCTGGTCTCTAATCTACCTCTGCATCGTCTCTAGGCAGGCTAGAAGTGTGTTGTTAATGGTGCACTAATCTAAAACAAACATTAAACCCTGAGGCTGTCCATCGGTGCGCTCCTCACTGTTGGCCATCTCGCATATCTCTGCAATGGGAAAAGACCCGAACTCAGGTGTCGTCATGTGAACAATAGTTGTGCTGCTGGTCTTTTCTCTGGCACCTCAAGACTAGAAGAAGGGCTATCGAGGGGGGACATGGTGGAAGCAAACTCGAGTTCGGAGAGCGGGTCTATGCTCCACGGAACCTCCCTAGATGAGTGAGTCAGTGTGCTCAAGAGCGGTGCTGTCAAAGGCAGCCTAAGGGACCTCAATCCCAGCATCGTGATCTGGGAAAAAATGCGTATTCGATCTGGATGCAAACAAGATCAGCAGTCAAACACCCTATTCACCTACTCAACGTGAGCTGATGACTATAGAGGATCAGTGGAATATCTTATCTATTTTATTCAGGTGATAATTCAGTTTTGAAGAGCAATTAAGCGAACTAGTAGGTACCCGATGCTCCCATGACACTGGCCCGATCCCAAAGCTATATCTTTCCCAGCCAGTACGAGTTGCAAATCGTTTACCGGCTACCCGATCAACTCGATGTGTTGAGTATATCATGACCCTCTTCACCGGAGACCAGAGAGATCCGCACCGTTAAATGACTAACCCCAAGATTAGTAGTCTAATGAGAGCTCAGGTGTGGCTCTAGCCTAGTGTGCAGGTCACTCTCTCGCTCAAGCAAACCAAATAAGGAGGGGATGACTCCCCCCCCCCCCCAAAAAAAAAAATTCCTTACGCTTATTTTAGGGTCGAGTTTTCTCTAGCAGTCTTGGTTTTAAATAATTGTCACATGGTTTAAATATATTCAACAAATCGCCAACCAAGTATCCAATTTCCTTTTTATATTATGCGAGTGAAAATAAGGGAGGAAATCAAAAAAGACAATGCATGATTAAATACAATGATGCATGTAGGGGTTAGAGATGCGTACCTTGTCGCCAGCACTCTACATGCAAGGTGTTCCACACATAATTTAAATACAGAAAAACAAACTAACCTATATGGTGCGAGTGAACCGTCCTAACAATAGCTTCTATTGATCGGGAAAGAACCAGTTTAATTTGACTGTCCAATTACGCTCTAATCTATGGGTACAAAATTCTTGTTTTGGATTTTGGACCTAATTAGTTACCTAACTCAATCAAGTTCATAAAGAAATCAATAGGTGACTCACGAAATCTGCGTGAAATAAACAAAATAAAGCGATGAAAAACAAAACAGCTGAGGTCCCCCTAGTGCACCGACACGGCGAAATAGACCCCGCAAACAATGTATGTAGTGTCCGTTTACAAGAGTTCCAATGCTAGAAATAAATAAATGAAAGTCTAAGCAATTTTTTTTTCAAATGCTTGGTCCCCTTCAAATATTCTTTTCCTCCTCTTACGCTCTCTTGCGTCCCGATGAAGAATCAAGCCGCCTCCGCTTCTCTTGGGTGCATTGGCTCTCCTAAGAAAGTCACCCTCGCTCATCGGGCCCTCACAAAAAAGAGAATATAAAGAATGTGTAAGAAACACAATTATAAAAAAATGACCATAAATGAATGTAATAAATATAGTGAATACGGACAATGAATTAAATGTGGTAAAATATAAACAAAAAGTTACAACCAAGGATAGAAGGCCAAATGAAAAACCTAACTACCCTCGACGTGCCTTTCCGGTAACGACGTCATTTTGTTGTGCGAGATCTTCGATGATTTTAGAATTAATGATGAATAAATGCGACGTCGTTGCAACCCAAAGAATCCCACAACAAAAAATTTATTTATTCTCAAACTAAATTAATTACAAAAATATAGCAAGAGAATTTTTCTATATATTCTACCTATATACCAATAGGATCGAACTCAGGGTGGCTACAAATCCCGAAGGTTATTCTAGTATTGAAAAAAATTAATTGAAAAAGGGAATCATAATGTACACTTTGCTTGGTTTTGTAGGATTTTTATCTTTTTCTATTTTCTATTTTTTTATTTTTATTGTCTTATTGTTAATTTTTATTGGTTTTTAGTTTTGCAAATTTTTACATGAAAGAAATGCAATTCCTTTTTTTGGATTTTTTAAATATAACAAAAATGACAAGAAAGGTCAAATAAAATATTTTTGTCTTTTAATGATTTTTTACTATTTTTGTAAATTTTCAGAAATTTTTATATTTTTTAGGATTTTTAACATGAATAAAAACATGGAATAAAGCAAACAGTGAATAGATAGAACTACTTTTTAATTTAAAAATATAAAATAAATAAAAAGTTACTAGATTTATTTTATCTGAAAATTATGAAGAGATATCTACAAATAGAAAATGGATTGACTATTTTTGGATTTTTCTACAATTTTCTAAATAATTTTAAATATTTATAGATAAAAATAATTATGCATCAAATTTGCACAGAAAACAAAATAATACAAAAAGCAAATTATTACAATTTTTTGGAATTTTTAAAATAATATTTGATTTTTTATGATTTATCAAATTTCAAACAAAGAAAAATGCAAAGTTTTTGATTTTTTAATATTAGCAAATGGAAATAAATTCTAATGAGAAAATTACAATACCATGATATAAGCAACAAGAACTTAATTTGATTTTTCTATAATTTATTGACCAATAAAAACATTTTTAATGATAAAAGCATGCAATTTAAAGTCTGGATAAATAAGGACTTATTTGCAAATAATGAATGTTTTAGCATCAAAATTTAACAAGAAATAAAAACAGGGAAAGTTTCGCAAATTTCCTAAATAAAAGACATGCACGGTTCGTTCTCTAGCTCTGGATGGGGTCTTTTCGAAATTATGAAAATTTCTAGGAGATGGAATGCAATTCTACCCCAAACATAGGGATAACCTTGGGCTCTTCCTGTTCTTGCATTCAAACCCAAAGGGGAGGGGGCACCATCCCTTGTTCCTCTCCAAGTCAAGGCTGCAGCGGGTTCGAGTTGAAAGGAAAAGGTGCTCTTGATCTCTGGTGGACCAAGCGGTGGAGAACTGGTGGCCAGGCACGGATGGACTGAGCTGTGCTGAGGAGGAGATAGCAGACTAGGAGGTGAAGGGCCTATTGGCAGCTTGTAGGGGCGTGATGGGACTGCGATAAAGGGCACTCGTGGTTGGCTCCTTTGCATCGGGGAGAAGAAGTAGCCTGCTCTAGGAATAACAGTGGACTGCGGCAGGCGTCTCAAGGGGAGGTGTCGTCTGCTGGTGATTCTGTCTTGCAGCTTCAAGTGGTGGAGTGGAGTTCTGCATGAGGCGGATATGAGCGTGACGGTTGGACGGTGGGGCTAAGCCATGTATGGGATGACAATGGCGTGTCGGATGATGACGGAGCAACGTCGGGTGGTTCCAGATGGAGATGGACCAAGCGTCGGAGCGAGCAACTGCGGAGGCAGCAGGCGTCGCTGGAGGTTGGGGAGGGTGGCACCCGCTGCGGCTCAAGTTTTTTTTCTTTTATTGGTAAACCATCAAAACGTAGACGTTTCTTTCTCTTTTTTTTTGTAAAATAATAGCTACTCTTTTTTCGCAATCTTTTTTTGTACATGCAATAAAATCAAATAAATTGACTCAAGCAAGATGGTTCAGTCCAAGTATAAATGAAACGGTAATTAGTGAATGGGTGTTCCATTGTTCGAAGAGGGATTGGAACCGTATCTCTAGCCCCTGTACGCGATAGAGGTGAGAGATCATGTGAGTTAGAATGTGAACGTGTGTAAATCGAGATGGGAAGGTGATAGTCGAAAATCGGGAATGCATCGGATCGTATGTGATAGAACAATAATTAGGATGAAAAACTATGATATAAATTAACAACGAAATTAGGACTACAAATTACACATAAAATTAACCTAATTAAAAGACAAAAAATAAATATTTGGATCTCGCCACATGGGATCAGATAACGTCGTAATGGCCTCGACGAAGATCGCCTCACTGTCATCGGACGACTCGGAGGCTAGGCACCCTTCTAACAAAAGATGTCTCTTGGAGAATAGCTCCTCTCACCCAATGATTGATCAAGTGGGAAGATGGGAAGAGGAGCCAAATAAATAAGAATAAAAAAATTTTGAATTTCAAATTTTGAATTAATGGAGAGAAAAAGGAAGGATGGTAATGGTGGAACTAAATTAATTAATTAATTATTTAAAATGTAATTTTGAATATAATAATAATTATTTTCAATAATTTAAAGAGCCATCTTAATGATGGTTAATTAAGGAATTAATTGAATTATATACATATTGTATATTATTTACACAATTCTTCAAATAAATAAAATCGTTTTTGTCTCAATATTAATTTAAAAAAGAAATGTTAATTATTTAATTTCTTTAGTGAGGGTTATTTTAGGAAATTGATTATATGCATATAATATTTACATATTGTTTGTTATACACATAGTTAAATAAGGAATTAATTATAAAATATTTTTTTGGTTTTTTATTTTAAATAGTTATTAAAAAATTTATAATTATCTATGAATACATTACTTATAAAAATAGATATCGATAAATATATAAAATAAATAAATGGTAAAATTTTAAAAACCACCCAAAAAACAGTCATTCAAATCGCAGCTCATGAAACACTGCCATTTCAAATATAATGTAATTTAGAATACAATGGAAGTGGGTTTGATTCAATTTAAGTTCGTATGGAGCCGGAATTGGTCTTTCAATTATTGCTTTACAGCTTCTTTCGAGTGTGGTTACTTTTATTCTGTGCGTGATTTTATTTATTATTTAGGAAACATTTTTATTTACAACTTTTGTTTAGAAAATTATTTATTTGAGGTCAATTTAAGGACAAATAAAATAGTGAAAGTTTAATACAAATATACACAGAATAAAAATTGAAAAGTATTTACAAAATATTTTTCTTTTGGATTTTCTGATTAAGGACCATATCTCCCCCTACTTTATCCCTGGTTGATCATGTCAAGTCTAGACCTTCTCTCGGGGTTCGGGTTAGCCTGTATCTATTACATATGTACAATCTTTTATTTTCTTTATTTTTCCATTATTTGTTTATTTTAGGTTAAAATATTAATAAACATACAATATTTCCACACAGATGCAAGTTAGTAAGAAAATGGATTTAGTATTACATACATGCGTTTTATAACGGATGTTAAGATAAAATAAATGAATAAAGAATATGAAATGCAGATCCATCATCCCCCTATGCTTTACCATTTCTAGTCCCTTAGAAACCACTTAATTTAAATGAATAACTGAATAAAAGAAAATAAAGGAAAAAAAGAAATTAGGACAATACTGAGTATTAAACTTATCTTCATAAAATTGTATTATGGAGCTCTATCAAACCTTTGGATTATTAGTGTGTCAGAACCTTAAGAGAAATGGATTTGAAACCTAACAACCATTTAGTTCGACAAGAATAAGGTTCAGGTCTCCTCAACAGTCAGGTCAGAACAAGTCTACATACACAAATTCTTATGACTATGAATCATTACTTGTCGGTGTAAGTGAAATATAGCTCCCCATCTCAAAAGTAGAAAAGAAACAACCTCTCTCAACAAGGTAACTCTAGTCCCCTGGTCTAGCAACTCTTTCCTCAAGGAGTGGGGATATTCCCTTCTAAGTTCAAATACAACTAGCTCAAGAATAAGAGATGGAAAAAAGAATGGACGGTAACCAGTGTAGCTACCTATCCTTGGGTGCATGACCGATGTAGTCAAGTCATCCAGCTGCAAGCTTACAAAAATTTGATTTTCAAGCTCTTCTTATTATTTTTTTCTATACTTGTATATACACTCCGGCAGGCATTTTACTTTTCAATCAGGCCTATTCACTTTTGGAGATTCTACATTTTTCTTTCTTTTTTTTGAAAATATATACAAGGTGGAGCATGTACATATGTATTTTTTCCTCTTGAGCTAGTAGATTATCCCTCTTTTGAAGCATTATTAGAACCCCACAACATCTTGTCTTTAGACCTCAATACTACTAGATCAGGTTGAGATGCACTACCCTCCCTAGAGCAAGACAGATATTCCCATTAGTTGTTACATATTTGTGTGCTACCACAATCAAAAAGATTATGCCTCCTCACTACCTCCTCCATGAAGTGCTACTTGTAGAGTGCTTGTCCAAGATAAGCCATGGTCTAGAATGATAATGTGTGTGTTGTTGAATATTATACTTAGAATAATCAAGGCGACATGTGAACATATTCTTAGGACACAAAGAATTAAGTCGCTAGGACCTGAAATGTTTTAATTTCATTTCTTATAAAGTTCCTTTGAAATTAAGTGGATTAAGGTACAACCAAGCTCCATTCTTCAATTTTATTCCAGACTTTGTTTAAATATCAATATTATACTGAAAAATGTTCATGCAAATGCAAGAAATATACAAAGCAATTTTTTATTTTTTTTAAAAGAAAATGGTTAGTAAATATATACAAGTATATACATAGATTATACAATTTAATTGTAAGAGGATTATAATAATAATAATAAATTTTTTATTTTTATTTCTATTTTTTTATTTTTCTTTTTCTAAAAATAATTTTTAAAATATTTTTTCGTGTTTGGCTTATTTTTAAAAGTAGGAGTTATGTCTAAAGTTTTTATACATATATACGACACCGCCTATATTTAGCTCGAGCTATGTCCTCATAGTGATCAAAGAGCTGCAAAGGAAGACATAACTCCTGCTAAGTATAGAAAAGTGAAAAGAATAACGAACGAAAGAATGAATGAATGAAAGAGAAGTCAATTGTCCCCCCTGTATTTAGGATCAACTAATCCTATGTATAGCAAACTGTACATAAAGTAGGGAGGGTCAATGGTAGGAATGAACAGATCACAACTCGATATGTCTCCCCTATACTTAAGGTAAGATATCCCTAAGTACAGACAATGATATGAATAGGAGGGAGAACAAAGGAGAGGATCACTAAATTGAATTAAAAGAGAAGAAAGAAAGGAGGGATGAATGTATATATCATTCCCCTATACTTTGGGTAAAAGAGCCCTAAGTATAGGCAATGATAAGAGTGATGAAACAGAATGAAGAAAGGTCACTCAGCTCGTCCACCCCCCTATACTTAGGACAAAGTACGTCACAAGTTAGGAACACATGAAAATGGGGTGGATAAGCAATACGGTGTATGTACAAAGGTAAATAAAAGTGAATAAACAATAGGAGTGGATGTACAAAGGTCAAGATTGTCAAAAGCGGACCTTCTTGCGAGATCGTTGAGGAATGGATCTGACATGGTGTAGGTCGATATCAGGGTCAACATTAGATACAAATCGATCAGGATCGAGCAGGAAAGTATCCTCAAAAGTCTCAGATTGTATAGGTACGAACTAGTCAGAGGAAGTGGTGTGGTCATGTCCGGCCTGGGAAGTCCCGCTGATATCAAAGTAAAAAGACTTAAACTCATCATCGAAAGAAGTAAGGTCAATTCCATCCTGGTGAGCCTCTACTGGATCATCATCCTCATCAAAAGGCCCAAATTCATCAATAAAAGAAATTAAATAAAATTCATCCTTGGAAGTCTCATCTAAGTATTCCCTCCACTCTAATTTGTCAATCGTCTAGATCTCGCGGATGTCATCAACGCACCGCCAAGTACCAGAAGAGGGAATTGCAAGGTCTATGATTTATGAGCCTTCCTCCTTGCAGAAGAATTTACAGGCCTCAATCGAGTCCAACATGCAGTAAAAATCTGTGATAGTCTCATCAAGGTCATAGTCCTCGAGGTTTGCTAAGACATGTGTAATCACATCAGATGCATGTCTCTGGTCAGTAGTAGGTGTAGTGATGACCACACCGCTCTCGTCAATTGGATAGAAGTGAATATCTCATGATCTGTAATCAATAGTGACTCTCGCGGAGGTGAGAAATGGTCTTCCCAGGATGATTGGAGAATGCTCCCCAGTGGTGGGGTCTCCATGGGCAATACGACAAAATCAGTAGTGTAGCTCATACCCTGAATCCAAATGACAACATTCTCTAGAACACCCTTCAACCACTTTAATTATCCATCAGCAAACTGAACGATTATCCTAGTTTTTTTGATAGGCCCTAAGTGAAAAGACTGTACCAACGAGAAGGGTATGATGCTCATTGAAGCATCACCGTCAAGGAGAGTGTGATCATATGAATAGTCCGAAATAATACATATAATGAATGGTGTAGCAGTGCTCCCATTCCTAGAAGAAGTGCAGTGGGTGATGGTGTGGCCAGTGGCCATGGTCAAAATGTGCCGCTTAGATCTGCTCATTTGCTTTCTCTTCATGGGTTGAGGAGCAGATACTTGGGTCATGGCCTGTTGAAGTGGGGCTTTAATGATCTAGTGAATGGTGAACACCACTTTAGGTGCAGTCAATATTTTTTTATTTTTGGATCTCATCCATACGAGGGAGGAAATCCGAATAATCATGTACACAAGGATTGCGTAGAGCAATCTGTATAGTAGCATCCTGGAGGTCAAAGGTGGGACATGTGGTGAATGACTATGTGGGAAAATGGTCTGGCATAGGTACCATCTCCTCACGAAATGAATCAACAATGTGTCTCCTGAAATCTTTTAGGATTTTTAAATTTTTCTCATATTTTGTATTTTGGGCGATTGCAAGATCTCATGATTATCCTCAAGTGAATCCATATCCTCAAATTGTGGAGCAACAATCTGGCTCTTATTCAAACCAGTAAGATAATCAATCTTCCGATTCATTGGCTCTATTAATCAGGTTGTGTACTCAAATGTGGTATCCATGAGAGGTGACTCAAACAGATTAGTCACGAGTGGATGTAAAGGTGGAAAATGTGAAGGTGAATGTGGGTAAAAATCCGAGGTTTGAAACTGAGCTGAGGCGAATATGTATAAAACGTAGGAGGAATGTCCTCCTGAAAAAAGGGAGATGGACTGGCTAGAGGGTACGAGGGATCTACAAAGGTCAGATGAGAATTACTCCAGTCAGACATCTCCAAAACAAAAGGCCGGGATCAAGAGAACACGATAGTCAACTCAATCTGTGCAAACAGAAAAGCGCAAATACACGGAAGGATCGAGTATGCACACAAACAATCACAAACAAAAGACAAATAAAATCCCTTAATTCACCTACTCAATGTGGTGATCATCGCAAAAGTGTAGTCTTTTATCTTGTTTGTTTTAGATTTAGGTGAGAAGCAGAAAGTTATACAAACACTTAGGAATGCTTATGGGATTTCGACAATAACCTCAGTGTGTACGTGAGCAAGTAAATGTGAATACAATGAGGGGGTTACTATCCCCAAAACAAGAATTTTTACTTACGTTTATTTTTGGGTCGATTTTTTTTTGCAGTAGTGGTTTTAAATAATTATCACTTGGTTCGAGTATATTCAATGAATTGCCTACTGAGTGTCTAATTTCCTTTTTAAATTATGTGAGTGAAATCAAGGGAGGAAATCAGAAAAGACAATGTGTGATTAAATACAATGATGCAAGCAGGGGTTAGAGATGCATACGTTGTCGCATGCACTCTACAAGTAAGGTGATCCACGAAGAATTTAAATATAGAAAATAAACTAACCTTTATGATGCATGTGAACCGTCCTAACAATAGCTTCTATTAATCGATCAAGAATGAATTTAATTTGGCTGTCTAATTACACACTATTCTAGGGATATAGAAATTCTTGTTTAGGGTTTTTGGACCTAATTAATTACCTAGCTCAAGCAAGTTAATGAAGAAATCAAATGGTGGCTCAGTAAATCCGCATGAAACAAATAAAAATAATGCGATGAAAAATAAAACTATTGAGGTCCCCCAAGTGCACCGACATTGGCAAAACAGACCCCACAAATGTGGTATATAGTCTCCTTTGAAAGAGTTCAAATGCTAGAAATAAATAAATGAAAGCCTATGCAATTTTTTTTTCAAATGTTTGGTCTCCTTCAAGTATTCTTCTCCTCCTATTACACTCTCCTATGACTTAGTGAATAATCAAGCCCCTCTGCTTCGCTTGGGTGTGCCGACTTCCTAAAAAAGTCGTGCTCGCTCATCGGTCCCTCGCAAGAAAGAGAAGATAAAGAATTTGTAAGAAGCACAATTATAAAAAATGAGCACAAATGAATGAAATAAATACATTGAATATGGACAATGAATTAAATTGTGGTAAAATATAAACAAAAAATTACAACAATGGTAGCAGCTAAAACCTAACTACCCTCAACGTGCCTCCCCGACAATGATGCCATTTGTTTTTGTGTGTAATCTTCGAGGGTTTTTGAATTATTGATTAATAAATGTGATGTCGTTGCAACCCAAAGAATCACACAATAAAAACTTTATTTATTCGCAAATAATATTTATTATAAAATAGTAGCAAGAGAATTTCGCTATTTATTTTTACATGTATAGCAACTTGATAGAACTCAGGTAGGCTACAAATCCCGGGGGTTATTCAAATAATTGAAAAAAATCAATTAATAGAAAAAGAGAATCTCAATGTACACTATGCTTAGTTTTTGTAGGAATTTTATTTTTTTTATTTTTATTTTTTTATTTTCTAATTTTTAATTTGTATTGGTTTTTAGTTTTGTAAATTTCTAATTTTCGAAATAACTTATTTTTTAAACCAAATTTACACACAAAAGACAAGCAATTCTTATTTTTAATTTCCAAATACGACAAAAATGTCTAGAAAGGTCAAATAATAATATTTTTGTGTTTTAATTATTATTTTACTATCTTTGTCATTTTTCAGAGATTTTATTTTTAATATTTTTAAAATGAATAAAAACAGGGAATAACACAAATACTAAACAAACGAGATAATTTTGTAATTTAAAATATAAAATAAACTCAAAAGTTACTGGATATTTCCTAAAAACTATAATGAATTATCTACAAATAAGAAATGGAATCACTATTTTTGGATTTTTATACAATTTCCTGTGATATTTTTAAGATTTTTAGTATTTTGCAATTTTTTTAGTTTTAAAAATCATTAATGCCTGAAATTTCCACAAAAAAGTGAAAGATACGAAAAGGAAATTAATCTATTTTTCGGAATTTTTGACACAATATTTGAAGTTTTATTAATTTTAAATATCAAACAGTGAAAACTATGAAGTTTTTTATTTTTTTAATATTAGCAAATGGCAATAAAATCCAATGAGAAAATTACACTATCAAGAGATAAGCAATAGGAACTTAATTTGGTTTCTCTATAATTTATTGACCAATAAAAACATTCATTCTAATGATAAAAGAATGCAATTTAATGTCTAGATAAGCAGTGACTTATTTGCAAATAGTGAATGTTTTAGCATCAAAATTTAACAAGAAATATAATCAGAGAAAGTTTTGTAAATTACTCAAATAAAAAACGTGCGCAACACATGCTCTGGCTCTGGATGGGGTCTTTTTGAAATTTTGAAAAGTTCCAGGAGCTAGAATGCTATTTTACTCAAAAACAAAGGGTTAACTTGGGGCTCTTCCTATTCTTGCATCCAAGCCCAAAGGGGAGGGGGTGTCTCCCCTTCTTCCTCTCCAAGTAAAGGCGATAACCGGTTCGAGTTGGCAAGCGGAGGTGCTCATGATCTGCGGTGGACTTCAATTGGTGGAGAACTGGTGTCCGGGTACGGATGTATTGAGCCA
Organism: Ottelia alismoides; assembly: GCA_037367405.1. NCBI lineage: Eukaryota > Viridiplantae > Streptophyta > Magnoliopsida > Alismatales > Hydrocharitaceae > Ottelia > Ottelia alismoides. The sequence continues at coordinate 37,022 of JAZKJV010004701.1, forward strand.
CGTTGAGAAGGATCTAGTGGACTAGGAGGCAGAGGGTCTATCGGTGGCTCACAAGGGCGGATGGGGTTGTGATGAAGGGCGCTCACGATCGGCTTCTTTGCCCGGGTGCATGGAGGACGCCTGCTCTTGGAATGGTGGTTGACTGCATATGGCGTCTTGAGGGGAGGTGTCGTCTGCTGGAGGTTTTAGCTTACATCTTCAAGCGGAGGAGTAGAGTTCCACAATAGGCGGATCTGAGCACGACATTTGGACGGCGTGGCTGAGCCGTGCCGGGGATGGTGATTGTGGGGGGTGATGGATGACAGTGGAGTGGCATCGGGTGGTTCCGGATGGCGATGGACCAAGCATCGGAGGGAGCCGAGACATAGGGGACTACGGAGGCAGCAGGCACCGCTGGGAATTAGGGAGGGTGACGCCTGCTACGGCTCAGGAAATGTTTTTCTTTTCTTTTGTAAAGAAGCAAAATAGAGACTTTCTTTCTTTTTATATATATTTTCCTTTTCTTTTTATAAAATAACATCTGCTCTTTTTTCGTAATATTTTTTGTATCTGCAATAAAATCAAATAAATTGACTCGAGCACGATGGCTCGGTCTAAGAAGAAATCAAAAGAGAATTAGTGAATCGGTGTTCCGATGTTCGGTGATGGATTGGAACTGTATCTCCGGTCACTGCACGTGGTCAGAGGTGAGAGATCGTGTGAGTTAGAATGTGAACGTGTGTAGATCAAGGTGTGAAGGTGAAATTCGAAAATCGGAAATGGATCAGATCGGATGTTATAGAACAATGATTACGATGAAAAACTATGATCTAAATTTAACAACGAAATAAAAACTACAAATTACACCTAAAATTAACCTAAATGAAAGAGAAAAAAATAAAGATTTGGATCTCACCAAATGGGAGCAGATAACGCCATAATGGCCTCGACGAAGATTGACTTGTTGTCACTAGTCGGCTTAGAGGCTAGGCACCCTTCTACGACAAGATGACTCTTGGAGAATGGGCTCCTCTCACTCAATGATTGATCAAGTGTGAATAAGGGAAGAGGATCCAAATATATAAGAATAAAACATTTTCAATTTCAAAATTTGAATTAATTGAGAGAATAAGGAAGTATGTTAATGGTGGAATTAATTAAATAATAAATTAATTAAAAAATACATTTTGTAATAATAATAATAATAATATCTAATAGTTTAAAGAGTCATCTTAGTTGTGGATAATTAAGGAATTAATTGAATTATATAATTATGGTATATTATTTACATAATTAATTAAATAAGTAAAACTATTTTTTTCAATTTATTAATTTTAAAATAAATGTTATTTATTTATTTAGTTAGGGTTATTTAAGGAGATAGATTATATACATATAATATATACATACGGTTCATTATAACCATAGTTAAATAAGGAAATAATTAAAAATATATATATTTTATTTGGTTATTTTTATTTTAAATAATTATTAAAATACATTTACAATTATCTACAAATACATTGTGTATAAAAAAATATGGATAAATATATACAATAAGTTTATGGTAAAATTGCAAAAACCTCCATAGAAAATCGTCTTTCAAACCGTAACTCCAAACATTATGAAACCAATGCCATTTTAAAGATAATTTAATTTAAAATATAATGAAAGTAATTTTGATACAATTTGAGTTTATTTGGAGCTAGAATTGGTCTTTCAATTATCGTTTTACGGCTTTTTCCGAGTATGGTTACTTTTATTCTGTACATGATTTTATTTTACAAGTATTTTTATTATTTTAATTTGAGGTCAATTTATGGACAAATAAAATAATGTAAGTTTTATCAAGATATACACAGAATAAAAAAATGAAAAATATTAACAGAATATTTTTTTTGGATTTTTTGATTAAAGACTATATCTCCCTTTACTTTATTCATAGCCGATCATGTCAAGTCTTGACCTTTTCTCCAGGTACAGGTCAGCCTGTATCTATTACGTATGTACATGCTTTTATTTTATTTATGTTCCCTTTATTTCTTTATTTATTGTAGGTTAAAATAGTAATAAATGTACAATATTTAAATGTAAATGCATGTTAGTAAGAATGTGGATTTAGTATTAGATACAGTTTTTTTATAAGGAATTTTAAGCTAAAATAAATGAATAAAGATGATGAAATGCAGATTCACTACATGGCTCACACAATATAATAGAACCCACTTCTAAGGGATCAAGCACAAAAAAACTTTGAGAAAAAAATAAAAATAAAGTCAGAGAAAACAAAAATCCGGTGAGGTCCCTCAAGTGCACCGCCACTTGAAGAAACGAAAATCTCACAGACAAGGGAATATAATGGCCTTGATAATAGAAAAGGTATGTGCCAAAAATTATTACAAATTCATACAAAAATAAATGGAAATAAAACACCAAAAACAAACAAAAAAGAAATGCTCAAGTAGTACTCCAAATCGCATGCTTAATCTTTCTGATACTCTTCTGCTCCTCGATGAAGAAACGAGTTGCCTCCAATTCGATCGGGTATGTTGGCGCTCCTAGGAATGCCACCCTCACTCGTTAGGCCCTCGCAAGAAAGAGAGAAATAAGAAATGTGTCATATCATAGGTATGAAAAATAAGAACAAAAGTAAGAGAAAATAAAAGCAGACAATATAGACAAACAAGCAAACAGAGGATATACATGTGGATATGAGGCAAACTGAGAAGATAAAGTAATAGTGATCTCAAGTGAAACCCTATGTATAATCTTAGGGAGCTTGGGTATCCTATAAATCAGATCCTACAAGCATTGTGCAATCTCCCTCATGGCACATTGAATTCTAAATGAGAGTTCACTACTCAACAAGTTGCAATCCACACAATATACAACAATAAAAACAACAAAGCCTTTTCACATATTAAGTAGGGTTGACTACAAGGATTCTTTGCCTCCATTCAGATTATCTTTGGTCATTCTTGGGATTGGATCCAAAAGGCTAAGACCCCTTTGTATATTCTCATTCCAACACTTCTTGGGCCTTCCTCACCCTCATTTAATCGGGTCAACAATCCAAAACTCACATCTCCTTACTGGTGCATCAACTGACCTCCTTTGCAAATGGCCAAACCACCATAAGTGATTTTCTCGCATCTTATCCTCGATCGAAGTTACACCAACTTTCCTTATAATGGCATCATTCCGAATACGATCTTTATGTACGTGTCCAGACATCCACCTTAAAATTTTAATTTCTGATACTACCATTCTCTGCACACGTCTATGATTTTGAAAGGATTTTTCTTATCACATAGAACATAAAGGCTCATCTCCACGTTAGTCAACCCACATAAATTCTATTTGTAACATCTCCATCAATTTCCCCATCATGTTGCAAAATATATCCCAAGTATCTAAAAGAATCCCTCTTCTGAATTTTATCAGTACCTTTCTTAACCTCAATTCCTTCACCATTGCTTCCATCAAAAGTACACTACATATATTCAGTCTTAGTCCAACTTATATGAAATCCTTTAGTCACCAATGCATGTCTCCAGACCTCAAGCTTCTCATTTACTCCATCAACGAATAACATACACCAAGGTATCTCCTCCAGAATATGACTTGTCAACTCGTCCATAATCAGAGTAAAACAGAATGTACTCAAAGTTGAACCTTGATGCAGGCCAATGTTGATGTCAAGATAGTCTATCTTCCTAGACTGTATCCTTACAAAAGATGTAGGCCTATCGTACACATTTTTTATGAGGTTAATGTATAGGACATGTACTTGTCTCTTCTCCAAAACTCTCCACAATATCTCTCGTGGGACAGAATCATAAGACTTCACTAAATCAATAAAAATCGTGTGAATGTTCTTCTCTTTTGCTCTGTAAATCTCTATTATTATCCTTAGCAAGTGGATGGCTTCAATAGTTGAGTGACCTGGCATGAATCTCAATTGTTTTTCTTCTACTTTGGAAACATGCATAACATTCTTTTGGTCATACATTCCCAAATTTTCATAGTGTAACTCATCAACTTGATACCTCTGTAATTTGAAAATTTTTGAATGTATCCTTTGTTTTTATAAAGAGTCACCACGATGCTTCTCCTCAATCAGGTATTTTTTATCTTCGCCAAATAATATTGAATAAATTTGTTATCCAAGTCAAACCACACTCACTTAAAACTCTCCAAATTTCTATAGGAATGTCATCAGGTCCTACACCTTTCCCAAGTCTCATAACCTTCAATGCCTCCTCTACTTCCTCCATTTGTATTCATCTATAGCTTGCACGATTCAAGTAATTTTCTCTACTCAATAGATTTCCCAATGTGATCTCTCTATTTCATTCCCAGATGAAAAGCTTATGAAATCTAGTCTCTATATCCTTCAAAGTAACAAGCACATGACCTTCCTCATACTTAATACATCTCAATTGAGAAAAAAATCTTAAGTCTTTCTTTCTCTTGCTTTAGCCATCGGTAATATATCCATCTGGTCCTCCTTAGAGTCTATATTTTTTTACAAAACATCATAAGCTTTTGACTTAGATTTGCTTACTTCCTTCTTTGATTGAAAGCAAGGATGACTTTCTCATCTACAATAAACTCACTCTCCTTGCATAAAAACTCAGTCAAAGGCCTGCTAATCTAGTTAAAGTCCTTAATGAATCACCTATAAAATCCAACAAGTCCATGAAATGACCTCAACTTCTTCAAACTTTATTATGGCTCTGGCTTGGAGATCACATCAATCCTAGCCGTGTCAACCTCCATACCATGTTTGGAGATGAGGTGGCCCAATAAAATCCCATTAGCCATCATAGAGTGACTCTTCTCCCATGATAGCACTAACTTTACCTCACAACATCTTTGAAGTACTTGGTCAAAAGTATTCGAGCATAAGTCGAAACTATACCCATAGATCGGGAAATCATCCATGAAGATCTCGAGGTAAGTACCAACCTTGTCGGCTAAAACAACCAACAAGCATTGATGAGTCCATGATTCACATCCTTTATTCTTTTATTTTAGCAGAAATTGCTATACAAAATACATGTGAATATATATTAAATATAATAAATTAGAATTGTGCATGCTTTTGTTAAAATAGTGTAATTAGCACGTATCTATTTAAAATAAAAGAATAAAGAAGAAAAGAAAAAGAAAAGAAATAAAAGAAGGATATAATTATGTAATAAGTACAGACTGACTTGAACCCCGAAATCAGATCAGTAATTGACTTGATCAATAAGGAATAGAGTAAGGAGAGATAGGGTTCTTAATTTATAAACATTAAAAAAACTCAAAAATACCTTGTATATATTGTTCATCGTTTATTTTGGGTAAATCATGTGCATTTTCATCACTATGTATATTGTATATATCTTGTATTATTTTATTTCAAAATAAAAAATCCATAAATTAAATTGTTCATCTAACAAAAATTCTACAAAAAAATATGATATAAATAATACCATAATTGCAAAAATAAATTTTGAAAAGAATAAAAGATAGAATACTCAGAAAATGCTACATAACAAGAATAAAAAGTTCAATACCTTCTCCATATAAACTCAAATTGAACCAAACTCACTTTCATTGTATTCTAAATAAAATTTGCTTTAAAATTAAGATGGTTCATATTATTTGGAGTTATGGGTTGAAAGTTAGCTATTGGGAGGTGTTGTGTGTGTAGTGTATTACATTTATACATGTATACATACTTTGATTGAATATTTATTTTTTTTAATTTTGCAATTTTTTTATTTTTAATTATTTGAACAGATTGTATTTAATGTATACAAAATTCAAACAAAAATAACAAAATTGAAAACAAATAAAAAATTAAAATAATATAATTATTTTACATATGTATCATGCATCTATATTGTATATATATATATCCTATTAAATTATTTTTCAAAAATAAAATAAAAATCTAATTAAAATACTTTCATTATTTTGTAAATATATAAAATAATGTACTTTTGTAAATATAATAAAATAAATATTTGTAAATATTGTATATAGGTATATTATACTTATACAATGTATATAGTATTGCATAAATATTATCAAAATTATTAAAAAATAGTTTATAAAATAATTAATATTTTAATTTTTACCATTTTTTATTTTAAAATCATTTACTATCTTAAATTGATTTTTTTCTTTATTTCTGAAAATCAAATTTTATGATTGGTCAACCCAGGTCCATTTAACCGGGTCAACCTTCCCTCCTTCCAGGTCCGACCTGGGCGAGCTTCACTTGACCCAATTTATTCTATTTTTTCAACCCGAGTTTGACCACCATTCACCTTGGATTGTGGACTCCGTTACCCCCTGAAGATCTACGACCTTCGAGGATACCTAGGAGGGTTCGAATCCTCCTCGATTGGCTTGAAGCTTCCTGTTTCTTCTAAACACCTAGGGAACCCCATAAATCATCTCATTCCACTTCGTCACGTTATAGTTTGCTCTGTACCTCTTCTTTCTCCACCTGAATCCCTAGGGTAGTGAAAGGACCCTAGAGGAGTTGTTTGGAGCTCGGATTGGTGGTTGTTTGAGCTGAACCACCTCGTGGACGGAGTTCTCCGTCGCGACCAGCCTCTTCCACCTCCTGCAATGGAATCAAGGACATTGCCCCACCGTCTACTTCATCATTCTTCGCATTCCCACCTCCGATAATTAGGTAACTTTTATTTGCTTTCTTTTTCACCATTCAGCTTGATTTCCATATCGTTGTCGATGTCCGCCATCGTTACTCTGACCCGCGTGTCGAAGGCCCATCTCCCACTTCTAGCTGCTCTGATATCTCTACGTTATTGCCACCCATCTTCCTACGCATCCTGACCCCCATAGACTCGATCATCGCATTAGGATTATGGTCCGATTTACTTCCTTGACATACGTCAGAAGTCTCCTCCCTGTCACTTTTTTTCTCCATTTTTACCAAATAAACCTGCTCAGAGACGAACATCAAGCTTCGCTTCCCTTGAAGGTATAGGTGCGCATGGGAGGGTGGAATCGACACTCATCTGACCAAGCAGAGCTGCTCCAGGTGCCACATCTCCCAGATCTTCATTAAGCAGCTTGGACGACCATCCGAGCATCCCCTCCATTGCGGAAACACTTCAACGAGTTGCTGGACCCCTTAGTTGACTGCTTCGAGCTCTTTAGCGCCAGATTTCATTGATTTAAGCTCGACTGGCAGTCCCTTCTTCATTTTCTTCCAACGCCATTACCATCCATCCAATGAGGAAGCCACTTGCCCATATCTGATCTGAACCTCACATTTACGCCCAAATAGCAGCTCTCAAGTCAGATCTAGGTCAGATCTGATAGCACGTCACACCTTTTCACAGAACCGTCAGATCTTAGCCAATGGTCCATCAAAGTCATACTCCACCGCCACGTTCCCTACACCATGAGATCCTTTCTAGCGCATCAGAGATACGTCAGAGACCATGCGCGCCACACATGTCTGCATGTATTTCTCTTTTTACCCTACTTTTTCACGTTATTTCATTTTAGTAAAATAAATGTAAAAGTAGTTGTGAACATTTGTAGTAAGGACCTTATAGTTTTCTTTTTTGCATTTTAGTCTAGCTGAACTAAGCTCATGTGCGTGTTCATGTGTCTTTTATGGGATATTTGCTTAGTTTCCCCAAAGCTTTCATGTGTTACTGAAATTAAAAAAACCTTTAGAATTTGCATATATGCCCTTGTGATACTAGACTCACATGTGCGACATGTTTGTCCTGAATGGTTTTCTACGCTTATCCCTAAGGTTTTATTGCATGTTATTAATTGGCCCTAGAACTTAAAATATTTGCATTTTGGTCTTCACTTTCCAACAATTTTATTTTTGTTTATATTTAATGCAATAAATACCAAGGTTAATCCAAAAATCGCATTAAAAATTAGGATACATGCTTGTTAATATATTTTATTTGTGGTAATTTTCATTTGATTCATTTCATTTATTTGATATTAATAAAAATTCAAAAACTCACCAAAAAATCCATAATTGAATTAGAAAATACATAAAAATTCGGAAATGCCTTTAAAAATTCTTAAAAACTTAGATTTGCTTTAGTTTTATTTGTTGGATTTTCCATCCATTTTTAATATTTCCTGCTTTTATAAAACTCTAAAATTTTGCAAACCCTAAAAATACCATAAAATCATATAAAATCTTTTAAAAATCAAAAAATTATGTTCTTGGTCTCTTTTTGTAGATATTTACTTATATTTTCGATGAAATTAATAACTAGGAGTTTTGAACCTATTTTCTATTTTCAATTTGAAAAATACTCCTGGATATGCATTGTTTTGCTTTATTTCCTGTTTTTAATTATTTTGAAAATCCTAATGAAATCTAAAAATCCTTGAAAAATATAAAAATATTATAAAATTATCAGAAACATAAAATGATTTTTACTTGATTTTCTGGCTATTGAAATATACAAAAAGAGTATTTGCTTGTCTTTTATTCATTGTTTTTATTCCTTTTTTAAAACTGAAAACATTAAAAATTTGCAAAATGAAAAATCATTAAAAAAATTGAAATTGAGAAAATAATAAAAAAATATAAAAATTAAAAACCCATAAAAATTTTAAAAAATAAAAGTTCAAAAAAATCCAAGAGTAGTTTGCTTTACTTTTCCTTATCTTTGATCTTTGATTTTTCATTGATTGAATCACCCTCGTTTAAATAACATTTGTCTCCTTGTGCTCGATCCTGGTCTCTATACCAGGTTAATAAAAGTAACTTAGACCACTTGCTTTACTTGCTTGACTCATTTTGTGGTTGAATAATTTTCTCGATTTCCAGCAGAATTTCTGGGGTGACAACGACAATATTAATTTCATAACATAACCCTAGTCAGTTGGCTCGTTTTCAGAATGGTGTTGTTGTCGGGGAGGCATGACTAGGGTAGTTAGGATTTAGTTTGCCTTCTGTTCTTGGTTAGTGTATGTACTTGTTTATTCTTTTTTTTATTTTGCCTGTATTTCTTTCTCTTGTTTCTTTTATTGTTGTATATATTTGTATCATATTTTTGTATAGATCATTGTTCTTTATTTTCTTTCTTTTTATTTACCTATATTTTTCTTAGTAATTATTTGACGCATCTTTTGTTTCTCTTTTCTAAGAAGGAGGCTATCTTAGGAGAACCGATACAGCGAGCGATGTAGAGGTCGAGCATTCTACACCGACTCGTAGGAGGGAGCAGACTAGGAGTAGCAGGAGGATCAAAAGACCGTTTCATCCCTTAGATTTACTTTTCAGTCATTTATTTCATTTTCTAATTAGTTGGTAATAATTCTTGGCATTTGTCTTTTTTTGTTTTCTTGGAAAATATATACCTTTGGATAGTGGGGTCTATTTTGCCAAGTGCCAGTGCACTTGGGGAACCTCACTGGATTTTGGTTTTCTTCGCCTTTATTTTTATTTATTTCTCGCAATTTTTGTGTGCTTGAGTGCCTAGACTTAGGTTTGTCTTTTTTGAGCCAGGTAGTGATTAGGTCCACAAACCTAATAGGATATCTTTTCCTATAGACATGTTTGGATTTAGTAAAAATCATTGGTGACTCACGATAATAAAAGTTTCTATTTAGGTTGGTTCTCTCCTTTCCATTCATATATATTAGTTTACTTTTTATGGGCGGATCATATTGCATGTAGACTGTTGGAGGAAGTTACGCCTTCTATCTCGTGCATGCATTCATAGATTTCATCGTTCATTGGCTTTTCTGACTTTCTCCCTTGATTTCTTTCACCTAGGAAATAAAGGAAATTGGAAAACTTGTTAGACGATTTTTGTTTTTGAAAAATATTCAAAAAAGAGATAACCTAACAAAAATCAGGACTGCTAATTAAACTCGACCCGAAAATAAACATAACGATCACATTCATTATTTTCGGGAGATTAACCCCCTCCTTTTTTGCTGGTACTCTCCAGATAGAGTGAGGCACACACACTTAAGGAATAGAGCCCAAAGCCCAGGACTTGTTCCCTATGCGCTTGGACTTTGACTCTCGGGTTCTGTTATTGCTGCAAGCACTTGCCTCAGATGTTAGTAGAGGTAGACATATGGATAAGGAGGTGGATTTCCTTAAAATGATTCCCGAGCTCTTAGGAGGATAGTTCTCTGCATGGAGGATTCATCGACTTATTCGCGGTCTACTGTAGGAGACTACACCTCTAAGCATGTTAATATAATTATTTTATCACTAAACACTAAAATTGAAAGATTAATGATCATGATTTCATGGTTATAATTGCGTCGAATTAGTGAACTTGGGTGATTGTTTTCTGATCTATTATTTTGCAGTCCAGATCTAATCTTCACTTCTCTCTACATCACGATGATGGGAAGACAGTTTCTTAGGCTACCTTTGGTGACATCGCTCCATAGCACACATGTTCGTTCATCTAGGGTTGTTCTAGAGAGCTCTGACCCTCTCTCAGAACATGAGTATTCAGCTTCCTTCTTCGTTGACCTTCCTAATACATCACCTAAGATACAACATCAGTTATAGCTTATTTTTCTTGACTTGGCAACACCTCAGGTCACTTCTTTTTCATTTTCAGAGTTTGACGTGATTGTCCAAGAATAGAGAGAGTATGAGCATCCATGGAGTCCCCTTGTATTTCATCAGGTTGCGATCAACAACAGCCTCCTAGCATCCCTAAAGGTGATGTAGAGACAGATCTAGGACTAGGTATTACTTATGACAAAGGTTATGAGGGAGCTGACACAGATCAGAGATGCTAGAGTTGAGAGATTGATGAATCGCTAAATGCATAAGTTGAATTTATCTGTCGTAGCACAGACACTTAGCTGATCATGAAAAACCGACAATAATCATGATTACGAGGTTCTCAGCTTGAATTTATAAACCTAGGAAGTCCAAGGTCGAACACATGGATACGAGCAATTAGGTGAATAATTTTAAGTGTTATATATTTAATATAGCAATCTAAAGGATGATTATAGTAAGTGAATGACTAAAACACAAAAGCGGTAAATTTTCAACACAAAATTTATATAATTAATTTACATGAGGACACTAATGCACAAACATCACAATTGTGACAATCACAATGGTAAATGACACGACAGAAAAAACTTGAATTAGTCACAGAAATTCTTTGAATTAATTTAGTGATTAATAAAGCATGAACCAGAAAAGCAATGGTTCAAGTCTCAAAAGCATTAAATAATGATGATTAATTTTTATATGTCATTATGATGTTGAATTAATTGATGAGCAAATAAATCAATACATGGTTCAATAATTCTGATTTGATTTAATTAACAAGCAAATAAATCAATACATGGCTCAATAATTCTGATGACAACAATTATAATAGAGTCACCAAGATTTAGTATGAATATTAAGATCAATTTGTCACCAAGAATCATTTTTTAATTTCATTTAAAGGTCAATTTAAGCACCTAGGAAAAGGAAGAAATCAAGTGTGGTTTTTAAAACCAAAATTCACAATAAATCATGCTAATATAAAGAGCATCAAATCAGCTTTCAAATGAGACAAAAATCACTTCATTTGGATTTACATGTAAAAAGATATTCAATGTTTAATACATGGGCATTTTTACAAAAAATAATGTTATTATGACAAATAAGTATAAAACATGAATAAAATGCAACTAAAATAATCTAGAGGGGCTAAAATGTAATTTACACAAAGACGAAAGCACTTATCTACAAATAAGGGAAAGCAGATGGTCGACGCTGCAATTTTTTACGTCACGTGCACACTGCATGTGACCCGTCTAGGCTCATGGAGGAAGGCTCGGTCCACGTGGCTACCTCTTGTGATTTGCACGATGCTCGGATGCAGGATTGACACACGAGACTTCGGGATTAACCATTGCTTTGGACTCATTACATGGCCTTTTGGTGATCATTGGATCTCACCCAATATGAGGGATCCAATAGTATCTAGTTCTCATGAGATATTCTCCTCCTCTAAAGGTGGTAGAGCTAAAACTGGGCTCCGGCGAGGATGCTTCTCCTCCGCCTTGCTTCAATGCTTCCACGTAAGTTTGAATGACCTCCCCAAAGCTGTTGCAATGTTGGAGATGGTCTAACGAAAGCATAGGATCCCTCATATCAACTTGTCGATGAAGTAATGCCGAAGAAGAAAATTGGGACCGGAGCTCGATCACAATCTCTGATCAATGAAACCCAGTGACCCATAACGTTAGTGCAAAAAAAAAGTCAAAGCCAATGTGATTGATTTGAAGTTCTGGTGAGATGAAATGGGGGGTTCGAATGGAATGGAGGACATGAACCCTAGATAATCCTTCTTCATAAAGAAAAAGGATATGGATCAGAGGGGTACGATGAATGCAGAAGCGAGAAGACCTCACAGGATAACATATGTGGATTGTAGATTAGAGGTGATGATGGATATGGTTTCTGATTGATTGATCAATGGAAGATTGATTACGGAATAAAAGTCAAACAAAGGAAGGAAGAAAAGATAGTGAACTTACCTAAGAATCATCAGAAGAAACAAGAAGAAAATCAGGTAGAATCTTGGCTGATAAGAAGCTCTTCAGCTTCTTGGGTCTTCACTTAACAAGCTTAGTGAAGCTTGAAGCTCAAGCAAGCTTCAATGGAAGATGCAGCACGTCAAATGCAACGTGGATCTCACCGGCGACTGTTCTCCATATTCATTCTTCTTCCCAGTCGATCTTTATCACAAATGGAAAGAGGGAGGCTAGGAGGTGACACATCGAGTAGTAGATCTGGTTGACGGTCTGAGGTTTCGTTTTGAGAAGGAGGGAGTTGGTGACTAGTAATAGAGTACAATGATTTCAAGTTATTGATGTTGCATGGGAGTTAGAGGGATCTAGAGGTTAGGATTAAGGTGAAGAAGGTGATTGCTTTGCAAAGGGTTTGGTCGTGATTTTGAGGGAGGAAGTTGGATATGGAGGTTGGCAAAATTGGGAGAAGTTGATGCTAGATGAAGGGATGTGTTGCTTTGAAGGGACGTTGGGAGGTTCACAATAACTGGGAGCCATTGGATCCAGGATCAGGGTGGATCAAGCGATGAGAAGCATCTGCGTGGGTGGTTGTGGAAGCGCTACGTGGCCCAATAGGAATTAATAGAAATAAAGAAATATGAAATAAATAAAATTAATTAGTTAGGGAAAGAATTGCAAAAAAACTCAAAACATCAAACTTGTAGATCTCGATGAGATCTTCAACTTTTATGTAGAATTCAAGGAGATAAGTGGTTATCTATACATAGATAAAAATTAAATACAATTTAAAATAATATATACAAATATCAATTTTATTTTATATTTTGTTTATCATTTTTTATTTTTGATATTATTTTATGTTATATTATTTTTTTACAATATTAAACTATTTTTTTTGATTTTTAATATAAACTAAATACATAAAATATTACACTATAATATAAGGTTAAGTGTTTACAACAAACAAATTATTAATTAAGGTTAATTGTAAATGAATCTTGTTGATTTACTTAAGAAAGAGAGATAATGTTGGTGATTTATGATGATAACTACATGATTCATTACCCCCTATACTTAAGCTAAGCTCATCCTTGAGCTAATAAATAAAGAATTAGTTAGAGAGTTAGATTAATTAGTGAGATCTCTAACATGTGCAAGTGTACAAGGCTCGATCAGATCTAGAACACTATGTTTTAGGACTCTAAGTTGATCCAAGTATTAATCGAAAGGAATTATACTCCTCTAATTATCAAACTCTCAAGATACATATATAAGAAGTACCGCTTGGTGTTGACTGCATTCACAAGAGTAGAGTCAAAGTTTCACCAAAGGTTCCAATCTTAGAAGCTCTCCTAAGGTCCAAACCCTCAACCCTAGGGAATAAATATAGTCTTTCCCCAATCCACCATCTCTCTAGTATGTCAGACTTCAAAGGTATAGATAGAAAGCACGATTATGGAGAATATAAGATTGTGTACTTATTTTCTCTTCCTCTTATGGGAACAGGATTCTCTCAAGTGTCAATACCCAAAACAATGTTTCATTTTTATTTTGCCAATCAGTGTGTCTGTCAAAAGATTTTGGGTCATCTGTACATGTTTTCGTGGGAGTACACCGGTGATAACAAAGGTTTTGCGAGCAATAAAACTAATGTCAGTGTAGAAGAATCGCTCAAAAAAATAATATCATCGATCGAACAAAATATCAATAAAATAAGCGAGAGAGAAAAGTGAATGAAGCAACTCTATCATATTTTATATACAGTACTTTATTTAGGCAGGTACATGTCCCTTAGTCGAACTTGAGGAAGCAGAATAGCGACACTTAGATTTTTGAGAAAAAAATTATTTTTTAATTTTTAATTTATTCTTGAAGAAAGAGAGATACTCTTTTTATTAGTTTTAATTTTTACATTTTTTATTTTATTTTTATCTTTTCAAATTTTTATTTAATTTTCTGAGGGATATTTTTCAAAATAATGGAGATGTACAATATAATATAATGTGTTAAAAATATGTAGAGAGATACTATGTAGTAGATCCAAGAAGTGCTCGAGAAACAAGCTCAAAACACACTCAAAACAAACTCAACTCGGAGTTGAAAATCAAAGAATAAAATCTTGATAAAATCATGATTAAAATCCTCAAAATTCGATTCATAACAAAATCGAGTAAAAATACTATGCTAGAGTAATCCAAGATCCACAAAATAGTTCATGGTCTAGTATAGAAATAAATACAACAAAAGATATAAGTGTTCTCTCAAATAAGTCCTTGGTCAAGGACCTAAATGAAATAAAAAGTCTCTAGAATTACATTTAGGTCCTTGTACAAGGACCAAAATGTAATAAAACTATATTCTGCAGGCCTTATGGAATCTAGAATTCTGTCTGGGTTTCTATGCACTTTTTATACCAGTTGGAGCTTGACGGCCAGGATTAGATCATGAGGTGATCTCGACCGTAATTTGGTGCCAAGCGTCATGAGCCTGTAGCACGCATGTTCTTCAGGCATTCATCCCCAATTCAGGGAAAGGTGGTGAGGGATCGTCATCTATGGTATCGGTGGTGATGAGTATCACCTTCAAGGACGTAAGGGTGACAACTTCACCCCTCGAGCTCCCTGTAGTATAGGATGCTTCGAAGAAAATGTGGAGCGATCGAGTTCCAGGTGGTCTAGGGTTTCTGAATTGGTGAAGAAGAATACGTAGATCCTGTTTCTTGAAATTACTCTAGACGAAGAAGATGCTCGATGTGCAGCTACTCTAATTAATGTTGATTACCCTTTAGAAGATGATCAGTACCTGCAAATAAGGATATCTTGCTCGATTCACAAAGAATCGCCCAAAAGTTATGGTATTTGCAAGTTCTTATATGGGGTTCCTAGAAGATGAATAACAAATGCACGAGGGGTCGATTTGTGATGAAATTGCGATTGAATTTGCGGTGAGAATAAAACAAGGGGATTAAATCTCACTAATGGCATATTTAGATGATCTAATTCGACACAAAAATTGAAGAATGAAAAGGAGGACAGAGTGGTTACCTGTGGTTGAAGGATGTATAGTCCTTCTGGTCATCGCTAGACGGGGCAGCTACCCAGAGCTAGACGACACGCGAGGCATTGACTCAAGGCAGTTGGCATCTTTGAACCTCCTCTCCGACGAGTCCTCTTCCATGTGGAGTGGTGATCAGGCCATGTCACGGTCGGAGGTGGTTACGCACAATGGAGAAAGAAGGAAGGTCGACCAGTTGGTTTCTGGTAGTAGGAAAAGTGAGTTCGAATGTTAGAAATTTGATTGATTTTATAGGTAAATCGAAGGGAATTAGTGTTAGATACATGGGTAGGAGAGTAAGAAGGTTGTTAGATCTGTAGAATGAAGGGTTTAGATCGCATTTTATATGAAAGGTGATGCTTGAATAATTAGAGGAAGTGAGGTCAGTTGAAGCAGATTTCAACTGCTCATTTGTTGAGGAAGATGAACCAGGTGCTGACACGTGTCGGCATTGGCTAGGTCAGACATTAATTAATTTATAAAATAGTTAATAACTAATAAATAATGTTATTTAAATTAGGTATAAAATAGAAAATGTAAATAATTAAATATAGTATTTTACTATATAATTTATTACTATTAATAATAATTATTTAATGAAATATAAATATAATAATACTAAATAGGAATATAGAATACATAATAAATAAACTTTTGATTTTTAATTCAATAAATTATTAAAATGACATTTTTATATTTTATTAATTAATAGGATAATAATAAAGAATGTGTGATTTTTTGGATTTTAATTAATTAATTTAATGTATTAATAAGTACATGTATATTCTATCAGGTTAAATTCATCTATAAATTAGGGTATTTTGATTTATTTAAAATATTAAATAGTGTAACAAAAATCTGAAATAAATCATGGTTGAAATACAAGATTGATAAAATAATTAAATTGATAAAATTAATAAAACTATAAATTATGTGTTCTAGATAAAATAAATAGCCAGAAACCCAGTTGTCAACAAGTACCAAAACCGACTTTTTGCAAATGGACTCTGATTTTAGTTAAATCACCTCCAGTAATTAGAGAATATTATTTTATGAACTTTAAAGATGAGTGAAATTGGAGTTCGTATGAGAAAGTTATGATGTTCAGAAGTTGAGAATTTGACAATTTAAAAGTTGTATTTCTTGACATATATACAAGATATTATTTTTACTTATTTTTATATAAATTTTTAGAAATAAATATAAAAATATTTTGGTGAAAAATATGTTGAAATGAATTAATTAAAAATCAATGAAGATTTGATAATTATTTGATAAATGGTGAATAAAGTGTGGAATGTATAAGTAACTCTTTTTATGGTTTTCTTTCCATATGTCCTCCAACATAATTATTTGTCGACCAATCCATGTTGACTTGTTCTTGGAGGTTAGGTTATATAAATATATTTTTCTGCTATATTTATATTATATAAGTTATATTGTACATATATACATATGTACAATCTGCCTTCTTTTTATTCTCTTTATATTTATTATTTTATTTATTTATATGTTAATGATGCATAAAAGAGCATTCTTATTCATGAGTGTGGTTTTGGTTAATGATGGAAATTAATGAATATTTACATGTATTTGTTAAGGGTTTTAAGACAAAATGCAGAAAGAATGTTAATGAATCAAAGATTTATCAACCCCATATACTTAAACTTTTCTAGTCCCTTAACAAACACTTATTTGAAAAATAATGGAAAAAGAAAGAAAGTTAGAATGAATTTCTTTTTCTAAACCAATTTATGAGAATAGACAAAGGGAAGAGCTTGGTCGGCCCTAAATAAGAATTTTGTCTGAGCTTTAACTAAGATTAGGATTTTGGTCTCAACAGTCCTCAAGTTCCACAAAAATGCTTATTTAGGTTCATCTCAACAGCCAGCTCAGATAAACTCATCCATATCGCTAA
Source organism: Ottelia alismoides (assembly GCA_037367405.1). NCBI lineage: Eukaryota > Viridiplantae > Streptophyta > Magnoliopsida > Alismatales > Hydrocharitaceae > Ottelia > Ottelia alismoides. Next base: position 54,507 of record JAZKJV010004701.1, read on the forward strand.
CTCTATCAACCTTGAATTCAATATATACTATGTGTGAATTGTGTTAGCCCTTCCTGCTTAAAGAAGAAAAGAAACCACCCATCCCAATAATACACTGCCATTATTTCCTCATCCAGCTACTCTTTCTTCGAGGAGAGGGGTATTCCCTTCTAAGGTCAAGTCATGCTCTTTCCACAATCGAATGGAGAGAGAATGTAGAAGAATGATAAGAGAACTAGAGTGTGACCAGTGTAGTCACTCCTCCTTGTGAAGCCCAACCAGTGTAGCTAAGTCTCCACTAAGATGTGCAGGCTTTTCAATGGAAGATTCATTGTGGTAAGATTTGCTATTTCGTGGCTTCTTTTTGGATTGGGTTTGTAATGTTGCTTACATTGCATTAATATTTTTGTGCCTCGACGAATATAGCATCATTTGGTTCCATCCATTTTTTAAGGTCTTGGAAAAATTGTGCTAGCATATCCTTCCCTCACCCAACGCATTATTTGAACCCCACAACTCCCGTCTTTAAACGTTCTCTTCACCAAGGATGACAATGCACCACTAAAATGAACAACCCTTCGCAACCCTATGTAAGTCGAGCTAAGTGCAAACTGCATGTGTCCAAAATTGGTGTACTAATAAATAGTTAAATGGATGACACCATGTGTTCTACATATGCAAGTTTAAGTTGACTTCCCAAACATCGTCTCATGGAACCTAAAGATTTAAAGTCAATGACCTGAAGAGTATAAATTTATGTTCTTAACTAGGCTCCTTAGAATGAAAGTTAAAGACCATAATCAGGCTCCATCCTTTAAACAATTCCCATTCTTTAGTTCTAAAAATCAAACTTATTCTGAAAAATGCTAATGCAACCATTTGTTTGTGAAGTATATTTTCTGAATTTTACTCATTTTTATGGATTTTAATGATATTCTAATTTTTATGAATTGTAGAACCATGGATTTTTTTTAATTTTTTAAACAAGCATATGTACAAGAATTTTACAAGATAAATTACCCATATTTTGCTTAGATTAAATAACTAATACATTTTAAAAATTTTATATACAAAAAAATTTACAAAGATTAAATGATATCTACACACATTTTAATAAATAGGATTTTAAATAAGTATTAGACATATTAAATACATATTTTAAATACTTATTTTAATTAAGAATTTTAAATAAGGGTTTTACACATATTTTACTTATTTACAAGGATTTTATAAATAATACATCAAGAAATAAATTGATTTTAAATTAACCTTTACCCACTTTTTTATGGATTTTATGTATATAGATAATAATAAAAGTATGAGTTATGGACACAAGTATATATGCAATAAATATGCACCCCCTATACATAGCTTGTGTTATGTCCTCATAGCATCAAAAGCGAAAAAGGAGGACAACTCGTGATAAGTAAAAGTGAGTGAAAAGAATAAAAGAATAGAAGTCAGTCGACCCCTCTAAACTTACGATCTTGTCATCGTAAGTATAGTAGAAGAAAAAATGAGGTAAATGAGGCAAAGGAATATACAAACGAAGGAACAAAAGAAAGAAAGTAAAAGGAAATCTACAAAATCACTCGCCCCCCCATACTTAGGATAAGGCATACTATGTATAAAAAAGGAAGTGGCCAAAAATTAGGGACTAATGATTAGTGTAAAAGAAGGGAAAACAAGAGAAAAGTAAAAAGAACATAATCGAAAAGCACACATCAACGGGCAATCGGTCCCCCCATACTTAGGATATGGTATCCTAAGCATATAAGACGAGCAGAAATGGGGATGATTGTGGAATATGAGGAATATACATGTGTTGTACTCTAGAAAATCGAAAGGCTCACAGATCCCTTTAAATGAAGTGGAAGAGTAGTCATGCATCATCTACTAAGTAGATCACCTCAACATGGGTCATAATGGATCGTTTGTTGTGCTCGTGTGTACAGATCCATGGATGAACATGTAGAGCTACCTATGTAAGTGAACATTATACATGGCATAGGTCTTCCTATAGAATTATGTGTCTCTGGAGTAGGACTACAGAAGGTGTCTATATATGTAACCATCGCACAATATGACTCTCTATGCTGAATAGACTATATAATGTGTGAAATATAATCAGCTGAATCAGATGCTAGATTATGTGTACTCTCAATCTGCAGCACTGAGATGTCTACTTTAATTGACTGCTCATCTGGATCTGATGTGAACTCTACGTCTATATGTGAACAATCATATATAGAATTGGGTACCATGTGATCTAACCCATCTTCGTATAGGATATCGTGGGTATCAAAATAAGCGCTCTCAAGATCAAGAGACTATGTCTCATCTATGTGCTGGCAATCCTCTGCATGATGGATGTCCCTCTAAAGTAAATGACAATACTGATCTGGGACGACTACATCCTCTCACCATCTCAATGTGTATCTCTCCATTGTTTGTGCGTAATAATACTCTCCCATCATTATAATCAAAGAGTGCTCTTGCCATCTGCAAGAAGGGTTTCCCAAGAATTATTGGAGCAATATGTAACTACATTGGGCACGTCATATCTAGGATATTAAAGTCCATTCGAAACTACAAGCCTTGAATGGTCATGATAATGTTCCTCAACACACCTCTAGGTCTCTTCACATATCTATGTGCAAACTGAAGTATCACTAGTGATTTGTAAATAGGACCTAACTTGAGCTCATAAAGCAAAGAGGATGGGAGAAAATAAATTGAGGAACCATTATGTAAGAGAGTACAATGGAATACAACATCTACAATCTGGCATGTGACATAGTGAGCTCCAGAATATCTCTTCTTCTTGGGTACTGATGAAACGCGGAATGAACCCTTTAAAAGTGTAGTTTTAACACTTGAAATTGTCATCACAGTCGGGCCGAAATGGGCTCATCAGAAGACCACCTCATTTAAATATAACAATAAAAATTAGTTGGTCGTATTATTTTACTTGGCAAGAAACCAAGGTCGAACTCAGGGACACGAGCCTCTCTCTAATTATCCAGATTTCCATCTACTTTACTAAGTGTTGAGTTGAAAATCAATAGGTCAAAGTATGCATATGAATGGGACAATGCATTTAAAAAAAATGCATTTTTTTATATTTTAATCATGCAGAAAAATGCAATGAAATACAATGCAAACAAGCCCTATGCAATAAATACTTGAGCCATTAAAAATACAAGTCCAACAGGGTCAAATATTGAAGCATTCTTCATTCATGTAGCACTTAGGCATGAGAATCAAGGAAATTAGGACACTTAGATGATGAAATATTTGGGAGCGCTCGCCTTTGGGTGAAGCTCTTTGATATGTAACTTTGTGGAATGAGAGCTCTTCTTTGACATTTCATTTATTTGTGGTATTTTGGCTAGCTCCACTGCTTTTTCCTAGAGTTGGCGCAAACTGATCAACATTTTATTTATTCACACCCTGCTACTTAGGTCAATATCAAGAGATTAGTATAAGAACCAAGTTCTCATACTGGATAAAATTGCTGACACTCAGGTTTCATGAAGCTTTCAAAGATTTTATCCCATCCTCGAGCATCATCAAATCAAGTCTAAACTCGAATCCCTCATCCCAATCCCTCAGGTGAAAAGTCAACTCATCTCGTCAAAACCGCAGTCGTGCATGTGATGTGCTGATCATATTCTTTTTGTCTGAGACTAATCATGGAATATAGCATGCAAATCTAGAAACCTAAAGGAATGTGGATGATTAAGTCTAAGACCCTGATATCTAAGGCTGGTTAAACTAAAATCTCAAAGACCTCATAAAACTAAGTTTCCTTGATTATTTAAGATCCTGGGTGGAAGTGTAAGTGTAGAGGATTAATCCAACTCCTTCATTCAAAAACAATTTTATTTCGACTTCAAGAGATATTAGGATTGCCTAAACTCAATTAAGCATCTGCATTCAGCCAGTATGGATGTAAGTACAGGTCGAAGCCCGTTGCTTGAGGACGGGGCCTTATGCGATGTCCTCTAAACCATCCAATCTACTAAGGGCGTACCCTCACTGAACACGGCTACTTAGATGGGCTTAGTAGTCACTAATGGATCCTGAAGGATTTTTGGGTTTTTCTCATTTTTATGGATTTTAATAGAAAGTTAAAACACAGGTTAGACTCAACTTTCCTTGAAAAGAGATAGAAAATTTTTCAAAACCGTGTCACACAAATAAAAAGTTTTCAAAACATTTTCAAAAGATTTTTTCAAAATAAGGAAAAAATCATTTTCGAAAATATTTTATCAAAATAGCGTAAGATAGTATAGGAAAAGCCGTGAAAAAACATTTGAGTCCTCTTAGTTCAACGAATTTTACTTTAGATAAAAAGTTTTAAATTTTTCAAAATTTTCATATTATAGCTAAAGTAAGTATACTGTATATACGGTATACCCCCCTATACTTAAACTTTGTTATGTCCTCATAGCACTAGATGTTACAAGTCCATAGGTCCATTTAAATATAGAGAAATATACAGGAGCTAAGAAGGGCTCCCCCTATACTTAGGTTAGAAATAACCAAAGTATAAAGGCAAGGAAAGAAGAGTGGAGAAAATCATAGATACTCGCGTCCCCCCTATACTTAGGTTGAGATTAGCCTAAGTATAAAGATGAGAATTGATGTTGGGAGGGACCCAAGGTGAACGAAGAAGATAGGTGGATATACAAGTGAGTGGATGAATCTACGGAGATGGATGGAGTGACTAAGGTTCTAGGGAGTGTATCGAAGCAAACATGGCTCAATCAAGAAAGCAAGACCCTCAATTTCACCAACTCACACATGAAACAAACCGAGGTTGGTTTATTATCTTGTCGGTTTTATTGGTGATAAAACATTTGATGTTTACGCGGAAAAAAACGTTAAGTGGAAATCAATGCGTAAACGAGGGTGTTGCTCTGCCAAAACCAAATTTTACTCCATTTTTTAGGTTGACTTGCAATTAAGGTTAGCACAAAATCAAGCAATCATTGTCTACCGTTCATTCCCATTTTCCATTAACCTAGGTGATCAAGCTAGGAGGGGAAACCGAGAAAAAAACCGCGTATTCGATAAAACCATGATCTAAGCTAAGCGAGAAATCATGCAGTAACTTGGCGAGAAATACGTGAAAACTTGGGCTGTTTTGAAAACCAAAACTCATGTATGCAAGTCAATCAGAAAGCCGCACCTAATCATGCTTCTATTAGCGGAGAATGATATCCATTAATTTTGGCTAAGTGAGGTGAGATTATGTGTGTCTAAATATTAGTGTATCCTACCTACGAGCAAGCACGTAAAGAAAATGGAAAATAGATTAAGCTCGAAGAGCCGCGTGCCTGGTCCTAGGTCGAAACTCAAGTGGGGACGATCCCCACACAACCACATTCGTTCGATTACACTCGCGAGTCTTCGATCGAAGATCGCTGTAAAAGATAAATTATTACTAGTTAACATAATATGCAAAAAAAATGCGAGACATTTTTTTTTCTATTAGCTCCAAGCAAGCTTCTGAAGATCCTCGCAACAGGAAGCACCAGTTCCTCGCCTCCCTGAGTGATCAAGGGCCCTACCACAGAAACGAAGGTTAGAAATAAAAAAAAGACAAATTTTATAATGCAACATAAATGAACAAGTTGACCTATAAAAAGGAAACACTTAATTAAATAAACAAAATTCCAAATAATATAAGAAATGAGCCGTGTCTCTGGCAATAGCGCCATTTGATGAAACACGGAATCAGCCCTTTAAAAGTGTAGTTTTAACACTTGAAATTATCATTGCAGTCGGACCGAAATGGGCTCATCAAAAGACCACTTCATTTAAATATAACAATAAAAATCAGATGGTTGTATTATTTTACTTGGCAAGAAACCAAGGTTGAACTCAGGGACACGAGCCTTTCTCTAATTATCTAGATTTCCATCTATTTTACTAAGTGTTGAGTTGAAAATCAATAGGTCAAAGGTCAAACTCAGGGACATTTTTTATATTTTAATCATGCAGATAAATGCAATGAAATGCAATGCAAACAAGCCCTAGGAAATAAATACTTGAGCCATTAAAAACACAAGTCCAACAGGGTCAAATATTGAAGCATTCTTCATTCATGTAGCAATTAGGCATGAGAATCAAGGAAATCTGGACACTTATAATGAAATAATGCACTACGGATCATAGTGTCAAATCTAAAATATAAGCATGCCGTAAGAAAGATGACGAGAAGAGCTTCAAAATGAAACTGAAATCACCTGAAACGGAGTTACGGTGCTCAAGATATAGAAGAAAGAAGATAAGGGCATAAATGAAATAAAACATGAAAAGATAACTACAAATAGGTCCTTTAGAGGAACTAAAATGTAAATACGAAAAAGTGCAAGGCCTTCCCTGTAAAATACCCACTCGCACAGGGGCATTTTTGCAATTAAAACACGCGAGGGTATAATTGCAAAACCCACAATGCATGTGGACTGCACGTGGTCCAGGACCTGTTTGCAAATTGAAGAAGTCGGCGGGGTCTCTGCGCAATTTACCCAGATGGCATGTGCTATGCACGCGCCATCCAGGTTCGGACGAAGGCTCGGGCATGGTAGAGGCTCAGAGTTGCTTCGGTTGGCTCGGATGCGGCTCGGAACGTTAGACAGGTTCGGTGTAGGCTCGGGGGCTCCAGACCTCATGGCTCGGACGCTAGGCTCGGGGATGCCCAGTTGATGGCGCGTGGACGATTGGAGGCCATCCGATCACAGAGATCGGGTGGCTCCTGGAGATGAAGCGTGGCTGATCGTACACTGTCGGATCCCGAGGATCCAATGGCAGCTGGAGAAGGCGCTCATGGACGACGTGGACGCTCCTGGACCGTTGGATGATCCCCAGGAGAGGGTCATCCAACGAAGCATGTTCTTCCTTCTTCATCATTAGCTGGCGGCAGAATCGGAGCTCCGACGAAGGAACTCCAGCTCCGCCACTAGTGTTCGTGCTCCGAAGGCTTCCCCAGAGCTCTATGGACGTATGTCGAGGTAGAAGGAAGCTCGGTGAAGACATCGGGCATCTTTGCTCAGCCCATCGGAGCCCTGATGATGCTGGCAAGTTTGACAAAGTTGGCTCTGGTGGAGCTCCGATCGTTGATGCTTTTGAAGACCTGCACAGTGAGGCGCGTAATCGAAGCAAAGAACGTATGTGCGTGAGTGGAGTGAGGTTCCCTACGAGAGGAAGGAATTGAGGAACCGAAGCTCCTCCACCGGAGAAGGCGGAGGAGATGGGTCGGAGGGGAAACGAGGCAAAGAAAGGAGAACGTGTGATTGGAGGCACTGGCGTGAAGGATGGTTGTGCGAAGGAGCTCGGAGGATGTTCAATGGAAGGTGAAATCATCGGAGTAAACCTAATTAATTGGGTAAAACTCAAAGAAAATGCAAAGGAGGAAGAGGGGACTTACCTGAGGATTGGCGGAGCGGATGGCCTGGGCTGGACATCGGGGAAGATGCCCGGGTCTTCACACGTGCTGGGCGGCCGTCCCAGCGAGCTCAAGCGGACTTGGAGCTTCGCAGCACCGCCGTGATCGGAGGTGGGTCTCACCGGGGAGTAGAGGTCGTTTTCTCTCAATCTAATCGCCTCCCCCTGTCACAGAGAGGCAGAGGAGGGCTGGGCCTCCTCCCGCGTAAAGGTGGACGAGTGTGTATGAGGGAGGAGACAGAGTATTTGAAGGTGAGGCTCGGCGGTCCAGGTGGTGGCCGTCGTGGATTGAGTGGAGGACATGGGATGACTGGAGGAAGATCGTGGAGAGTGGAGACATGCATGAGGATCATGGATGAATGAGCGCGGTCGTGGGGTGGTTAGATAGTGTATAAGATGGTCGGAGACGCAGGGAAATATGGAAGGGGCAAGCGCGTCCGCGAACATGAGGACGTGGGAAAGAGGCTGACAGGTGGTAGGGGACGACGAGTCGACCGTTGGATCTCTGGATCCAACGGCCGAGATGAAGGCGCTCACCAGCGGCTTAGATTAGATCGCGGTGGCAGGATCGAACAGCGAGCGGTGCGCCACTCAGCGCACTAAGGTTTAAGCGCTGGCGGACGGCTTGGATGTGAAGCTAGAGTTGATCGAGTGGTTGAAGACGCAGCAAGAATGAGCAACGGTGATGGATGGATGGAGCCTCGATCATATGGCGCAAGAGGCGCCACGTGGCAGTTTGTGGTTAAGGCGCAAATGGGCGGACAAGATCAGAGATGGGAGAAGATCATACGGCTAGGAAAAGAGGCGAACGTGGAAAGAGCTGGGCCGTTGGATTCAAAGAGAAATCCAACGGTCAGAGCCGCGGGCGGATGTTGCAAGGAGGGCGGGCCACGTGGCTCACCAAGAATGGGCCACGTGGCCCAATCAGATTATTCCAAAAGAAAATTTGATTTTTGAGGGTGATGATGTCCGAATTTGAGAAGACTCAAAACATGAAAGTTTTAGATCTTGATGAGATCTACAAGTTTCATGTTGACCAAAACTGGAAATGAGATCAAACAAAGACTCGAAATATTTTTAAGGATAAAAATACCACCGATTTTAGTTTTGTGATTTTTTTATCGCTTTTAATTTAGCTTCCAAGGATAAAGGTACATGAATGGCCATGTCATTGAAAGTCGAGTCCCTTTTTCAGTCTAATGCCAAATGTGAAGCAGTAGGGAAGAGTAGGGACTCAGATAATTATAAGACTTTAGCCGGATTTTATTGACACAACTTTAAGCAAGCGGATTAATAATGAGAAATTAAGATGATGAAATTGGGTTTCATCAGGTACCTTATTCTGAATCGCTCATGAAGTCGCCTTGGTCAATACAAGTTTCTCAACTTGTAATCTCCTTTACCTACGTATTGTGCATATTTTCCTCAACTAATTCTTTAGTGTAGGAAAAATCCAAGGCATCACGGAGTGGAATCTTCAGAAAAATATGATCTTTTAATAAACGATTGGTTTCTGGAGTGGCAACATTCTTTTTGGTATTTTTCTTTCCTTTTTCCATAAAAGCATCAGGAAAAGGAACAATCTCGAGAATAACAAACTTCTTTTTATTTTCATCTAAAATGGAATCAACATGTGCATCGAGAGTCTCGAAAGTATGTACAAAACTCCCTGAAATGGGGGAAGAAAAATCTACATCGGGAGTATCTGCATGGTCTGGCATGGTATCATCGTCTGACTCGCTTGTGTCAATATCAACTATCTATGCATTACTCCCCTCTCTCTAATCATCAAGCTAGACATCGTGTTGGTCCTCATTATCTTGGTGGTCCTCCTCCTAAACTTCAAAATGTGTAGGATAAGGATCATCATGGATCGCCTCTCGCTCCTCATCATGTGCCCTCTCCTCCTTTCGATCAGTTACTCATAATGATCTACTTCTCCTGAGATGGATGAAGTTAGATAAAAATTCAGGAAAAGAGATCGTACTTGTGATGATGTCTACCATATTTGAATGCCTCCTCTTGTGATGTTCAGATTCATCTAAGGCTGGGCTGGGAGAGTGGTCATGGGCATGGTTAAATAATCCAGGCGATGGTTAATCCACTCTATCTCTGTCCTTTCCACTAGCTGGAGCGCGCTCAACATATTCATGACCTGTTTCAGTGCCAGAGCCTTTGAAGAAATCTCAGACTTAGTGTGATGACCCTGGTTGTCTCTCTCATGCCAATGAGTGTGTTGTTGTGGTGTGTATGGCTGAGGGGTTCTCTGTGGTGTGAAGGAAGACTATTGTTGTTATTCATGCCAATAGGCGTGTGGTTGGGTAGCAGGTGATGTGAATGTAGTCTCTGATATGCGTGCTGGTGAGACTGTTGTTGCGTGTAATGCTGGCGGTGTTGTAAATGCGGACGTCCATGATACGAATGACTATACTGTTGTTGCTGGTGGTGGAGGAGTACACTCTGAGAATTAAAGTTTTGTGAAGGTTAAATAAGAGCGTACCATATCCCGTTGATCTCAAGAGTAGCATGAGAATTAACATCAACATATCCAAGTCTAGTGATCTAACTCAGATTGTCATTGGACGGGTCCTCATGCCAATCAATCTGTGGAGTCTCAGTAAGCAGTACTGGCTTGTTCTAAATAAAATGAATCTGACGGGTGGGAGGAGCGGGTAAAGATCTCTGAAGAGGTCGAGAAGTGGAAGGAGTGTGAGACTGTTGGTACTGAAGATGCAACTAGGTCACTTTCTTTATCAGATTGCTCAACTACTGAGGAAGTGATGAGAGTTTCTCCAAATCTTGCAGCGATTGTTGCTCTTGGACCAAACTAACTCAGCATCCCAATTTAGACAACTTCCCTAGGCTTTGAATATCTGGATGGAGTCCTCTAAAATAATTCTGCACAAGCACCTTCAATGGTATCTTGTGATGAGGGAATCTCTCTATCAAATACTTGAATCGATCCCATGCCTGATGGAATAACTAATGCGGAAATTGTGTAAAATTGGATATCTGACTCCTCATCATGTTTGTTAATCCCATAGGAAAATATTTACCCAGAAATGTGGATTTCAGATCATCCCCTGTAGAAATCTCCCTCCCCAACTGATTCAACCAGTAGAGCACCATATCTTCTAAGGCAAAATAGAAGGACTTGAGGCGTATGGACTCCAGCGTAACTCCTAGATAATTAGTCGTACCACAAATCATCTTAAATAATTGTAAGAAGGTATGTGGCTCCTCTGTAGTGTTCCCATAGTACTTGGGAAGCAAAGAAATGAAGGACTGTCTCAACTCGTATGACTCTTTATTCGGTGGTAACCTAATCCAATTGTGTAGCGTCCTAGCTCTCGGGTCATACTTATTTATCAATGTAGTGAGAACCACGACAGGAGGTGGTGGGTTCTCGGCTCATGCTCTCGGCGTAGTGATCTCAGATCTAAGCTCGTACTGGACTCTACACTGATCTCTGATATGTAAAGTCATCTATTGTAGTGTATCTAGAATCTCCTCAGTAATATCCGAGATGGATCAGGTCTCCCTTCTCTCCATCTCTTATCGGCCGCTCTCTCCTCAACAACTTTTTCCTCAACTGGTCCCTTCCCTCTAGCTATGATCTTCGAATCCTCTAGGAAGGAAAACGTCTCCCAAGAACTCTGTGAAAAACATGTAGAAGAAATAGATGAAAAATTGAGGTGTGGTTCTGCCTCAACCGAACGGCTGGGAGGTAAGTGAGTTTTGATTTGACTCTCCTCGTGACTATGTGGGACCGACTCGAGATGAGGGTCATCCTGAGTTTGTGAAAACATACGACGGAAGATGGATCGTTGAAAGCTCACTGAGTCTGAGTGCAAAAAATCCTAGTTGTCATAATTGTTGTCAAAAGGAAGTATGAGAGAGAATACGAAGTCAAGTCAAGAACATGAGTGTAAGGGCGTATAAGACGTGGAATGACACACACCTCACATGCAAATACAATGCAAACCATAGATTCACCAACTGCACACGGTGGAGACCGTAAGAGTTCAATCTTTTATCTTTTCATTTTTAATTTGGTGATCAATAAGTTGTATTAAGCAACATGTCAAAGAGGGTCACCCTGTTTCCCAACATACGCGCTTACAGCCCCCCAAACAGTGGTACCATCTACCCAAGTTGTCGGGTTATATCAGGCCCAAAGTTGACTGTGGGGTATGAGTACACCAAAATGACTTTCTACGGTTGGAGGAAACTGCTTACAGTTGCAACCATGCACCGAAAAGTGATACACATGTACTTAAGGCAGAAGTCCAAGGATTTTTGGCTCCAAGGCAGGATGCTCTTTCTTGTCCTTTGATGGGAGGGGTGAAGTGCTTTCGCTATTGAGAAATCTTGATTAAATATATATTTGGCCACGTAAGGTTTCGTCCTCACCCACTCTGTTTGGAGTTGTACCTAAATACAATGAGGGGTTTACTCTCCCATTAGAAATTTATGTCCAGCTTTTTTTTTAAGTTTTTAGGAGAGTTTTTTTAAATTTTTAAGGGGTTTCACTTTTTCAGATATTTTCAAAAAATATCTAACGAGATGTCAGTTCTATTTTAGTTTTAAAAAATCTATCTCATGGACGGAGAATCATGGAATTCGGCAGAGAACAATGATGCATGCAGAGATATAAATCATAACTTGTGTCAACATTCTAAATGCAAGTGATCCACATAGAAATTGTAAACGTAGACTAATGCATGCAAAAGCGATGAAAATTGAATCCTAAACCAACGGCTCTAGCGTAAGAATGAATTAATTTTTCAAATCTATGAATTATGCCTAAGTGTTTATTAGGGAGATAGGTTTTACTTTTAGTCATCTAATCAAACAAGCATGGAACCCTAAACTCCACGAAATCGTGTGAAACAAAGAAAATCGGTAGAAAACCAAAACCCATGGTGAGGTCCCCCAAGTGCATCGCCCATGGAGAAACAAACCCCGAAAAAGTAGTGTAAAGTCCAATCTACAACTTAGGATGTCCTTAGTGGACCCCTTCTACAAAAGTCAAAACAGGCAAGCACCCTTTCCTCTCTCACAAAAACAAAAAATTAGGCAAGTACCCTCTCTCATAGGAAACAAAAAAATAAAGAAAATTGTTGGTGTTGATTTTTCTCTCTACCTCTCCAATTGGCTCGTACAAAAGAAGTTGATATCTATGCTCCTAGCTAAGTCGGTTTCACAAGAACCAACTAGTCCTGCAGTCCCTACAAAAATCACTAGCAAACACAGCTAAAAATCGAGAAAATTATACCAATAGAAAAAATCAAAGAAAAATAAAGAAAAACGACAAAAACTGAGAAAATGTTGTACTAAATCAAGAAAATCAAAGAAAAATCAAGATAACTGCGAAAACTTGAAAAAGCCTTAAAAATCAAAATGAAATCAAGAGAAACAAAGAAGACTCAAGAAAATCGAGAAAACGAGAAGAAAGAAAAATCACAAAAACATGATAAAAAATTATGGCTAATGCTTCCTCAACAATGGTGCCATTTTGATAATGAATGTTTTGCGAGCGATAATGCTAGTGTTGGTGTAGAAGGATCACTCAAAACAAAACTCTCGTTGATCAAACAAAATATCAATAAAATAGGAGAGAGAGATAGAAGTGAATGAGGCGACTCTCTCCTATTTCATCTACACTACTTTATTTAGACAGGTAAATGTCCTCGAGTCAAACTCGAGGAAGCAAAATAACAACACTTATATTTATGAGAAAAAGAATATTTTTGTAATTTTTAATTTCTTCATGATTAAAGAGAAACTTTTTTTATTAGTTTTTCTTTTTTTATTTTTATTTATTTTTTATCTTTTCCAATTTTTATATAAATTGCTAAGCGATATTTTTCAAAACAATGGAGATCAACAATATAATATAATTTGTTAAAAATTATAGAGTTATACTATATAGTAGTTCCAAGAAGAGCTCGAGCAACGAGCTCTAAAAGCACTCAAAACAGAGATGAAAATTGAATAATAAAATCTTGATAAAATCTTGATAAAATCCTTGAAATTCGATTCAAAACAAAATTGAGTGAAAATATTATGTTAGAATACTGTCCAAGATCCATAAAACAGTTCAATGTCTAGTGTAGAAATAAGTGCAACAAAAGATATAAGTGTTCTTTCAAATAAGTCCCTAGTCAGGGACCTAAATGAAAGAAATGTCTCTAGAATTACACTTAGCTCTTTTTACGGGGACCAAAATGTAAAAAAACTATCGTCTGGAGGCGCTTCTAGAATCATGAATTTTGTTAGGGTCTTTGTGCAATTTTTACACTGGCTAGAGCTTGACGGCCAGGACTAGATCATGCTCTGGTTTGGACCGTCAGTTGGTGCCACACATCACGAGCCTATAGCACGCTCGTTCTTTGGGTCTTCCCCAATTTAGAGAAAGTTGGTGGTTAATCGTCGTCTCCAGTGTCAGCGGTGATGAAGTGTCTCCTACAGGGCCAGATGGTGACAACCTCACCCCTCGAGCTCCCCTGCGGTGGAAGATGCTTCCAAGAAGGTGTGGAGAAATCAAGTTCCAGGTGGTCTAGGGTTTCTGAAGTGGTGAGAAGAATGCGTAGCTCCTGCTCCTTGAAATTGCTCGAGACGAAGAAGATGATCGATGTAAAGTTGCTCTAATTAATGTTGATTACCTTCCATAAGATGATCAGTACCTCCAAATAAGGATATCTTGCTCGATTCACAAAGAGTCGTCTCATAAGTTAAGTATTTGCAGGTTCTTATATTGGCTTCCAGGAAGATGAATAAAAGATGTAAGATGGGTCGATTTTAGATGAAATTACGGTTGCATGAAAAACTAACAAGCGGATAAATATAACTAATGGTATAGTCAGATGATCTATTTCGGCACCAAAATCAAAGAATGAAAAGGTGGGCGAAGTGGTTACCTGTGGTTGAAGGATGTATAGTCCATCTGGTCTACGCTCGAAGGGGCGGCTACCTGGAGCTAGACGACACTCAAGGTGTCGATTCAGGGCTATTGGCACCTTCAAACCTTCTCTCCGATGAGTCCTCTTCCACGTAGAGTGGAGACCAAGTTCTAGGTGGTCTAGGGTTTATGAAGTGGTGAGAAGAATGCGTAGCTCATGCTTCTTGAAATTGCTCGAGACGAAGAAGATGATCGATGTGAAGTTGCTCTAATTAATGTTGATTACCTTCCATAAGATGATCAGTACCTCAAAATAAGGATATCTTATTCGATTCAATAAGAGTCATCTCATAAGTTAAGGTATTTGCAGGTTCTTATATTGGGTTCCAGGAAGATGAATAAAAGATGTAAGATGGGTCGATTTTAGATGAAATTGTGATTGAATGAGAAACAAACAAGCGGATTAAATATAACTAATGTCATAGTTAGATGATCTAATTCGGCACCAAAATCGAGGAATGAAAAGGTGGGCGAAGTGGTAACCTGTGGTTGAAGGATGTATAGTCCATCTGGTCTACGCTCGAAGGGGCGGTTACCTGGAGCTGGACGACACTCGAGGCATCGATTCAGGGCGGTTGGCACCTTCGAACGTTCTCTCCGATGAGTCATCTTCCACATAGTGTGGCGACCAGGCCTTGTAAAGGCTGGAGGTGGTTATGCACAATGGAAAACAAGGAAGGCCGACCAGTTGGTTTCTGGTAGTAGGAAAAGTTAGTTCAAATGTTATAACTTTGGTTGATATTATAGTCTAATCGAAGGGAATATGGGTTTAGATCCTAGGGTAGGCGTGTGAGAGGGTTGTTAGATCTGTAGAATGGAGGGTTTAGATCGCATTTTAGATGAAAGGTGACACACGAATAATTAAAGGAAGTGAGGTCGGTTGAAACAGATTCCAACTGTTCATTTCTTAAGGAAGAGGAACCAGGTGCTGACACGTATCGGCACTTGGTAGGTCAAACAAGTAATTAATTTATAAAATAGTTAATAAATAATAAATAACATTATTTAAATTAGGTATTAAATCAGAAAATGACAATAATTAAATATATTATTTTATTAATAATATATTTCTATAAATAATAATTTTTTAATGAAATATAAATATAATATTAATAAATAGGTGTATAGAATACTTAAAAAATTTTTGATTTTTAATTTAATAAACTAATAAATAACATGTCATTTTTATATTTTATTAATTAATAAGATAATAAATAAAGTATGTATGAATTTTTATAGATTTCAATTAATTAATTTAAATGTATTAATAAATACAGGTATATTTTATATAGGTCAAATTCAATTATAAATTGGGATACTTGATTAATTTAAAATAATAAATAGTGACAAAAAATCAGAATAAATAATGGTTGAAATAAAAGATCAACAAAATAATTAAAATTATAAAATTAAAAAAACTATAAATCAAGCGTTCTAGATAAAAGAAATGACCCATAAATCTAGTTGTCATTAGGTCCCAAAACTTACTTTTTTCAAATGAACTATGATTTAGTGGAATCACCTCCCGTAATTAAACAATACTGATTTATGAACTTCAAAGGTGTGTAAAATGAAATTGGAGTTCGTAGGAGAAAGTTCTGATGGCCGAAGTTGAGAATTCAACTATTTAAATGTTTGATTTCTTGACATATAAACAAGATAATATTTTCACTTATTTTTATATTTTTATATATATTTTTAGAAATAAATGGGAAATGTGTATCGTAAAAAATATTTCAAATCTATTGATTAAAAATGAATGAAGATTTGATAATTATTTGATAAATAGTGAGTAATGTGCAGAGTATATAAATGATTCTTTTATGGTTTTCTTTCCTTATCTCCCCCTATCTATTTGTTTATCGACCAATCCATTCTGACTTGGTCTGGGGGTTATGTTATATACATATATCTTTCAGCCATATTTATATTATATAAGTCATATTGCACGTATATACATATCTAAAATCTGCCTACTTTTTATTTTCTTTATTTTTTCTTTTATTTATTTACATATTTTTGATGCACAAAAGTGCATTTTTATTCTTGAGTGTGGTTTTGGTAAAGATGGAAATTAATGGTGTTCACGTGTATTTCTTAATGGTTTTAAGACAAAATGCAGAAAGAATGTTAATGAATCATGGATTCATCAACCCCCTATGCTTAAACTTTGCTAGTGCCTTAGCAAACACTTTTTTGAAAAATAAGGGAAAAAGAGAGAAAGATAAAATGAATTTGTTTTCCTAAACAAATTCATAAGAATAGACAAAGGACAGTGCTTGGTCAGGCCTAAAAGAAACTTTTTTTGGAGCCTTAACTGGGATTATGATTTTAATCTCAACAGTCCTCAAGTTCCACAAATCCTTACTTAGGTTCACCTCAACAGCCAGCTCAGATCAACTCATCCATATCGTTAACTCTATCAACCATGAATTCAATCTGTACTTTGTATGAATTGTGTTATCTCTTCCTGCTTTAAGAAGCGAAGAAACCACCCATACCAATAATACACTCCCATTGGTTCCTCATCCAGATATTCTTTCCTCGAGGAGGGGGTATTCCCTTCTAAGGTCAGGCCCTGTTGTGTCCACAATCGAATGGAGAGAGAATGTAGAAGAATGAGAAGAGAACTACAGGGTGACCAGTGTAGTCACTCCTTGTGAAGCCCAGCAACTATAGCTAAGTCTCCACTAAGATGAGCATGATTTTTGGTGGAAGCTAGGACCATTGTGGTCATATTTGGTATTTGGTGGCTTCTTTTTGGATTGTCTTTATAATGTTGCTTGCACTGCATCAATATTTTTGTGCCTCGATGGATTTGTCATCTATCTTTTTATTTTGTCCATTTTTTGAGGTCTTGGAAAAATTGTGCCAGCAAATCCTTCCCTCATCCGAAGCATTATTTCAACCGCACAAATCACTTCTATAGACGTTTGTGCCACAAGTCAGGGATGAAAATGCACCAATAAAATGAACAACCCTTCACAACCCCATGCAAGTCGAGCTAAGTGCAAAGTGCATGTGTCCAAAATTGGTTCACTGATGAAGAGTTAAACGGATGACACCAAGTGTTATACTTAGGCAAGTTCAAGTTGACTTCCCAAACATGGTCTCCTGGAAGCCAAAGACTTAAGACAACGACATGAAGAGTCTAAATTCCCGTTCCTAACTAGACTCCTTATAATGAAGATTAAAGACCATAATCAAGCTCCATCATTGAGACTATTCCCAATCTTTAGTTCTAGAAATTGAACTTATTCTATAAAATGCTAATGCAAATGCAACCATTTTTATGAAGTATATTTCCTGAATTTTACTCATTTTTATAGATTCTAAGGATTTTGTAATTCTTATGAATTACAAGACTATGGATTTTTCAAATTTTATAAACAAGCATATGTACAAGAATTTTACAAGATAAATTACCCATATTTTATTTGGATATTTAACTAATGTACTTTAAAAATTTTATATACAAAGATTATTACAAACATTAAATGATTTTTACACATATTTTAATAAATAGGATTTTCAATAAGTACATAATAAATTCATATTTTAAATACATATTTTAATTGAGAATTTAAATAAGCATTTTACAAATATTTTACTTATTTATAAGGATTTTATTGACAATAATTATATAAATGGATTTTAAATTTACCCTTACCCACTTTTACTGAATTTATAGATATGGAAAATACATAAAAGTACGAGTTATGGATGCAAGTATATATACAATATTTATGCTCCCCCTATACTTGGCAGGTTCTATGTCCTCATAGCATCAAAATAGAAAATGGAGGACATACCACGTTCTATGCAAAAGCAGGTGAAAAGAATAAAAGAATAGAAGGCAGTCGACCCCTCTATACTTATGATAAGGACATCGTAAGTATAATAGAAGACAAAAATGAGGTGACTAAAGAGAAAGGAGTATACAAACGACCAAAAGAAATAAAGGAAAATGAAACCAACGAAATCACTCGTTCCCCCATATACTTAGTATAAGGCATCCTAAGTATAGAAAAGAATGTGGCCAAAAATTAGGGACCAATGATTAGTTTAATATAAAGGGAAACAAGAGAAAAGTAAAAAGAACAAAATCGAAAAGCGCAAATTAATTGCCAATCCGTCCCCCTATATTTAGGATATAGTATCCTAAGCATATTACGAACAAAAATAGGAACGATTGTAGACTACGAAGAATATACAGGTAGTGTACTCTAGAAAATCGAAAGGCTCTATAAATAAAGTGGAAGAGTAGTCACGCATCCTATAAAAAGTATATCACCTCAACATGGGTTGTAGTAAATCCTTTGTTATGCCCGTGTATGATCCCTAGATGAATAAGTAGAGCTGCCTCTATAAGTGAACTTTGTATGTTGCATAGGTCTTTGGAGTGGGACTACATAAGGTGTCTATATGTGTAACCATCATACCATCCGACTCTCTACTCTGAATAGACTGTATAATATGTGAAATATAATCATCTCAATCTCATGCTGGAATATGTGTACTCTCAATCTGCAACACAGAGATGTCTATTGTAACTTATTGCTCATCTAGATCTGATGTGAACTATGTGTCTGTATGTTAACAATCATATGAAGAACTGGGTACCATGTGATCTACCCCATCTTCGTATAGGACTTCATGGATATCACAATAAATGCTCTTAAGATCAAGAGACCGTGTCTCATTTATGTGCTGGTAATCCTCTGCAAGATTGGTGTCATCTGAAGAAAATGACAATATTGATCTAGGACTACTACATCCTCTCCCATCTCAAAGTGTATCTCTCCACTTTTTATGCAGAATGATAATCTCCCAGCATCATAATCCAAGATTTCTATTGTTGTCTCCTAGAAGGGTATCCCGAGAATGACTGGAGCAAGGTGTAACTGCATAGGGCACTCCATATCTAGGATTTTAAAGTCCACTAGAAACTGCAAGCTCTGAACGGTCACAATAATGTTCCTCAACACACCTTTAGGTCTCTTCACAGATCGATCTACAAACTAAAGTATCACTTGTAATTTGTAAAAATGGCATAGCTTGAGCTAATCAAGCAAAAAGGATGGGAGCAAATTAATTAAGGAAACATTATATAAGAGAGTACGTTGGAATGCAACATTCGCAATATGGAATGTGACATAGTGAGCTCCAGAATCTCTATTCTTCTTGGATACCTTATTCTGAATCACACATGTAGTCACCTTGGTCAATACATGTTTCTCAACTCGTGATCTCCTTTTCCTATTTTTTGTGCATTTGTTCCTCAATTGATTCTTGAGCCTAGGAAAATGATCCAGGACATCATGGAGTGAAATCTTCAGAAAAATGTGATATTTCACTAAACGATCGGCTTCTGAGTGACAACATTATTTTTGGTATTTTACTTTCTATTTCCATACAAAGCATCGGGAAAAGGAACGATCTTAGGAACAACAAAATTCTATTTATTTTTATCAAAATTGGGATCAGCATGTATACCGAGAGTCTTAGAAGTATGTACAAGACACTCTAAAATGGGGGAAGAAAAATCTGCATCGGGAGTATATGCATGCTTTGGCATGGTATCATCGTCTGACTTGCCAGTGTCCATGTCAACTATCTATGCATCGCTCCTCTCTCCGATCATCAAGTTGGACATCATGTCGGTCCTCATTATCATGGTGGTCCTCCTTCTCAGCATCAGAATTTGTGTGATAAGGATCATCATGGATCGTCTCTCGCTCCTCATCATGTGCCCTCTCCGCCTCTCAAGAAGGTGCTCGTGATGATCTACCGCTCCTGAGATGAATGAAGATAGATAAAAATTTAGGAAAAGTAATCATACTTATGTTGATGTCTACCTGATATGAATTCATCCTCTTGTTGTTCGGATTCATCTGAGGCTGGGTCAGGAGAGTTGTCTTGGATGTGGTTAACTCATCCATGCGATGGTTATCCTGCTCCATCTTTGTCCTGTGCGTTGTCTGGAGCATTCTCAACATATCCATGATCCGGTTCAGTGCTAGGGCCTATGAAGACATCTCAGACTCAGTGGGGTGTCCCTGGTTGTCTCTCTCCTTCCTAGGAGTGTGCCGCTGTGGTGTGTAAGGCTGAGAGTATCTCTGTGGTATGAAGGAAGGCTTCTATTGCTGGTGCTGATTGGTGTGTCGATGTGTAGAGGGATATTGATGTGAATGTGGTCTCTGATATGAGTGCTCGTGAGACTGTTGCAGTGTGTAATGTTGGCTGTGCTGGAAATGCAAACGTCCATAATATGGATGACTATAGTAATGTGGTTGCTGCTAGTGGTGGTGTACGCTCTGAGGAGTAAAGCGTGGTGAAGGCTGAACAAGAGCATACCATATCCTTTGATCTCAAGAGTAGCATAAGAATCAACATATACATCTCCAGGGCTAGTGATATAACTTGGATTGGCATTGGATGGGTCCTTATGCCAATGAATCTATGGAGTCTCAATAAGATGTAGCAGCTCACTCTGAACAAACTGAATCTGACAGGTGGGAGGATTAGGTAACGATCTCCCAACAGACTTAGAAATGGAAGGAGTGCGAGACTACTGGTACTGAAGCTACAACTCGGTCATCTTCTTTGTCTGATCTCTCAGCTACTGTGGAAGTGATGAGAGTTTCTCCCGCTCTCACAATGGTTGTAGCTCTTGGACTTGCTTATGAATCATGTCGACTAATGTAAGCTTCTCACTAATAAATCTCATGTCAGACCATGAATCTGACTTAGAAACCCGTGCCACCTTCTCATGCTCTCGGTGGTGTGGTGGCTATGGGCCCTTCTCGAACGCCCGAGTGGAATCGACAACACATGAATTCTACGCCATTCCCTCAAAGATGGACCAAACTAACTCAGCATCCCTACTTAGATAACTGCCGCCACATGTGACGCTCACTTGGCCCTGGATATTCGGTTGGAGTCCTCCAAAATAATTCTACACAAGCACCTTCAATGGTATCTCGTGATGAGTGCATCTCTCTATAAAATTATTGAATCAATCCCATGACTCGTGGAATGACTCATGTGGTAACTGTGTAAAATTGGAGGTCTGACTCCTCATCATGTTCGTCCTTCCCAGAGGAAAATTTTTACGCAGCAATGTGGACTTCATATAGTACCATGTAGAAATCTCCCTTCCCAAATGACTCAACCAGTAGAGCACCTTATCTGCTAAGGTGAAGGGGAATGTCTTGAGGTGTATGGCCTCCTACGTAAGTCTTTGATAGCTAGCCATATCACAAATCTTCTCCATCTGCTGAAAAATGTAAACGACTCCTCTGTAGTGTTCCCATAGTACTTTAGAAGCAAAGAAATGAAGGACAATCCCAACTCCTATGACCCTTGACCCGATGGTAACCAAATCCAATGGTGTAGTGTCATAGCTTTCGGATCATACTCATCTCTCAAAGTATCGGGAACCATGACAGGTGGTGGTGGGTTCCCGGCTCCTGCTCTCAGCGTAGTAATCTCAGTTCTAAGCTCATCTTTAACTCTATAATGATCTATGATGTGTAAACTTATATGCTTCATTGTATCTAGAATCCCCTCAGTAATATCCAAAGCTATATCAGGTCTCCCATATGTCCATCTCTCATTGGTCATTCTCTCCTCAACAGCTCTGTCCTCATCTGGTCCCATCCCTCTAGCCATGATCTTAGAATCCTATGGAAGGAAAAAGTATCATAAGAACTCTGTGAAAAACCTGCATGAGAAATAGATGAAAATTGAGGCATGGGTCTACCTCAACTAAAAGGATGGGAGGTGAGGGAGACTTGCTCTGACTCTCCTTGTGACTAAAAGGGACCGACTCGGGAAGAGGGTCATCCTGAGTCTGTGAAGACATATGACAGACAATGGATCGTCGAAAGCTCATGGAGTCTAAGCGCAAAATCCGTCTTGTTGTCATCTTTGATGTCAGAAGGAAGTATGAGAAAGAATACGAAGTCAAGTCAAGAACATGAGTGTGAAGGCTTATAAGACGTTGAAAGACGCACACCTAACATACAAACACAATGCAAACCATAGATTCATCAACTACACATGGTGGAGACCGTAAGAGTTCGGTCTTTTATCTTTTCAATTTTAATTTGGTGATCAATCAATTGTATAAAGAAAACTCACTGATGGTGTCGCCCTGTAAAGCGGCGTATACGCTAATAGCGCCCCAAACAGTGGTACCATCTGCTGGGTTTGCCATGTTATAACATGCCCAAAGTTGGCTGTAAGGTATGAGTACACTAAAATAACTTTCTACGATCAGAGGCAAGTGCTTACAATTGGAATCATGCACCGAAAAGTGATGCATAAGGACTTAAGGCACAAGTCCAGGGATTTTTGGCTCTAATCCTTAAGGTTGCATCCTCATCCACTCTGTTTGGAGTTGTACATGAATACAATGAGGGGTTTACTCTCCCAATACAAATTTAATTCCATGTATATTTTTATTTTGTCAAGTTTTTAAAAGATAAAAAATATTTTTTAAAAAAAATTCGAGGGTTTTCACTTTTTTGGATATTTCAAAAAAATATCTAATGGGATGTCGGTTCATTTTTAGTTTTCAAAAATGTGTCTCATAGAGGGAGAATCAAGGAATGCGGCGGAAAATGATGATGCATGCAGAGATAAAAATCATAGCTTGTGCCATCAGTTTACATGCTAGTGATCTGCGCAGAAAATGTAAACCTAGTCTAATGCATGCAAAACGATTGAAACTGAATCCTACACAAGCAGCTCTAGTGTAAGAATGAATTAAATTTTTAAATCAATGAATTACACTTAAGTGTGGATTAGGGAGAAAGGTTTTACTTTTAGTCCTCTAATCAAACAAGCATGCAACCCTAAGCTCCACAAAATCGTGTGAAACAATGAAAATCAGTAGAAAACCAAAACTCGCAGTGAGGTCCCCTAAGTGCATCGACACCTAGCGAAACATACCTCAAAAAAGTAGTGTAAAGTATAGTCTACAAGTCGGGATGTCCTTAGTGGACCCCTTCTACAAAAATCAAAATGGGCAAGTGCCCCTTCCTCTCTCACAAAAAAATGGGAAAATGCCTCTCTCAACGAAAAAAATGAAAAAAAATTGATGCGGTTGCTTTCTCTCCGTGCCTCTCCATTTGGCTCGTAGAGAAGAAGATGATATCTACACTCCTAGCTAAACCAGTTTCCTAAGAAAATAGCTAGTCTGCTAGTCAATGCAAAATTCATCAGCAAACATAACCAAAAATCGAGAAAACCATAGTAATCGAGAAAATAGAAGAAAAATAAAGAAAACATATAAAATTCGGAAGAATGTATAAACAAAAAAATAAAGAAAATCAAAGAAAAATCAAGAAAAACCAAGAAAACTCAAAAAACCATTAAAAATTCAAAATGATCCAGACAAACAAAGAAGACTCATAAAACATAGAAAATGAGAAGAAAGAAAAATCACAAAAATATGATCAAAAATCAAAATATGTCTAACGCTTCCATGGCAATGACACCATTTTGATAACAAAGGTTTTGCGAGCGATAAAAGGAATGTCGGTGTAGAAGAATCCCTCAAAACAAAACTATCGTTGATCAAATAAAATATCATAAAAATAAGAGAGAGAGAGAGAGAAGTGAATGAAGCTGCTCTCTCCTATTTTATCGACACTACTTTATTTAACCAAGTAAGTCTCCCCGAGTCGATCTTGAGGAAGCAGAACAAAAACACTTAGATTTTTGAGAAAAAAATATTTTTATAATTTTTAATTTCTTCTTGAAGAAAGAGAGAAACTCTTTTTATAAGTTTTATTTTTTTATTTCTATTTAATTTTTATTTTTCCAATTTTTATTAATTTCTAAGGGGTATTTTTCAAAACAATGGAGATCTACAATATAATATAATGTGTAAAAAATATGTAGAGTGATATTATATAGTAGATCCAAGAAAAGCTCGAGCAACAGGCTTGGAAAGCACTCGAAACAAACTCAAAACGGAATAGAAAATCGAATAATAAAATATTGATTAATTTGTGATTAAAATCCTCGAAATTCGATTCTAAATAATAACTTGTAAAAATACTATGCTATAATAATGTCCAAGATCCACAAAATTGTTCAATGTCTAGTGTAAAAATAAATGCAACAAAAGATTTAAGTGTTCTTTCAAATAGGTCACTCGTCAGGGTCCTAAATAAAATAAAAAGTCTCTAGAATTACACTTAGGTCCCTGCACATGGACCTAAATATAATGAAACTATCTTTTGGAGGCACTTTTGGAATCTGGAATTCTATCATGGTTTTTGCGCAATTTTTACACCAATTGGAGATTGACGGCCAGGATTAGATCATGTGCGCTAATTTGGACTGTCAGTTGGCGTCACACATCATGAGCATGTAGTGCACTTGTTCTTTAGGCGTTCTTCCCCAATTCAGGGTAAAGTGGCAGGGGATCGTCGTATCCAACGTCAGCGGTGATGGAGTGTCTCCTCCAAGGCCATATGGGTGACAACTTGAGCCCTCGAGCTCCCCTACGGTGGAAGATGCTTCGAAGAAGATTTGGAGCGGTCGAGTTCCAGGTGGTCTTGGGTTTCTAAACTGGTGAAGAAGAATGCGTAGCTCCTGCTTCTTGAAATTGCTCCAGACGAAGAAGATGATCGTGTGAAGTTGCTCTAATTAATGTTTATTACCCTTAATAAGATGATCAGTACCTGCAAATAAGGATATCTTTCTCGATTCACAAAGAATCGGCCCAGAAGTTAAGGTAATTATAGGTTCTTATATTGGGTTCTAGCAAGATAAATAACAGATGTAAGGTGCGCCCATTTGAGATTGCAATTCAATTTGGTGTGATAATCAAACAAGCAGATAAAATCTAACTAATGACGTAATTAGATGTTCTAATTCAACACGAAAATTGAAGAATGAAAAGTGGGTGCGAAGTCGTTACATGTGGTTGAAGGATGTATAATATTTCTGGTCTTCGCTCAACAGGGCGGCTATTTAAATCTGGACAACCCTCGAGGCATCGATTCAAGGTGGTTGGCACCTTGGAACCTCCTCTCCGATGAGCCATCTTCCACACGGAGTGGCGACTAGACCCTGTCATGGCTGGAGGTGGTTGCGCAAAGTGGAGAAAGAAGGAAGGTCGGACCGTTGGTTTCTGGTAGTAGGAAAAGTTAGTTCAAATGTTAGATCTTTGGTTGATTTTATAGGCGAATCGAAGGGAATTTGGGTTAGATCCTAGGGTAGGCGTGTCAGAGGGTTGTTCGATCAGTAGATGGAGATGCAAGAATAATTAGAGGAAGCAAGGTCGGTTCAAACATATTCCAACTTCTCATTTCTTGAGGTAGATGAACAAGGTGTTGACACGTGTCGGCACCTAGTAGGTCAGACAAGTATTTAATTTATAAAATAGTTAACAAATAATAAATATTTCTATTTAAATTAGGTATGAAATAGAAAATGTAAGTAATTAAATATATTTTTTTAATTATATAATTTATTTTTATAAATAATAATTTTTTAATAGAATATAAATATAATATTAATAAATAGGTATATAGAATACTTAATAAATAAACTTTTGATTTTTAATTTGATAAATTAATAAATAACATATCGTTTTTATATTTTATTAATTAATATGATAATAAATAAAGTACTTGTGAATTTTTATGGATTTTATTTAATTAATTAAATGTACTAGTAAATACAAGTATATTTTATACATGTCAAATTCATCTATAAATTATGGTATTTGATTTATTTAAAATAATAAATAGCTTCAAAAAATTTGAAATAAATCATGGTTGAAATACAAGATCTAGAAAATAATGAATAAATATAAATTTATTAAAACTATAATTTATGTGTTTTAGATAAAATAAATAATCCAAAAATCCACTTGTCATTAGGTCCCAAAATCGACTTTTTGCAAACGGACTCTGATTTTAGTGAAATCACCTCCATCTGTTAGAGAATATTATTTTATGAACGTTAAAGTGAGTAAAGTATAATAGGAGTTTGTATAAGAAAGTTATGATATTCGGAAGTTGAGAATTTGGCAATTTAAATGTTGGGTTTCTTGACATATATACAAGATAATACATTTACTTATTTTTATATTTTTATATACATTTTTTGAAAAAATATGAAAAGAGTTTATTGAAAAATATGTTCAAATGAATTAATTAAAAATCAATGATGATTTTATAATTATTTGATAAATAGTGTATAATGTGTGGTGTGTACAAGTAATTCTTTTTATGGTTTTATTTCCTCATCTCCCCATACTTATTTATTTTTCGACCCATCCATGTTGATTTGATCTCAGGGGTTAGGTTATATAAATATATCTTTCAACTATAAAAGTCATACTGTGCATATATACATATCTACAATCTTCCTTCTTTTTGTTTTCTCTATTTTTATTATTTTATTTATCCACATGTTCTTGATGCATGAAATTGCATTTTTATTCATGAGTGTGGTTTTAGTAAAGATGGAAATTAATGGATATTTACATGTATTTGTTAATGGTTTTAGGACAAAATGCAGAAAGAATGTTAATGAATCATGGATTCATCAGCTGGGGTGCGTCTTTTTAAAGTGTCTAATATACTTGCACCCAGACTTGTAGCGCTAACGTTGCAGATCCCGTTTTGAGGAACTATCCTGACTCATAAAAGCCTAATGATTTGGTCCAAGTGGACACTTAAATTTTGGGAGCGCTCGCCATGAATGCAAGCTCAAATGACGTAGCTTTGTAATGTAATGAACTTTTCATAATCATTTTTTATTATTATTTGTGAGGGAACTTCTCTTCATTTTGGCTAGCTCAACTGCTATTACCAAGGATTGACGCACAATGATTAACTTATTAATTTTTATTTATCAACCTGATAATTTAGGTCAACTTCGAGAGATATCATTAGAACATGTCCCATATTGGCTAAGTTGCTGACACTCAGATTTCATGAAGCCTTTATTAATTTTATCCCATCCTCGAGCATCATATAGATCAAGTCCAAACTCAAGCTTCAAATCCCAATCCCTCAAGTCATACTTCGACTCATCTCAATCACGAATGCAGTCGTGCATGTGAGTGATAGTCAAATACATTTAAGGGAGATTAAGCATGCAATATATCACACCCATCTTCTTATTAGGGAAGTGTGAATTTTTAAGTCCAAGACTGTTATGATTTATACATGATAACCTTAAATCTGTGGACTTCTTAAACCAAGTGTTAAGAAAACATCTCAAGCCTTGAGTGCATAATGGAAGTGTCAGGGAAGAACCCCGATTGATAAGCTAGCAAGTTATTTATTTACATATAAATTAAGCAAATTATTAATAAAGATAATAATGAGAGAATGGGTACCCATGACGGAACAACACAAAGACAATGCAAAGAACAACACTAAGATACACGACACAATATAACACTACAAACTTCAGCTCCTTAAAAGTCATGGTTGAATCTTTGAGGTTTGAAATCACAGGTTGCCTTGAGCTTCATTAGTTCCCTCCTCACGGAGAATACTTCAAAATGTGAATAAGACAAACCCTCATCGACTTGAAATCCGAATCTCCAAGAATGATGCCAATCTTCCCCAAAATTGATATACATGTCTACGTAGGAATCCTCAAAATCTTTCAATATCATGGGAAGACAAATCAAACCCTCGGATTCTGCAAAGGACTTCTGGTTTTCCCTAAAAAGTGAAAAACTAGACACACAAGGATGACCCAACTTACAAGAAGAATGATAATTCATGAATTGAATATACTCAAGAAAAGGTGTTGGTACCTCCATATCTAATTCTTCTACAATTAAATCATCTTCCTTAATCAGCATCACTCTTTTTATTAAACTCTTGATCGACTTGATCTTCCAAAATATCAGGTTAAAATTAAAACTTTCCTCCTTGTAGGACTTTGTACAACTCTAAGGCAGGACAACCTTATAAAGAATAAGGAAAAGACAATTCAGTGAACTGTTGTAACCTGTAAGAAACCTAAAGCACTAAAGAAGACTAAAGAGACACAATAGAATTATATTATTATTATTATTATTATTATTAATAATTTTACGTTAGAAATTATTTAAAAGAGTTAGGTTAATTCCCACACACTCTTCGCTTTGAAAAGAATTTTGAAAACTATTTACAAACATTGTAACATAGATATATGTTTTCAAAACATTTTACAAATGATTTTCTAAGACATGTCAATTCTTATTTTTACAAACCATGTAAAAAAAATTGTAAACCATGTCAAATATATATAGTTTTCAAAACCATCTTCAAAACATTTTGTACAGGAATCAGTTCCAAGAAAGTAATCTGATAATTGTAGCTCTAAGAGTTTGATTTTTTTTAAAAAATGAGCTATGGCTAAAGTATATATATAATATATAAGATAGACCCCCTATACTTAGCTCTTGTTATGTCCTCATAGGACAAAGTAATATGAATCCATAGCTCATGCTAAATATAATGAGATGTACAAGAGCTGAGTCTAGAATCACAAAGTGTGGAAATGAGAAAGAATACGTCAAAATGAATAAAAAGGGATGTTCCCCCTTATACTTAGGTTTTCAAAAACCTAAGTAAAGAAAAAAGAAGTATATATATATATATATAAGAGACCAAAGAATTAACAAAAAGAAACCGAGAAGGATTCCAACCAATACTTGGGTTGAGAAAAGCCTAAGTGTAGGTAGGAAAAAGAATCAAAGTCAGAAGAAATGTATAAGAATGAAGTCAGAAAGAATAAGAATCTAATTATGTTGAATCCTGCAATGTGAATCTATCATGATGATCATGCCTTCTCTGAGAAAACTGAAACTGAATCAGTCGGCATGAAGTCAATCATCTCAACGTAAGTTAACTTTTCCTTGGATTCTACAAAATGATTAAGCAACTGCCTGTTAACGAAAAAGGAAGATGCATTCTCTGAAAGCTCTAAAATGTCTATACTACCATTCTCATGCACTTCCTTTACCATGAAAGGACTCGTCCACTTTGATTTAAGTTCTCATGGAAAATCTTTAACTTTGCATTAACAACCATACCTTTTGTCCCAGGACAAAGTTTTTGCATCTAATATACGCATCATGCCACTTCTTAACGTTATCCTTATAGATTACGTTGTTGTGATATGCCCGGTTACATATTTCCATTAACTCATTCAAGTCAAGGTCTCTACAAAACTTCCGTAAGTGAAAACTACAGTTTATCTTCTTTATTGTCCATTCAAATTTGTGAACTAATTCAACAGGAAAATGACAAGGCTTTACATAAATCATCCTAAAATGTGAAATGCCAAGAGGTGCCTTGTAGGCCGTTCTTAAGCCCACAGAACTTGTTCTAACAACTGAAACTAGTTCTTGCTATCAAGACGGACTAACTTTTGAAGAATGCTCTTCACCCCCCTATTTGAAACCTCGGCCATGCCGTTCGACTGTGGGTAGTAAGGACTAGTTACTCTATTCTCAAATCCATAGTGCTTTGCTAAATATTTCATCTGTGTATTCACAAAATGGCTACCCCCATTAGATATCAAAACTCTAGGTAGCCCGAAATGTGAAATAATATGAACCTCTATGAACTTGCGGATAGTCTTACTGTCTGCAGCTTGGGTAGGAATAGCCTCCACCCATCTCGACAAGTAATCAACTGCAAACAAGATGTACTCAAAACCTTAGCTATTAGGGAAATGACCCATGAAACAAATTCCCCCAAGCATCAAAGACATAACAAAAAATCACAGGCTGCATGGGCATTTCTTCTCAAGAACTAACAGTCCCTCGCATCCTCTAGCAAACATGGCACATTCGTACAAAGTTAGTGACATCTCTAACCATGGTTGGCCAATACAAACTCCACTATAACACCTTGTGAGCGGTTCTCTTTCTTGAATGGTGTCCTCCAGCCTCATGTTAATGACAATACGTGAGGTCACTCTGGTATTTCTATTGAGGAATACACCTCCTAAAGACACAATCCGATCCCTCAAAGAAAAGGAACATATCCTCTCAATGGTATTTCCTCGAATCCAACTTGAGTCAGTTTATACTGCTCCTAGTCCAACCACGGTGAACTTGCTTGAAAATAAGGTAGTTCACCATGTTGGCATACCATGGGAGTGAGTCAACAAGACAAATTGACTCATCTGGAAAGGTTTCTCTAATAATCTCAGAATCAGGGATATCCTTTTTCTCAATCCTCGAAAGATGATCAACCACTACATTTTTGACTCCGGGATTATCCTTAATTTCTAAGTCAAACTCATGGAGTAACAATATCCACCTAAGAAGGTGACCTAAACTCTTTTCCTTGTGATACCTAATGGTTGAAAGATGGGTGTAAATTATCACTTTTGTGCCAAGAATCACAGACCTAAACTCGTCTACAGCCCATAATACGGTAATAATCTCTTTCTCAGTCACGGTGTAATTTCTCTATGTTGGGTCCAAAACCTTGCCTGCGTAGTGAATAGCAAACGGAATTCGATCTCGTCATTGCCCTAATACAACTCCTATAGAAAAATCTGGGATGTCTTGATCTCAAAGGGAAGAGACCAAACAGGAGCCTTCAGAATCAACGAGTCACAAATCATCTTCTTAAGGAGCTCAAAGGCCTTAGGACACCTGAAATCTACAATGAACTTGATGTCCATTCTTAAGAACTCAGTCAGAGGTCAGGCTTAGAATAATCTTGAATAAATCGTCTATAAATCCAACATGCCCCAGAAATGACCTCACTAACTTGATGTTTGTTGGTGGATCAAGTTTCTTGATCACATCTACCTTTTGAAGGGTTAACTTCCATTCCCTTTTTGGAGATGACTTGCCCCAACACAATACCCTTCTTAACCATAAAATGATTTTTTCCCAATAGAGTACAATATTCACCTCTCTAAACGGCTGAAGGACTCAGCTCAAATGCACTAAAAAAGAATCAGATTAATCACCATGGATCGACAAGTCATCTATGAAGACCTTTGGGAAATCCCCTACCATCTCCGCAAACACGGTAATCATGCACCGCTGAAAATTACTTAGGGCATTGCATAGCCCAAAAGGCATGTGCTTGAATGTGTATGTCTCGAAAGGACATGTAAAAGTGGTCTTTTCCTGATCCTTAGGGGCGATGGCTACTTCATTGTAGCCTGAGTACCCATCAAGAAAAAAGAAAAACTCGTTCTCCACTAATCTCTCCAAAATCTGATAAATAAAAGGTAGGGAAAAGTGATCTTTCTTTGTCGTATCAATTAGGCGCCTGTAGTCGACACAAACATGCCATGACATGGGTACTCGTGTTGCAATCTCAACTCCCTTCTCATTGGTGATCATCTACATTCCCGACTTCTTCGAGACAACATGTAACGGGGCCACCCATTTGGAATTTGAGATTGGGTAAACAAAACTCGCTCTACACCACTTCTCAATCTCATTCTTAATTAAAGTTGGATTAAGTCTCCTCTAGAACTCACGGGAAGGTCTAGCATTATCCTCAATAAAAATATGGTGTTAAGATAGTGTGGGGTTTATACCCACGAGATCCGACACTATACATCCTATGTCCTTGTGGTTCTTTTTAATACTTCTAACAACCTAGTCTCCAGCTCTACAATCAAACTAGATATAATAATGACATGGAACTTATTCTTTTGTCCCGCAAGAAAGGAACCGACTCAACTTCTAATTCCCTTGATTGTTCCAAAGGAGAAGGAACTGACAAGTCCAAAGGGACTTCTAAGTCACAAAGGGTATATGGAGATGCATAACTCAAGAAATCTAGCAACATCTCTAAAACTACTTTGCATACACTGTCCTATCCAGATGAGAGGGTCTCACTCTGTATTGTTGGGTTCTGGGCCCAAATCCAAAGTGTGTTAACTACATCACAGTCTGCCTATGAAAAGGAAGAGAAATCTATGCTAGACTCTGAATCAGGTCGCTACAATTTCATCTGCCTCTTTTGTAGTTCCACTTCTCCGCCTGGAGAATGGAACTTCATCATCCCTATCTAATAATCGAATTAAGCTCCAACAGTCCCAATGAAGGGCCACCCAAGGATAATTTGTGACTCTCTCCAATGATTGAGGATGTCCATGTCAACGACAGTGAAGTCCCACCCTGTAGTTTTGTCCTTTAATCAAGATTATGATATTATTGACTTAACCCATAGCCCTTTTCATTTACATATATACAAATTGAAGTAGAGCACTATATCTGTGTAAAGGTCCCAACTTCAATTTCTCATATAAGGCAAAGAGTAACAAGTTAATTGAAAAGCCATTATCTAGGAGAGTGCATGTAAACACTAAGTCATAGATATGACTCACAACATAATGTACACCTAAATCTCTCTTCTTTTGTGGCAACTTTTGGTTCTTGAGACAAAAGGTACTAGAAACTGAGAGAACATGTGTCTTGACATAAATATTCAGTTTCTTCCTGCTGACTCTACTAAGTGTGCATCTCACCTTCAAGTATTTTTGAAATATAGGATGACTGGCGACATACTCATCAGCTGGAACCTTAACCACAATGTTATCTCTAGAAAATCATGTTATTTCAAGATCATCATTTTGAATATTATTTATGATGTGCTTCCTATCGTAAGAGCATGGGGGAAAGGGATAGCTAAAGAAGGACGTAAATACTCAGAATAATAAATAGAAACATGCACTTTATTATTCCTAGAAACTGAGTTTTTAAAAACTATATCTTTTACACTTGGAATAACAATTAAATCATCTACTACAGGTTGGGGAATGCATGTTGAATGTGCATTCTCCTCAACCGAAGGAACAAGGTCCTCCATAGAATCAAAATCTAATGTGTGTTGTGCTGCTCTCGTACTCCTCCTCAATCTCCTCCCGAAAGTCTCTACTCGCTGGTGATCCTCTCTATGAAGATACCCGACATCAATCGGAAATCAACTCAAGAGGAGCCTCAGAGTTGGTCCTCTCCATGTCCCCTTCCTGATCAGGTACGATCATGATCCGTCCACTCTTGAGAGACATATGATTAACACAATCGAATGGAAATATCTTGTGCTCAGATTTGTGAAACTTGAGTAGTATACCTGATCAAACTATTGATGTGTTGAGGTTTGTTCAGGCTATTAGCATTAGCCTAAACCTGGGTAGGAATGGATGCAATAGGTGCAGTGCGCTCATCTTGTAGACGAGAAAGATGGTTGAGATAAACGCTCAAATCTTTTACCTCGTTCCTATAAGAACACAACTTCTCTAGTATCTATCTTTGAAAATCAATGGGACCTGAAGATGACTACTACTGCTCCAAAGAAGAAGAAGGCAAACAAGAACGTGAAGATTAGCCCTTATGGCCATAGGACTGCAGTTGTTGGGTATGATGCTGAACATGTGGGCTCTACTGGCCTGACTGGTATGTATGTTAACGCTCGTACTACTATTGTTGCTGCCTCAGTGTCTGGTAAGGAACAACTCCATAGCTCTGTGGTGCTGGACGAGGTGTAGGAGTAAATGATGTGTTATAGAAGGTATGGGGATGTTGGTAGGAGAAATGGTCCCCAAAACTCCCCTACATGGTATGGTAATTGGTGTACCACACCCCATTTACCTCCCACACCTAAGAAGGCTCTGCAGAAACAATATCAATTGAAGCTACCTATTGTTGTCAAGAATTGGCTATAAACTAGTCCTCTATCCATTCTTAGGATGGCTTTGACATATGTTGCTCCTGAATATGGTGAACATGGTATACTGGAGCCGCATGTGCAGTCATGATAGGTACCCTCATCTTGGATACCCTCTCAGAAGGCTCCACCATTTGCTTAGGTAGTTTAAGATAAGATGTTTTCCAACTCATCAATCCTCTTATCGATCCTCTCAACTAATGGAGTTTATCTGCTATGTTTCCCATATCAAAAGGATCAACTGTAACCTTGACTCTCTGCTAGATAAGAATGGAAAGGGGGTCTTTAACTGAGATCTATTCATGGTCTGTGCTCTACTCATCTCGGCCATCCGCTCGAACACCTTACAGATGGTGTCCGCTTTGCATGAAGTATAGCTACCTCCACAAGAAGCACTAACTAAACCTTGCATCTCACGGTGTAGGCCTCAATAAAAACACTAAACCATGATGGTATGCTCTAAGCCAAGTCAAGGACACTTCTGTAAGAGATCCTTGAATCTCTCGCATGTATCACGGAAAGCTTCATTAGGAAGTTGGGAGAAACTCATAATACATGAGCGTATTAAGTTAATTCAACTCAAAGAGTAGAACTTCTTCAGGAAGAGGTCCTTAAATTGCACAAAGGTAGTTATAACTACAACCGGGGTCTTCATCAAATAATTAAACTTATCCTTTAGGGTAGGAGAAGGGCTTTAAGCTTAATGTAGTCTTGGCTAACCCTAAGATACCTACGATTAGTACAAACCAACTCAAAGTCCCTACGGAATGTGTATGGCTCATTGTGTGCATTCCCATGAAAAGGAGATAGCATGCCAAGAAACTATGGCTTTAACTCATATTCTACTTCGGCTCGGTTGGGCTTAACCAATTGACCATTTTAAACTGCCTAGGAATGTATGTTGCTTCCATAGGTGCATCTCTAAACAACTGTAACTGGCCAAATTGTGCTCTCATAAATGCTTGGTTCTGTTCGGATTCTGCTAGCCGCGCTAGTACTGCATGCATTGGATCCTCTCGTTCATCTTCCACCCCATTATGTTTCTTAGGAGGCATCTTAATTCTATCTTTTTTATCTTCATCAAAGAAATGATTGGAATGAGATCTAGATGAATATAGCAAAATCAAATCGTTCTCACCATGTCAATGATCTTCCTTAGGCAAAACGGTTGGTTGTAATGTAACCACCCCCAAGGAGTGAATCATGATACTCTGGTTCGAAATAATGATCGTCTCTAAACTGGGATGGTCCAATTTAAGAAGAATAAGGGTCTGGACCTATGAAAACGTGATATTTAGACGGTTTAACGACAATCTTGCAAAGTCCGAACAAATATCCGAACAATTATCCATCTTCGAATTTAAAGAGATACAAATATTGAGCACGCTCAATACAGAAAGATTCTAGTAATACTGGGCACGTGAATGTGTGGAGTTATTCACACATAGCAATAAATACAAACCCCTTTGAATTGATTCACCAACACAACACTGAAGGTCGGAGATGATGGCCTTATTATCTTATCAATTTTAGTTTAGTGATTAAAAACAATCTTATGCAATCTCACATGTGCAATCCCTTAAGGTAGTTCATGTTCAAGCAGGAAGAACACACCAACCAGAACAAGACTACTTCTTCTAATGGTCAGAGGCAAGTGCTTGCTGCAATAATAAGACCCTAAAAGTGAGTCCAAGCGCGTAGGGCACAATTCCAAGGATTTTTGACTGTATTCAATAGGGGCTACGCCCTCACCCACTGTCTGGGGATAAGTACCTGCAATCAATGAGGGTTTTTCTGCCTGTAATACAATGTTGCTTTTATTTCAAATTGGATTAGGTTAACTTGCATTAATTCCGTCCTAATTTTAATAGATAAGGTTATCGCTTTGAATTATGTGATTACAAGCATCACCTAACATACAGTCCCTTTTTCCTTTTTCCTTATGTTGGTAAAAGGTAAGGGAGAAAGTGAAAAATAGAATGCAATCGAAAATCAATGATGCATGTAGTCGTTTAGAAATACTTACAGCATTTCCCAACACTCTCCATGTGGATGCATAGACGGAATTTAAAAATCTATATATATGATGCAAGTCGAAAAATCGTACCTAATCTGTGGTTAAGAAATCAATTTATTTTGATTAAGTAGAACGTATGCTATGTGCATCTATGAATCTCCTAAGATTTTTTCAATTGTGAATCTTATGAGATTGTGGTGTGTCCTAAATTACGAAATAGATCAAGCAAAGATGACCTATGATATGTCTAATTTGGCATAGTGCTTTGATCTAAATGTCACTCAAGTCGAGATCCACTCTCGACACAACCGACACATTGAATAATAAAGTTAACAGGCCTACGTTACACATGCGAGATCTCAATCGAGACCGATTGTAAATAGGCAATTAAGTTACAAATTAATTACAACATGACAAAATGGACTTAAGAAACTAAATTAATTCACTCTAAAATCTTGCTTCATGGACTTTCCAGCAAGAAAGTCCAAGCTCCTCGCCTCCATGGTCTTTTGAAAGTCTTCAGCTCCACGGGCTTACCACAAACATTATGTGACTAGATAGTTCTTTAGAGAATTATAATTGTCAATTATGCAACAATGACAAATCACAAAACACACTAAAGAAACAAATAAAACAAACACAAAATTATTAACCTAAAAATCACTAAATAAATATTTTGACCTAAAAATATTCACAAAATGTGTCGTATCTCAGGTAATGGTGCAATCTGATGAATCGTTAAATGCATGAATTAATTTATATCCGTTGTAGCGCAAACACTTAGTGGATCATGTAGAACCAAGAAGAATCTCGATGACGAGGTTCTCATCTTGAATTTATATACCTGGAAAGTCCAGAATCGAACACGTGGACACGAGCAAATAGGTGAATAATTTTAAGTGTCAAATATTTAATATAGCAATCTAAAGGTTGATCATAGCGAGCAGGTGCACAAAACAAAAAAGAGATAAATTTTCAACACATTTATTATGCAATTAATTTAAATGAAGACAACAATGAACAAACATCAGAATTACGATAATCGCAATGGTTAAGGACACGATAGAAAAACTTGAATTAGTCACAGAAATTCCCTGAATTAATTTAGTGATTAATAAAGCACGAACTAGACAACAGATGGTTTAAGTCTCAAAATCATTCAATAATGATGATTAATCATTTTATGCCAGTTTGATGCTGAATTAATTAACAAGCAACTAAATCAATTAATGGCTCAATAATTCTGACGACAACAACTATAATAGAGTCACTAAGATCTCAAATGTATATTAAGATCAATTTTGCACCAAGAATACTTTTTCAATTTCATTTAAAGGTTAATTCAAGCACTTAGTAAAAGTAACAAATAAAGCGTGATTTTTAAACCAAAATTTGCAATAAATCACGCTAGTATAAAGAGCATCAAATCAGCTTTCAAACGAGACCAAAATCACATCAGTTAGATTTATATGTAAAAAGATATTCAATGTTTATTCCAGGGCATTTTTGCAATAAAAATAACAAGTTTTCTAACAAATAAGGACAAAACTGGACTAAAATGCAATTAAAATAGACACATGGTCTAAAATGTTATTTATATAAAGGTGGAATGGATTATCTATAAATAAAGGAAAGTAGAGGGTTGACGCTGCAATTTTTCACATCATGTGCACATTGCACGTGACTCGTCTAGGCTCAGAGAGGAAGGCTCGGTCCACATGGTTGCCTCTTGTGATTCACACAAGGCTCGTATGCAGGATCGACACACTAGCCTTAGGGATGAACCGCTGCTTCAGACTCACTCCGTGGCGTTCTGATGATCATTGAATCTCACCCAATATGGGGGATCCAACGGTATTTTCCTCTTGCGAGATCTTCTCCTCCTCCGCTGGCGGAAGAGCGAGAACTGGGCTCTAGTGAGGACGCTTCTCCTCCGCCTTGCTTCTCTGCTTCCACATAAGTTTGGATGGCCACCCTAAAGTTGTTGTGAAATTGGAGATGGTCTAAGGAAGGCAAAGGATCCCTCGTATTAACCTATCGATGAAGTACTTCCGAAGAAGAAAATGGATATCGGAGATCGGTCTCAATCTCCAATCAATGAAATCCAGTGGCTTGTAGCATAAGTGAAAAGAAAAGCCAAAGTCAATGCAATCGATTTGAAGGTATGGCTAGATGATATGGGGTGTTCGAATGGAATGGAGGACATGAACCCTATATATTCCTTCTCCGTGAAGAAAAAGGATATGGATGGGAGTGGTACGATGGATGCTGAAGCAAGAAGACGTATCAGGATAGCACACGTGGATTGTATATTAGAGGAGATGATGGATATAGTTTCCTTTTGATTGATCAATGAATGATTGTTTACGGAATAAAAGGCCAACAATGGAAGGATGAAAAGATAGTGAAGTTACCCGAGAATCTTTAAGAGAAAGAGAAGAAAGTTTGGTTGAATCGTGGCTTATAAGAAGCCCTTCGGCTTCTTTGATCTTCTCTTAACAAGCTTGGTGAAGGTTGAAGCTCAAGCAAGCCTTAATGGAAGCTACAACACGTAAGATGCAATGTGGATTTAGCGGACGATCGTTCTTTGTCTTCTCTCTTCTTCTCAGTTGATCTGTATCACAGATGGATAGAGGGAGGCTAGGAGGTGACACATCAAGTGGAGGATCCGGTTGATATTGGCCGAAGGTGTGGTTTTGAGAAGGAGGCAGTTGGTGACTGGCAGTTTAGGACAGTGGTTTCAAATGGTTGGCGATGCATGGGGGTTAGAGGGATATGGAGGTTAGGATTAAGGTGAAGAAGGTGGTTGCTTGGCATAGGGTTTGCTGGTGACTTCAAGGGAAGAAGTTGTATATGAAGGTTGGCGAAATTGGGAGAAGTTGATGCTAAATGAAAGGATGTGTCGTTTCAAAGTGGCGTTGGAAGGTTGGCATCAGTTGGGAGCCGTTGGATCAAGTTGTCCAAGATCGGGGCAGATCAAGAGACGAGAAGCGACCACGTGGATGGATGTGGAAGCGCCACATGACCCAATAGGAATTAAGAGAATTGAAGAAATACGAAATAAGTAAAAAACAGTTAGTTAGATAAGGATTTTGGAAAAACTCAAAAAATGAATGTTGTAGATCTCGATGAGATCTGCAACTTTCATGTAGAAGTCAAAGCGATTAGAGGTCATCTCTCCGTAGATAAAAATTAAATATAATTTAGAATAATATAAAACAATTTTCTTTTATTTATCTTTTACATTTTTTTTGAATTTTGATATTATTTTCGGTTATATTAGTTATTTATAGTATTATACTAAATTTTATTTTATTTATAATAAGAAATAAATACATATACTATTACACTATTATAGGGTTAAATAATATAGAATAATTAAGGTTATTTATGAACAACACACAAATTATTAATTAAGGTTAATTGTCACTGAATCTTGTTGACTTACCTAAGCAAGAGATATAATATTGGTGATTAATGATGATAAATACATTATTTATCAGAGACCTAGTGGTGGACCAGAGCTTCCTAGACCCGAGAATCGAGCAGATGCTAGAGTAGAGAGAACCTTGCGCACCTTGAGGGAGTTGCACAACCCTGGTGAAACTATCACTAATAGGTGGATTCAGTTGCCAGTGATTCTCATCGATTTTGAACTCAGGCCCTAGATGACCCAGTTGTTGCCCAAGTTCCATGGGCTCTCCACTAAGGAGCTTCATATCCACTTACAAGAGTTCGAGATGACCTACAGTACCATCCACAATATGCTAGTGGACGAGGATACCATCAAGTTGATAGCCTTAACATTATCCTTGGTTAACAGAGTAGCCTACTGGTTGAAGCACTTCGGGAAGGTTGTCACTACTTAGGAGAAGTTGAAGACCGAGTACCTCAACAAGTACAATCCACTCGACCGGAGCAACGCAGTGACAACTATGATAAGTAACTTCACCATGATCCCAAACGAGCAGTTCCATGAGGCTTGGGATCGATTCAGAGAGCTCGTTGATAGGTGTCCACACCATGATATTAGCAAGACCAACTTGTTACATAGTTTATTTTGTGGGCTGACTCCCAAGCTGTAGGGGCTTGTCAACGCCTCTTGTGGAGGATCCTATTGCTCCAAGGACAAGGATCGGGTCAGGGTTATCTATGAGGATGCGGTTGGGAACTACATTGTTATGACCCATACCCGTGTCTACAATCAAGGGAAGCCTCACCACCAGGCATTGTCTCACCATAGAGTTGCACGTATAGAGGCTGGTTCACCTTCATCTTCCACAGCAGCAACACTAGCAGAGTCATCAGCTACAGACATGGGTATTATCGGCCAGAAGTTGGACCGCATGGTGATTATCGAGAAAAAGATGTGATAGGGACTGGACGAGCTCAACAAGATTGATGAGCTGGACCATAATTTGAATGCTCTGAAGATGCTGATAATGAGCCTTTTAGAGGCACAAATGACTTCTTTGCCATCATCTAGGTCACATGTTGATCAGGGTAGCAGATCTTCACGATCATCCACATCATACAGACAGGTCCATCATATTTAGGCAGAGCATGTTCAGCTAGCTCCACAGTACCAGTTGCTACTACCACCTTCACCGGATACACAGATGGTGGAGTAACACAGTGACCAGCCATTTGCATCCCTTCCGCCACCGTTGCATGAGATGTCGGAGCTGTTGATGGAAGTCAACGGGATTTAGTATTCCCAGTACCACTAGCAACCTGTTTCGTCGAAATCACCCAAGCTTAGATGGTCTACTAGAGGCGCTAAATCCCAACAACAGCCTCTGACACAGTCAGGACAAAGTACGTAGCAGTTGCAACCTCAGTACTCCCAGATTACTGTTCCTCGACCCCAGTACTAGGGTCAGCAGTCATTGTAGCAGCAACCTAACTCCCAGTTCCAGCATCCTCCCCCTCACTAATACTCACAGTAGCAGCAACATGGCCAGCCTTAGGACTTTTAGAGTGGCAACCCATCTGGGTCTCATGCACCTTCGTATGAGAGACTAGCTTTAGAGGATCTCGCCCGCATGCTTACAGAGCAACAGACCACATTCAGGCGAGAGATGTATGAGTTCTGCCATGAGATAAAAGAGATCATCAAGTGTAAGGCCACCATACCAGCACAAATTAACCCAAATCCAAACAATCTGAAGAGTAAGTCTAAGCATGTATAGTCGATAGAGTCTGTCACTCCTACTATGGTGCTTGAATATATTCATTGTTTTTTTGATGTTGATTTTGTGACACGTAGGAGTAGGAGGGAGCCAGCAGGCATCGCCTCATATAGGAGACAATAGGATTCCCATTCAGGAGCGCCAGATGAGCTATAGAGTAGTGTTGGGTACTGATGCCACCAAGATTGATGATCCATAGGATTGTACATAGATCATCAATTTCCCAGCTATAAATGATTGTACAGATGCCACCCACCTTGAGGATGATCCAAACAATGGTGCTAATGTCGTCTACTCTCTAACTTTTGTAGATGATGGTGTTGATGCC
This sequence comes from Ottelia alismoides, assembly GCA_037367405.1. Taxonomy (NCBI): domain Eukaryota; kingdom Viridiplantae; phylum Streptophyta; class Magnoliopsida; order Alismatales; family Hydrocharitaceae; genus Ottelia; species Ottelia alismoides. Next base: position 96,130 of record JAZKJV010004701.1, read on the forward strand.
TCCAGAGCACGATACTGATGCCACTTATTCAGATGTTATCGGTGGTGCTGATGCCACCATGTTCACTTGTACAGACACTCCAATTGTTTTAACTTCTCTTCATGTGCATGATGACGATGTTTTTAGAAAAACAAAAAATGCCAAAATTTCGAAAAACAAAAAGATGAATAAAGAAAAAATTTACGTTTCTTCTTCGAGTCCATATGATGTAAGGCTTGATGATGCTTTTATGGATTACATCCATCCCATTAACTCAAGCACTCCGCTTAGGGAAGGACCAAAAAATTGAATATCCCAAAAAGAGACAGCATATAAACTTCAACGAGTAGATGATAGATTGATTCCATATTTAGCTGACTCTATAGGAGACATTAGAGCACATCCCTCTCTACCAGAAGAATCTTAAAGAGAAGACCACAGTCTGTAGTAAAAAGAGGCGCAACCATAGAGTAGAGATCCATGTGCTTACATGTGCAACATGCTTCGTTATCCAGAACCGTTTGCATGACAAGAGGCCAGATGTAGTGGCTCCGTATGTTAGATGCCACATTCTCGAGCAACAATTCAATCAGACTCTATTAGATAGCATCTCTTCTATTCACCTTCTTCCAGTAGCATACTTGACCACTTTGAGTTTGTCCCTCTAATAACCAGGTAATCTGAAGAGGGTCATGTAGTTTTACAAGGTGAAACCGCAGTCAATGCCTTGACCGCTCAAAAGACCCTATTTAATGAAAAATCAACCCACAAATACAAATCAGGCAATGAATATCAAAAAGTGAGTTAAAATTTATTATTCTCTACAACTAGACGTATAACAAGCAAGTATGTGGATGTTGAACAACAAAGTGCAAATATGGTAGCCTATAATAATTTTTGATTAAAGTATTTCTATACAAACATGTCATTTATAATGTATATATATATATATATATATTTGTGGATTTTATTATTTTAAAATTTAAAATTTTTTTGTTTATTTTTTATATATTTTTTTGATTTTTATGTTCCTTTTCTATTTAAAATATATAATATAGCTATATATAGGGCATATAAACAAAGTAAGTAAATATGGTTATAAATACAACAAAATATGATCAAAATTCAGAAAATAAAATATTTTCGGTCTTTAAATAATTTTTTTACTGTTTTGTGATTTTTTGAATATTTTGCTAATTTTTATATATTTTGAAAGTAAAAAACACCCTAAATTAGGGTTTTAATAAATAACTGAAATTGAAATGGAAACTAACAAAAGAAAATGGAGCCCAAAATTTTTCAAATCAATATTTTTTATAAATAATAATATATAGAAAATTCAAAGATCGAAAATAATATTTTTTGGGGTTTTTACAAATTTTAGGGTTTTTTATCAAGGTTTTTGGGGGTTTTCAATTTTTAAGAGCTTTAATTTTATATTTTTAGTGATTTTTTGTTTAAAGGCTAGAAACACATAAATAGGCAACATGCATTTTTGGTTTTTTCAAAAATGTTTTGATTTTTTTTTGTATTTTATACACCAGATAGGGATTGTTTGTGCTCTAAAATGATTTTTAATAATATAAAAAAGTCCTAAATTGCAAATAAAAATCATGGCATGAAACTACAAGCAATTAAGAACCTACATCTATTTTTTCATGATTTTAGGAGCACGTTCCATATATTAAATAAATTCATTAAACACACAAAAATACAATTGCTAATAGGGGCCTATGTGCAATTTAACCAAATATATATAATGTTCTTTATATTTTCTTGAACCAAACATAAATACAAAATGTTCCAGGGTTATATTAGTAAAATGGTCCTATCACGTAGGATGACACACGAGGTGACCTGACATGGACCTATATGCGATATCCAGACAATACAAGGGTCTACATGCAATTTTTCCATTTTATTTTAAATGTCATAATTTATTTACAGAACTAAATGATAAATACAAAAAGAGCTAGGGCATGATTTGCAAACTATGCCATAAAGTGTAGAGATGGACGGTTATAACGAGCACCCTCATTAACCTAAGATTATGGAAAGATCCATCGCGTGAACAAGAGAGTTAGAGGCTCGGCGTGGATTAGGAAAGATCACTAATGATTTCTTGTGATGGGAGCGAGCAGGTTCAATCTTTTGATCGAGCAAAAAAAGGGAGGAAAATAGGGATGCGACATTCTGACAAGCTAGAATGCGCATAAGGATGAGTTGACCAGGGGTTAACTTTGGAACGACACCATTGGGCCACACAGTACGCTAGAGAACAAAACAACCTTTATTAATTCGAAACTAATTAATTAAAATATAGAAAATGATTTTGTTATTTTTTATTAGAAAATAAAATGTTTATTACTTTATGTAGTATTTTAATATGATTTTTATTTATTTTCTCATGTTATTTATTACAAATTAACTATTAGGGATGTATTTATAGGTATATCCATCTATATTAAAACTAATTTATTTCTATTTTTATAATTTATTTTATTATTTTATTCTCTTATTTTTTATATTTATAACTTATTTTTATGTACACAAATATATTTTTATTGTATTTTTATGATGTTATTTGTGTACTTAAATAAATAGGGGTACAAAGTATATATGTATAATTATATGTATTTCACTTATGTATTATATATACACATTTTGTCTTAATGTTTTATTTTTTAGTTTATTGTGGTTTTAAGATGTACATCAGATATGGATAATATTTTCAAAATTATAAAAATAATAGAGGTTTAATAAAATGAATATTTTATACAAGTCTATTGTACAATAGGGGTCCAAAACCTAACTCTCACACCTTAACTCCAAAAAATATGAAACCACCTCCATTAAATAGCTTATTAAGAGTTGTATACAATTAAAGGTATTTTGATACATTTTGAGTTATTATTTGAAAGATATGAGTCTGTGAATTTGAGATTTTGGCTTTCTATTTTTATATATAAAAAGTATACTGTGTATTATTTTTGTTCAAACTTAACTTTATATTTTTATTACATTATTATCTGTAACTTTCATGTACAAAGTTTCTTTATTTGATGTATAAATAATAAAGATTAAAATGGGTGTATGAAATGCTTTATTGGGAAATAAATAAATATGATTTTTATTGTATTTTTGACCCTTATCTCCCCCTACTTTATTCCTTGTCGACCTAGTCATCAAGATGCCTAGTTCTCCTGGTTTAGGGTTATAAAATACCTTTGGAATTTTATTCTTTTTCCTTTTCATTATTATGTTATTTTGGAATTCAAAACAGTATTTTACATAAAATAAATAAATAGTGATTGCTATTTTGTACAAATTAATGCTATGTACATGCATTAGCTAGGGCTTTTAAGGCCAAAGTGATAGAATAAAGGTGATGAAATGGAGATTCATCACCCCTATATACTTGCCTTTGCTAGTCCCTAGCAAACCCTTATGCAATAAGTGTAGAAAAGAAAAACAAAGAAAAGAAAAAGAAAGAGAGTGGATTGAATTTAATTCTCAAACTTGTCTTCACAAAATTAAAGTTTGGAGCTTAAGTCAAGCCTTTGGAAATTTACTGTGGGCAGAACCTTATTGGGAATCAGATTTGAAATACGACGACCTTCGAGAATCCCAAAACTCTACCCAAGTTTCCTCAGTAGCTAGGTATGAATACTTCAACTCATATGCAGACCCTTACGACTATGAGTCTTACTTGTACAGTGTATGTGATAGTGGATCTCCCCAACTGAAATGACAAAAAGACTGACTTCTCCAACATGACAACCCAATGATTCCCCAATCAAGCAACTCTTTCCTCTAGGAGCGGGGTATTCCCTTCTTTGTTCAATTGGCAACCAGTGCAAGAGAAGGGGGTGAAGAGAAGAATGGACGGTAGCTAGTGTAGCTACCTATCCTGGGATGCTTGACAAGTGTAGCCAAGTTATCCAACTGTATGCTCACATATCACGAGTTTGATGCTCAAGATTGCTTATTGACTATACAAATATATATACTCCGACAGACATTTTATTTTCAATCAGGCTTGTCCACTTTTTTGGAGTTTTTTTTTCTTTTTTGAAATACTATATACCGTAGCATTTACATAAGTAGTTTTTCCTCTTGAGCCAGTAGACTATCCCTCTTTCAAAGCAGTATTGCAACCCACACTGTCATGTCTTTAGACGTCTCAGCTACTGGATGGGTAGGGGTGCACTTCCCTCCCTACATGAGGACAAATGTTTCCATTTGTATGCGTCCCACACCGACAAATCCAATCCCCTCACCACTCCAACTGCGTTGAGCCAAGTGAAAGGTGTATGTGTCAAAGTGAGGTCATTATAACGTTTGCTCCGAAATACTCTACTTAAGTAGTCGAGAATTAATTGAATCAAGTCTCGTTATTCTCAAAGAATTATGTTAACTATACCTGAAGTAGCTCAGTTCCATCTCTTATATGGTTCCAATTATTAGGTAGATTTACGGTCCAACCAAGATTCAATCTTCAAATTTTACTTAGACTTGTTGAATTATCAACTCAATCCGGAAAATGGGAATGCTCTGCAGAAAATATTTTTGTGATGCAATTTCCAAAGTTTTCAACTTTTTATGGATTTTTGAAAAAGATGATGCATATGAATTTTTTCTTTTTTTTCTAAAAACAAAAGATTTTAGATAAAATTAAGTACAATTATTTACGCGGGGATGCTTCTTATATTTACAAGAATTAGGTTTTTAAGAAGTTACAAGGGATAAGTGATCCTTTTTATAGATAGGTTTATACAGTTAATAAAGAATTTTTGTGTGATGTATATATTCCTCATACTTATTTGAAAATGACCTATCATGAAATTTTGAAAACTATAGTCCAAAATAATTTTTACAAATAATTTTTACAAACATTTACACTCATTTGAAAATCATTTTGCAAAGGTTTTTTAATTAGTATTTATTGATTTTTCAAATATTTTTACAACCATTTTTCAAACCCTTTGCAAATAATTTTTTAAATATTTTTATTTCATACAAAGATAACAAAATTTTACAAACAAAACATTTTTATAAAGGTTGAAAACATTTTACAAAATATTTTCCGAGCAGCTTTCAAAAGATTTTTAAAAGGATTTTCAAACTATTTATCAAACATTTTGCAAAAGCATTTTCACTTGATTTATTAATTAGTGTATACACAAATTTTGAGGAATAATATGCTTCTTTTTATTATGTGGTTTTAATGAATTTGCTGGTATAGCTGTTGTGTTTAATAAAGTATTTTAGCCATAATTATTATTAAAATACGAAAGTACAAGTTATGGCTAAAGTATATACATAGTATATACGACCCCCCTATATTTAGCTTGAGCTATGTCCTTATACATAATAGGGAAAAAGAAAAGACATAACTCGTACTGAGTATGGAAAAATCTAATGAATAACGAATGAGGTAATGAATAACGAATGAGGAGTCGGTCCCCCCTATACTTATGATCAAATAATCCTAGGTATAGCATATTGTACAAAGTAGGGAGGGTCAAGGGTGGGAATAAACAGATCATACTCAGACTGTCTCCCCCTGTACTTAGGCTAAGATATCCCTAACAAGAGGAGACAGTGGAGCGGATCGAAGAATGGAATCACTCAGGGTGCACACCTGCCTATACTGAGGACAAAGTAGATACTAAGTATAGAAGAATTGACATGAAGGGGTGATACACACACATTTTTTATGGGTAATGAAAACTGAAAACAACAAGAAGAAAAAAAGAAAAAAGAAAATATAAATGCTTAAAGAAAAAGTTTTGGAATGGCATTATCTGAATCTTTTGATGTTACTACTGTTGTGGATGTATCTTCATATCATAGTACTTGGACAGAGTTGCCAACGGCAAGAAGGTGTTATGCTCAAGGCAGGGCTTCTGTAGTTGACTTTTGATGACAAATGGTTGAGCGTCGGGAGACAATTCTGATATCACAAACTTCAATTGCCACCCACTTCTTGAACTTTGAATGGCCCTGTCTATTTTCTTTTTAATTTGCCCGGGAAGATCTTCAACTTTGCAACAAATAACCACACTTTCTGTCTTAGTCTTGAAGGTCGTTCTTTTGATGTGTCGATCGTGCCAGCATTTAACCTTCTCCTTGTACATCAATGTGTTATTGTATGCATAATCTCGAAATTCCATGAGTCTGTTCAGGTCATCTTTTCTCTTCTGACCACCTTATTGTGAGTCCAAATTGCAAATATTAACTACCCATAATGATTTATGGATCAACTTCACTAGTAAGTGGCATGGCTTCCCATATACAAGGCGATATGGAGACATGCCCAATGGAGACTTGTAAGCGGTTTGATATGCCCAAAGGAATGAGTCCAAGAGTTGGGACCAATTTTTCCTGTCCGGCTTGAAAAGCTTCTGATGTATAGTCTTGATTTCTCTATTAGATAGTTCTGTCATATCGTTGGTCTGAGGATGGTAAGGAGATGCGACTCGGTGCTTGTTGTCGTACTCCTTTGTTAGTATCTTGACCTCTCCATTTATGAAGTTACTATCTCTATCTGATATCAATATCTTCAGAATTCTGACCCACAAGTTGATATTTTCTTTCAAAATGCGGCACTGTACTGTTATCTGCGGCTCGAGCGGGGATAGCCTCAACCCAACGATCACATAATCAGCGTCAAGAAGGATGTGCTCGTATCCCTGACTGTTGGGGAAAGGTCCCATGAAATCGATCCTCCAAGCATCGAATACATATACAATCTGAATGATCTTTAGGGGCATGGAATATTTAGCTGTAAGGGTACCTTTTCAGTCGCTGACAGTCAGTGCAGCATTTAACATATGATGCAACATCCTTGAAAATTGTATACAACCAAAGGCTACACTGCAATACACTCGCTCATGTTCTGTCTCCAGTGTGGTATCCACCCAATTCGAGTGAATGACAATTCTCGAGGACACTATGTTGCTCTGCATGGGGAATGCACCTATGCCAAATACAATTTGTTCCTTCCCTCAATTAGAGAGGATCTTCCCATTGGTAGAAATGGACTGTTGGTAATAAATTTTTCTTCTGAATCTTCGTCCATTCAAGTGGAAGTATGCCCGAGATGAGGTAGTTAACGATATCACCAAGGGAGTGAATCCACGGTCAGAATTGACTCGTATGAAAGGTGTCTATTATGGGTGCACTTCTCAGTGGAGGATCGTGCGACTCGATTCTAGAGAGGTAATCTGATACCACGTTATGAACTCCAGGCTTTTCCTTGATTTCCAAATCGAACTCCTAGAGGAGAAGGATCCATCTGATTAGTCTGGGCTAGGAATCCTTCTTCTATTGTAAATATCTGATAGCAGAGTGGTCAGTGTAAATCATGACTTTCGATCCAAGCTAATAGGATCTGAACTTTTCAAGGGTGAACACCACATCTAGCAATTCTTTCTCCGGCATAGTGTAATTTCTCTTAGCTTTGTTTAATGTTTTGCTGGCATAATGAATGGCAGAGGGCACCTTGTCTTTCCTCTATCCTATAATGACCCCAACTACAAAATTTGACTCATCCATCATAATCTCAAAGGGAAGAGAAAAATCTGGTGGTTGTAGGACTAGAGCTTGAGTGATTAGCTCCTTCAACTGTTATAATGAAAGGAGAACCTACTAATCAACATTGAATTCCGTCTCCTTGCACAATAATTCTGTAAAAGGTGGGGCGATGCGGCTGAAATCATTGATGCATCTTCTGTAGAATCCCACATGCCCCATAAATGACCTCACATTATTGACTGTTTGAGGTAGCTCAAGATTGGCAATCACATCCACCTTTGTTGGGTAGGCTTCCATACCAAGTTTGGAAACAGCGTGACACAACACAATCCCCTCGGTGACCATGAAGCAACTCTTTTCCCATGATAATACCATATTGACTTCAAGATATTTCTGAATTACTCTGTACAGGTGCTCAAGACAAGAATTGAAGTTGTCACCAATGACAAAGAAGTCATCCATAAACACCATGAGAAAATTGCCTACCATCTTGGTGAAAACTGCAAGCATGCATGTTTAGAATGTCGTTGCTGTGTTGCATACTCTAAAGGGCATCCTCCTTAAAGCATAAGTGTCGAATGAGAAAGAGAAGGTTGTTTTCTCTTGATCGATAAGGTTGATTGCCAACCCAGAGTACCCATCCAGAAAGCAGAAGAACTCCTTATCGGCCACTCTTTCAAAAACTTGATCAATGAACGGCAAGGGGAAGTGGTCCATCCTAGTTGTTAAAGTAAGTCATCGGTAGTCAATGCATACACGCCAGGATGTTAGTACTCTATTAGATATTTCCTCTCCCCTTCCATTAGTAACCATAGTAAGCCCTGATTTCTTCAGAACTACGTGTAGTGGGATTACCCAATTGGAATCGGAGATGGGATAAATAAAGCATGTGTCACACCATTTCATTATTTCTTTCGTGACGACATCCCTCAGATTTGTGTTCAGTATCCTTTGAAACTCGTGGGATGGCTTGGCATCTTCTTCTAGGTAGATGCAATGTGAAAACAGAACAATATTTATTACGCGGAGATCGAAAATGTGCCAACCAAGTGCCTAGCGGTTTTCTCTATAACCACTAGAAGTCAAGGTTTTGCTCCGAGATCAGCTTGCTGGTGATGATGACTGCATACATGTTTTCTGCACTCATAAGGAAAGCATACTTCTGGCCTACTGGAAGTGTCTTTAGTTCAGGTTCTGATATGGTCGCCTTCTCGGTCACTTCTGAAATGGTGCTATTTAGGGTGTGATCTGCCTAAATTTTGGTGGAAGTGCTGACCTCAGTGCCCTGTTGATATTTTGATAATGTGCCAAACAAATTTGCAATGAATTCATTGTGTTCAGGATGGAGTGAATTGTTATAATCAAATGATGCATCGACAAATTGGACTATGTCTCCCAAGTATCTTCGGAGCTTGCATTAATTGTGCTTTCAAGGTCTTCCTCAAGAGAGAGGATTTATCATGTCCTGGGTCCATCAAAGAGAGTGGGATGTCTTTAATCTCTACACGAAAATCACAATCTACTTCAGGCAGTATGGCATGACTTCCATCAGTTCCGACTTTAGTCTCGTTGATCATGTCTATAGTAATTTTGTTGTTGTTCGAGCTAAAGTGATCTTTCCATACCCATAATCAACCACAGACTCTGAAGTGCGCAGGAATGGCTGTCGTAGGATGATAGGAGTCTGGAGCAAGGGTGCGGGACAATCCATATAAAGGACTACAAAATCAACTGGAAACTGCATGTCATGTACCTTTACCGCAATGTCTTCCAAAAGACCTTGAGGTCAATTGATGGATCGATCAACATACTAAAGGATCATTCATGTCTACTTGAGAGGACCTATCCCGAATTCTTGCAATAATGAAGAGGGCATGAGGTTGATGGAAGAATCGTTGTCAAGCAAGGTTCACTCGAAGGCATGATTAAAAAACTCGCAACTGATCAAAGGTACTCCTTTAACTTGTTTCTTCTGCGGGAGATTGCTGATGGCTACAACTGTGTGCATGGTGATAATGTGCTTCTCCACTTGTCGGCATCTATTGTTGCATGCTGGCTGGTGCTTGTTTGTACACACCTCTTTCAAATCTTTCTTCATAGCGGGCATGTATTCCATGGCCTTCACCAGATGAATCTCAAATTATTAATGACATCCACAACTCCGAGATTAGATAATGCACTTTTTCTTTTTTTATTTTTTTTGATATTCTTTATTGCATCAGGAAAAGGAATATTTACATTACTGAAATCAGAAATAGAGTTCTTATTTACAACAAAACCCTTGTCCACAATATTCTAAACTTCCAAATCATAAAAAGGAGTACAAGCTAAAGACTGACATGTTGTTGTTGGTGAACATGGCAAAAGTGGGGCCTTTGCTTTGTCGGCTTGAATTGGATTGGCTGCTGCTAGCGACTCCTCCATGGATGGCTTGGCTTCACTTCCGCTCCGAACATATATTTGGTCTTTTTGGCTTTTCTGATTTTTTTGGTGTTTTTGCTTGTGGTGGTGGAGGTTAATGGTAGCTAGCATGGCCCCTCCTCCTTCTTCTACCTCACCCATCCCTGTAGTTGGTGCGACTGATGTAGAAGATGTCGATTGAACAATCAAAGATTTATTTTTCCCATGACTTAAGTCAGATGGAAGTAAAGTCCAACCGCTCCTCAAAGTGACAACATTAGATAAAGCAATATTGGAACCATCTGACTCTATGGGTACAGAGTGGACATCACATTCTACCCACTCTTTTCTTTTGAAGCTCTTGGGGTTCGCTTCTAATTGCACTGGAATGGATGTTTTAGTGGCGGTTAGGTCGTTGAGCTTTCTCGTCATATATGCTAGGCCTTTGACAAGCTGGGCCAAGCAATCAAGGTAGGGTTTGTAGGACTTGCCTCATAAGGTTCAACATGTAGACCACATTGTGGCTTAGTGTTGTCGGGCTGAAGCAGAGACTGCTGATGTGGTTGAAGAGATTGAGGGAGCTGATACTGCTGGTAGGTAGGATGAGGATAGTGATACTATAGCTAGGGTACAATGGAGGCTAGTGACAAGCTGGGCCAAGCCGTGAATATTGTTGGTTCTGCCTTCATTGGATGTGGTACAACGGGGGCTAGTGATACTATAGCGAGAGTTTAGAGGACTGCTCAAAAGGACCACCCTGAGGTTAGTGGTTGGCCATGTTAGCTTGTGGCCAGCCCTGTGGGTGTCTAGTAGGACGGGCTAGCTGTGTATCATTGCTCCATACACCATTGACTTCTTGAATCAAGGGTGGTGGTGGGTAGGCTGGATCAGAAGATGGAAAGAAGTCTGGCTGGTAGACTACCATATGATGCTACGACAGGCCCTGACCAGGCGCCTGCACCAAGTACACGTGCTGGACTGCCGGTGGCTACTGACTCGACTGAGGTTGTTGTGGCGGTGATGGCTCATCATTCTTCTCAAATGGAATCTCTGTAGATGGCGTTGTCGATTGTATAGAACTGATGGTGCCCACCAGTAGCTCCAACTACTTGGTGATCCAGTCTAGCTTATCTAGGTGTTGCGTCCTCTTTTTGATCATAGTAGTTTCTTGAGAACTTGTGATCACTTCTCAATAATATCAACCTTTGATGGATGACCCGGATGATGCTGAGATTGGAGCTCTCATCTCTTTCATCCTCACGAGATGATGCCATATGTACTTGCTTCTAGAGGATACGTTGTTGCTTCTGATATGCTCGGGATGAATAGAGGTCGGCCTGTCCTTCGGCTATTTCTTCAAAAATCTACAAAACTATATCAATCCTTGTTGAAATGAAACCCCAACAAGCTACGCCAACGAGCCTTTGGCTCTATACATTCAGTCCCGAAAAACATGCTAGATAAAGCTGGTCCTCGGTATTTCATGATGGGGGCACTTCTCCTTCAGATATGTAAATGGCTCCCAAGATTCATGGATCATCTCGTGGGCTCCCTGAGAGAAGTTACAGATCCTGGCTCGCATCTGGTTGAGCAGACTGCGTGGATAGAATTTATGCAGAAAGACAGATTCCAATTACTCCCATATCGTCACAACCTTTCCCAAATGATTGACCCATTATAAGACCTTATCCTGTACACTAAAGAGGAACACTGTCATCTTTACTACATCCAATGGAACATTAGGATAGTGGTTAGTATGACAGATGTGTGAGAACTACTGCATGTGAATGTAAGGCTCATCACTAGTGTTCACATGAAATTAAGGTAGAGGGGTCAGGAGCTAGGGATTAAGCTCGAAGTGAGCATGCACTGGTGGAATCAGGATACACTCGGTCATCTGGTTGTCTCCAGGGTTGTATGTCTCTTTCAGTGTTGGTTTCTGCGTCCCCTGGTCTGCTTCTTCCTTGTCATGATCATCAAGGGGTCCATCCCCTCTTCCTCCTGTTGGTCTTTCTCCTCCTCATGCTTGTCTAATCATTACATCATTTAACATATCTTACAACGCAGTCTGTGCAAGGCCTTCTCTGTCAATTGCTGCTAGATAGCCTGGATGTAGACCATCAACTGAGCAATCACATGATTTCGATTTGGCATCTGACCCTTCTTAGGTTGAGGAGGTGGTTGTTGTCCCTTGCCCTTTCCTTGGGGAGCCATCTCCGAGTTTGAGTCGGACAAAATGAACTCGGTGTTCAGATTCAGGACTGGGGCTGACTTCTATCTGAAATGAAAAAGTCCCAATCAGACCACTTGAAATTGATTCCTAGCTGCCAAGATGAATATGGAATTAGTGTCAATCCTATAATGTTGTGAATGAAAAAGATATAGATTGTAATGAACTCGTTCACAACCGTATGGTGGGACAAAAGTGATCTCGATTTATTAGGTGGGTAAAGAAGAGAAGAAGCGGAGTTTGGAGATCGGTTCGCAAAAGTATGTACCGCATTTTCGGGAATCGCCTCGAATTATTAATGATGTCGAGCTTATGGAATCGACGTAGGCATCGGTGTAGTCTCGACTAAATCATTCATAGATCGTCATCATGAAGCAAAAAAGGAGATCGATGTTTGGAGGAAAGTTATGGTGGTCAACGAGTTACAAAACTAAGTGTAAAATAGTAGAAAGGGTCAATTAAGCGGGGGTCAAAAGGAAGACACACATGACACAATTTGCACAAGTGAGCGAGACTTTGATCTTTGAACCATAATCTAGATCCATTCAAATACATTACAAAAATGGGTTCACCAACGCAATCCATGTGAAGATGTGAAGGTTCAGCTACTTATTATCTTTTCAGTTTTAGTGTTTTTGTTTCAGGCATATCTTTTAACATGTCCTTAGCATGCTAACCCTATAGGAGAGAGAGTACTATTGGAAAAGTATCATGTAATTATCCTCCTCCTTTGTAACATGTAGTCTGCACTTTTTGAGGTCCTTGAAATCCTTCCTGGATCCCTACTCAGCCAAAGAAAGAGAGAGAGGAAGCCTATACGCGAAACCACTACTTCAGTCCTTGCTCGCATCGGAATCACTCGTGAGCTTGCAAGAACGTACTCGATGATGAATATGTGATTCGTCATCTTTATTTATTTGTTTTAGCTTAAAACCCCTTATAAAACACCTGCATTTATCACTAACTCCATATTCTTACTAACTTGCATCTGTGTGTAAATATTCTACACTTCTTACTAATTTTAACCTAAAATAAAAAAATAAAGAAAGAAAGGAAAAATAAAGAAAAGAAAAAAGGAAGACTGTATACAAGCTGACCCAAACCCCGAGAGAAGGTCAAGACTTGACCTCATCGACCAGGAATAAAGTAGGGGGAGATAGGGTCCTCAATTAGAAAATCCAAAAAAATTGTGTTTTGTGTATATCTGTATAAAACTGACACTAATTTATTTTTGCCTTAATTGACTTCAAATCAAATAACTTTCAAAACCAAAGTTGAAAATAAAATTGTGTTCTAATTAATAAAAATAATTCCACAATTAAATCATGTACAGAATAAAAGTAACCACACTTGGAAAAAGCCACTAAGCACTAATTGAAAGACCAATTTCGGCTCCATATGAACTCAAATTGAACCAATGTTTCATTGGATTCTAAATTAAATTGTCTTTAAAATGGTTGTGATTTCATAATTTTTGGAGTTACGAGTAAAAGGTTGGTTTTCTGGGGTGGTTTGTGCAATTTTCCCATGTATTTTGTAAATATTATATTTGTATATATTTGAAAATTATTCTTACTAATTATTTAAAATTAAAAATAAAAATTGAAAAGATTATTTTTTTAAAACAAAAAAGGCTAATTTCCTCATTTACTCTTGTATATAATGTCATATATGTATATAGTATATGTATTTAGTTGCTATTTTTAATTAACCACCATAAAAAAATAACATTTTTTCAATTCAAATAAATAAAGTGACGAAAGTTCAAAAAAGTTATAAATAGTTTTATCTCTCTTTTACTTTATCTCATTTCAAATTTCATCTCTCTTATCTCTTACACAAAAAAATTCAAAAATTCAAATTTCATCTCTATCTTGTCTATTTATATGGCTCCTTCTCCCTCATTCCAACTTGATAAATCTTTAGAGAGAGGAGCCCGATCTCCGAGAGAAAATTTCATCGAGAAAAGTGCCTAGCCTCTGAGCCATCACATGACAGCGAGTCGGTGTTCGTCGAGGCGATCATGGTCCATTTCCGCTCCTAAGGTGAGATCCACTTTTTTCTTACTTTTTATCTTAGGTTAATCGTAGTTTATTTTGTCACATTTTAATTCCATCGTCATTTTATTTCTCTAGATCTTAAAAAAAGTTCATCACGATTTTGATCTGCTTCGATTCGATTATTCATTTCACGTTCTTGATCTCCCCGCATTCTATTTCTATCATCTACGATCTCTCAACTCCGGCCGCATACGGTGGTCGGAGATCGGATTCAAATCTCTCATTTCCGTCGGATCCTCATTCATTTTTTCCAAGTTGTAAATAAATAAAAAAATAAAATACAATAATAATACAAAAAACCATTTGTTTTCTTTATTTCTAATGTTTTTTATGCAGGACCATTAAAAAAACAACAAAAAATATAAACATAAAAAAACATTCCTCATTTTCTTTTTTTGAAAATTTTGGATTTAAAAAATAAAAAAGTTTTTTTATTATTACTGTTTTCATTCATTATTTACAAAAGAAATAAAATTACAATAAAATAATAAAAAATAAAACAAAAAAGCTGGTGTGCATATTTCTTATGCTTGTACATCTTGTTCGTTATTTGAAAAATAAAAATAATTCTGCAAAATCAAAATCACTAAAAATTCTAAAATCAGAATATACAAAAAAATTAGAAATAAAAAAATAAAATAATAAAAAATATAAAAAAATCACAAAAACCAAGGATAGTTATCCTTTGAGATTCATGTTTTTCTCTTAATTGATTTTCAATTAATTGAATAACCCTCGGGATTTGTAGCCTCCCTGAGTTCGACCATATCTGCTATACAGGTTAATAAGTAGCAAAAATAAAATAAAAAAATTTGTTTGTCGTGGGATTTTTGGGGATAGCAACGACTTGTTTACCATTAATTTATCCGATACATACAGAATCTTGTGTCAACAAAATGGCACCGTAAATATCTGTTTGTTGCTGGGGAGCACAACGAGGGTAGTTAGGTTTCTCTTTTGACCTACTTTTCTTGGTTGTAAATATCTGTTTACATTTTTACCATTCAGTTCATTGTTTATAAACACTACATTCATTTCATTTTTTTTCTTTATCATATTTGATAATTGTATTTCTTACACATTCTCGTTTCTTTTTCTTGCGAGGGCCCGTGGAGCGAAGGAGGCAATCCAAGGAGAGCCGAAGCACCCAAGCGACGTAGAGGTGGCCTAATTCTTCACCAAGCCACATGATAGCGTGAGAATAGGAGAAGAAGAAGTGAAGGAGACGAAAGAGAGAGAGAGTTTTTCTTTTCTAGTGTTTAGACTCTTGTAAACGAACATTCATTGGATGCGAGGTCTGTTTCACCAAGTGCCGGTGCACTTGAGGGACCTCACATGTTTGTTTTCATCGCCTTATTTTTTTGTTTCCCGCAGATTTCGTGAGCTACCTCTTGATTGCTTTAATTAATTTGCTTGAGCAAGGTAATTAATTAGGTCCAAACACCTAAACAAGAAATTTCAGTGCCGATAGAGTAGAGCATAATTTGGACTTAGTCAAATTAACTTGTTCTTACCCGTTAATAGAAGCTATCATCTAGGGCGGTTCACTTGCATTTGCATATAGGATAGTTTATTTAAATTCTGCGCGGATCACTTGCATGTAGAGTGCTGGCAACAAGGTATGCATCTCTAACCCCTACATGCATCATTATTTTTATTCGCACATTGGCATTTCCGATCTCCTTCCATGTTTTTACTCATAGAAGTTAAAAAGGAAATTGGACACTCGTTAGGCAATTCTTTGAAAATATTTTAACTAAGTGACAACTGCTTAAAATACGGGGTTGCTAAAGAAAACTCGACCCTAAAATAAACGCAAGGAAAAATCATTGTTTTGGGGGAGTAATCCCCTCATTGTTTGGTTTGCTTGAGCGAGAGAGCGACCCGCACACTAAGATAGAACCATGCCCAAACTCTTTTCAGACTACTATCTTGGGTTAGTCGTTCTCCAGTGAGGATCTCTCCGGTAGCCGGTAAAGCGGCCCGCAACGTCCTTAACAGATAAAATTGATCGGGTATCCGTTAAACGGTTCGCAATTCATACCGGCTGGGAAAGATCTAACTTTGAGATTAGGCCAGTCTACCGAGAGCATTGGGTTCCTAATAGCTCGCTTTAACCTCTCTGATATATTGTATTCTCACCAAACTCTAAAATTGACAAGATAATTGACCAAAACATCACGGTCTTCACTTTGAGTTGAGTTGGTGAACTGGGGGTTTGTATTGTGTTTGATTGCATGTGTGCATACTCGACCCTTCTATGCATTTGCGATTTTTTCTCCATATCTTTTGACTTGACCACTCGTGCTCTCCCGATCCCGTCTTTTGTTTCAGAGATGGCCGACTGGAATTATTTTAATCCAATCTTTGCGGATACCTCGTACTCTCCAGACGCTCCACCTTCTATTTTCAGGAGGACTTTCCTCCTGATTTTTGTGCATATATGCCTAACCCATTATTTCAGGAATTGGGGGACTTTGATTTTCACCCACCCTCATTCAACCCACCTGATCCTGGGATTTTGGAGTCACCTTTCATGATTTCCACACTTGAGACACTGAACTAGATGATGAAGCATATGAATTTAAGGATTATAAATTTATTTAACATAAATACGAGCCAGAACGCTGCTCCACTATTTGAGGATATTGATTCACTTGAGGATAATCATGAGAGCTTACAATTGCCCAAAATACAAAAAATGAGAAAATTTTCAAAATCCAAAAAGATTCTGGGATGCACATTGTTGATTCATTTTGTGGGGAGAGGTCCTAAATGCCCGATCATTTACCCACACATATATCCACCACATGTACCAACCTTGACCCCGAGGATTCCATTATACAGACTGCTCTTGGCAATCCTCGTGTATATGCTGATTCCGACCTCCTCCCTTGTATGGATGAGGTCCAAAAATTCAAAAAATGTTGACTGAACCTGAAGTGTTGGCCACCATTCACGAGATTATTAAAGCGCCACATCAACAGGCCATGACAGATTTATCTACTCCTCAACACAATAATAGAAATCGAAGGAGAAGATCTGAGCGTTACATGTTGACCATGGCCACTGCCTATGCCATCTCTCACCGTCCATATTTTAAGAAATGGAACATTGCCACACCTTTTGTGAGTTGCTCCATATCTGACTATTCTTGTGATAATGCTCTCCTTGACGGCGGTTCATCAATCAATATAATACCCTTCTCTATGGTACAGTCTCTTCATCTTGGGTCTCTCAAGAAAACCAGGATTATAGTTCAATTTGTTGATGGATCTATTAAGAGGCCGAAGGGTATTTTTGAAAACATTGTCATTTCTATTCAGGGCATGAATTTCATTTCAGATTTTGTTGTAATGCCCATGGAGACCTCCACCCTTGTGGAGCACCCTCCCATCATCCTGGGACGACCTTTCCTCGCCTCTGTAGGAGTCGTTATTGATTATGGTTCAGGAGTGATTCGCTTCCGTTCTGATGCAGGAAGCGATGTGTTGATCACTACACCCACTACCGACCATAGACATGCATCCCATGAGAGCCCGCATGTGTTAGCCAACCCCAAGGAACTTGACCTCGAGGATAATATCAGATATTCTTGTTATATGTTGGATGATAATGAAACCCAAGAATTTCTCTTGAAGGAGGAAGACTCAGAAAGCATAGACCTTGGAGTTCCCCCTTCTGGTATGTGGAGATGCATTGATGACATCCGCGGAATTTACACGATAGACACCTTAGAGTGGAAGGAAGAATCTGAGACTAGAAAGGATGGACATGATTCGACTACTTTCTCTGATGAGTCCGTTCCTATTCACCCTGATTCAGATGAGACCAATCAGGCCAAATTTGATTTGGTTGCTTTTATAAAGTAATTTGGGCCTTTTGATAAAGATGATGATATGGTAGAGGCTCACCAGGTTGAAATTGATCCTACTTTTCTTGATAATGATTTCGAGCCATTTTACTTTGATGTTTGCGAGACTTCACAGGCCAGGCATGACCATACTACTTCCAATAACCAGTTCAGGCCTGCATAATCTGAGACCGCTAAGGATACATTCTTGGTCGATCCTGCTCAGTTTATGTCTATTGATTATCCCAATATCGACCTATACCTTATCAAATCCATACCTCAGCGGTCCCGCAAGAAGGATCACTTTTGACCTTCTTGACCTTTGTATATCCACTCCTCTTATATATCCTTTGATTTCAATCTTTCTTCTCTTGTTTTATCATTCACCCCTTTTCCGTGTGTATATATATGCTATACTTAGGATGTGTTTTATCCTAAGTATAAGGGGGTGAATGATTTGTGTTGTTCGTATTCGTCCTGTTCATCACTCTTGTTGTTGCCTATACTTAGGGATACTCTACCCTAAGTATAGGGGGGGTGATGTTGTTCATATCATGTCTTTTTATTTGAGTCTGTACATTCTCTTCATCGGTTTTGCCCTTTTGTACACTCTACTATACTTAGGGTTACTTGATCCTAAGTATAGGAGGGGGATCACCAACTTCTCTTCTTTTTATCTTTTCTTTGAGTCATTGTAGCATAGGAGTCTTTTCACTTTTCTATACTTAGCATGAGTTATGTCTTCCTTTTTCACTCTCTGTTCACTATGAGGACATAGTTTGAGCTAAGGATTTGGGGTGTCGTATATATTGTATATATACTTTAGACATGACTCGTACATTTAAATATGTTTATTTTGGGGGTTATGTATATAATTTTGTAAAATCCATGTGTGTAAAAAAAATAACAGCAATAACAAAACAAAAAAAACAAAAACAAAAACAAAAAAACATACACAAAAAAATATTGTATACACTTCTACTTTTTTATTACTAACCCTTTTTCCTTTAAAAAAACTACAAAACCAAAAATCTATAAAAACTTGCGTAATTAAAAAAAAACCCTTCTTTTACATATGCATTTTCCTCCAAAAATCCATAAAAAGTTCAAAATTAGGAAATTGTTTATAAAATATTCTTTTCACGTATGCATCATTTCTTTTCAAAAAAAATCTCTTTGCATTGTTCATATTTTCTTGCATTTGCATGCGCATTTTTCAGGATAGTATTGACATTAAAAATATGTCTGGAATTTTATGGAAGAATGGAGCTAGTTGGATCTTAATCCACCTAATTCTCAAAGGAACTTCACCGAGAAATAGGATTTTAGAAGCTTCAGGTCTTTGACTTAGTTCTTTGAGTTCCACATGACAATGTGCAGCGTTTGACTCTTAGTGTCTAACCTGGTCTCTTCATTCTAGGTACAACTCTGGAATAGGGAATTAATTTGTACTCTCGCACTATGCACTTAGCTCAACTCAAACGGGATGTTGGAAGACTGTGTGAGTTTCTTTTCTGGTAGCGTGGAAATCTAAAGATCGGAGTACGGGATGAAATAAAGCTTGGAAAAGTGATGGACGGCTGGGCACAATTTTTTTCTAAGACCCCAAAACATGTACATAAACAAAAAGATTCTATATCCGTAGGGGCACAACAAGATCCAAGCAGAACCACCAAAAATCCAAATACAAAGAAGCCACTACCAAATAAATATCTGACCAAAAAGGTCCAAGCTTCAAGAAAACCTGTAGATCTTGGTGGAGACTCGGCTACTCTGGCCATCTTCACAAGGAGGGGTGACTACACTGGCCACCCTCCAGTTCTTTTCTCCTTCTTCTAACTTCTCCCCTAATTAGATTGTGAACACAGCGCGACAGGCCTTAGAAGGAGATACCTGACTCACCGATGATGAGTTACTGGAGAGGAGATTTGCATGGTAGTCCAACATTCTGGATGGTAAGAACTAAAACCTTTCACACACATGAGTCAATTGTTCAATGTTCATAGGGTATGCTTTAGGAAGAGGATTGATCTAAGATGACTTTTGAGCCGGAACTGTGACAATGATGTGTAGAACTTGAAGGCTGTCGATTTTAAATTTCTAAGTCTCACAGAAGTTTTGACACACTAATAATCCAAAGGTCCGATAGAGCTCAAAACTACAAATTTATGAATATAAGTATAATACTCAATACTATCCTACTTTCTTTATTTTCCCTATCTTTTTCTTTTTCTTCACTTATTCTTTCAAATAAGTGCTTGCTAAGGGACTAGCAAAGGTAAAGCGTAGGGGGATGATGGATATGTGATTCGTCATCTTTATTCATTTATTTTAGCTTAAAATCCCTTATAAAACACCTGTATATAACACTAACTCAATATTCTTACTAACTTGCATATGTATGTAAATATTGTATACTTCTTACTAATTTTAACCTTAAATAAATAAATAAATAAATAAAGGAAACATAAAGAAAAGAAAAAGAAAAAAGGAAGATTGTATACAAGCTGACCAAAACCTCGAGAGAAGGTCAAGACTTGACCTGATCGACGAGGAATAAAGTAGGGGGAGATAGGGTCCTCAATTAAAAAATCCAAAAAAAATGTGTTTTGTGTATATATGAATAAAATTGACACTGATTTATTTGTGCCATAATTGACCTCAAATTAAATAACTTTCAAAACCAAAGTTGTAAATAAAAATTTGATTTAATTAATAAAAATAATTGCACAATTAAATCATGTACAGAATACAAGTAACCACACTTGGAAAAAGCCACTAAGAACTAATTGATAGATCAATTCTGGCTCCATATAAACTCAAATTGAACCAATCTCACTTCCATTGGATTCTAAATTAAATTTTCTTTAAAATGGCTATGATTTCATAATTTTAGAGTTACGAGTAAAAAGTTGGTTTTGCGGTGTGGTTTGTGCAATTTTCCCATGTATTTTGTAAATATTGTATTTGTATATATTTGTAAATTATTCTTACTACTTATTTAAAATTTAAAATAAAAGTAAAAAAATAATTTTTGTAAAACAAAAAAGGCTAATTTCCTCATTTACCCTAGTATATAATATCATAAATGTATATAGTATATGTATATAGTTGCTATTTGTAATTAACCACCATAAAAAATAAAAAATAACAAATTTGCAATTCAAATAAATAAAGTAATGAAAATTCAAAAAAAGTTAATTTTATAAATAGTTTTATCTCTCTTTTACTTTATCTCATTTCAAATTTCATTTCTCTTATCTCTTCCACCAAAAAATTCAAAAATTAATAAACTCAAATTTAATCTCTATCTTTTCTATTTATATGGCTCCTTCTCCCTCATTTCAACTTGATCAATCTTTAGAGAGAGGAGCCTGATATTCGAGAGAAAATTTTGTCGAGAAAAGTGCCTAGCCTCCGAGCTATCCGGTGACAGCGAGTCGGTCTTCGTCGAGGCGATCACGATCCATTTCCGCTCCTAAGGTGAAATCCACATTTTTCTTATTTTTTATTTAAGGTTAATCGTAGTTTATTTTGTCGCATTTTAATTCCATCGTCATTTTACTTCTCTAGATATTAAATAAAAAAGTTCATCACGATTTTGATCCGCTTCGATTTGATTTTTCATTTCACGTTCTTGATCTCCCCGCATTCTATTTCTATCGTCCGCGATCTCCCAACTCCGGCTGCGTACAGTGGCCGGTGATTGGATTCGAATTTATCATATCTGTCGGATCCTCGTTCATTTTTCCGAGTTGTAAAGAAATAAAAAAATAAATTAAAAAATAATACAAAAAACCATTTGTTTTCTTCATTTCTAACGTTTGTTTTGCAGGACCATTAAAAAACAAAAAAATAAAAACATAAAAATACATTCCTCATTTTCTTTTTTTAATTATTTCGGATTTAAAAAATAAAGAAAGTTTTTTTTATTATTACTATTTTCATTCACTATTTATAAAAGAAATAAAATTACAAAAAAATGATTAAAAAATAAAATAAAAAAAGGGGAGAGACGGCAGCATGGCCGCCACCCCCTGCCACCTTCGCTGGCCACCAGATCCGCTCCGCGACGTGCCCTCCTTCCAGCACGGCGGCTCGCAGCCCGGTGCCCTCCAGGTCCCCCCCTTCTTCCTCGGCCTCCATCGTCGCTACACCCTAGGCACTTCTGCCCCTCCTCATGGCCAGCCCTCCATCGTCGGCCGCCTTCCCACCTGCGTCAACGCTACGTGCCACCATCTACTTCATCGACGGCCGACTTTCATGCCCCCTTCAACGTCAACTTCAGCCGCCATCACCTACACCAAGCTCTAGCCCCGACTCCCTCGACGCCGTCCTCCTTAACCATTACCGGCCATCCACCCTCCATCAACGTGGGAGCCCGACCACCAAGCGCCTCCCTCCGCTAGGAGCTCTCCATCGTCGCACTCCTCTGTTGCTCCACTGCTCCAGGTGCCGCAAACTTCGACGTTGCAGGGAGAAGGAGGGTGGGCGGTGCCCTGTGCGTGCCCTTGCCTTGAAACGAAGACCATCAGAACAAAGAGCCCTAGGGTAATAGTTTATTTGGGAAAATTACGCGTATACCCCCATAGATCTCAAATTTGAAGAAGACATTGGGAACCCTAAAGAATCAAGTATTTTATGTAGCAAAATTGCATCAGAGACCCTAGAAGATTCCAACTTGCAAAAGAATCCCCACCTCCTCAAGTGTGTGCTTTGCACGCATTTCATGGGTAATTTGCACATTCTCCACTATGTTTATTTTGTTTACTTGTTTAATGAAAAAATATTGAATATTGCATTTTAGTACCTGCTATTCAGACTCCTAAATTTGCAAAATTATTCTATTGAAATAAAAGTTTTTATTAGTCCAAAAATTTTTTAAAAATTATGCTATGGCTCCTGATGTGCATATCCATCTAGCATAAAATTTCCATTGCATTTTGTCTTCACTTGATATTATTAAAAAATAAAAAACATTACATTTTTATCTTTGTGAAATTCAAAAATTCATAAAAATTCCAAACTAACACAGAAAATTCCAAAAAATAGCGTAGTTTTATTTCATTGTCTTTTAGTTTCTGTACAAATTTCGTGCATTAATTATTTATGAAATCCAAAAATTAAAAATTACTAAAAATCTTTTAAAAATCACAGAAAGTTCTACAAAAATCCAAAAATAGTTATTTCAGTTCCTGTTTGTAGATAATTGCTTCTATTTTTTCATAAAAATAATTGCTAGGAGTTTTAATATTTAAAATATTTTTAAGTTGCAAATTACTTCATGTTGTGCACAATCTCAAATTTTCTCACTGTCTGATTTTTAGAAAAATACAAAAACATCTGAAAATTCCGCAAAAAATCTCAAAAATATTTCAAACCTTTTAAAACCCAAAAATATTTTCTCTAGTTTTTTTCTGAGCATTTTTGGTATAATTGAAAATTACAAAAAAAGTTGGTGTGCATATTTCTTGTGCTTGTGCATATTGTTCATTATTTGAAAAATAAAAAATTTCTGCAAAATCAAAATCACTAAAAATTTAAAAATCAAAAAAATAAAAAAAAATAAAAAAAAAATAAAAAAAAAGATAAAAAATCACAAAAACCAAGGATAGTTATCCTTTGAGATTCCTATTTTTCTCTTAATTGATTTTCTATTAATTGAATAACCCTTAGGATTTGTAGCCTCCCTGAGTTCGTCCATGTCTGCTATCAAGGTTAATAAGTAGCAAAAATAAAATAAAAAAAATTTGTTTGTCACGGGATTTTTGGGGATAGCCACGACTTGTTTACCATTAATTTATCTGATCCACACAGAATCTCGTGTCAATACTCGGACACAAACGGATGAGACAGACACACCCATGGAGGTGTGGCCAAAGCTCAGTACTTAAGACAATGTTGATGTTCCACACAAGGCAGTAACACCATCGTTGACAAGGCGCTCTACTCTATCACATATGATAGGAGCTCCGTTACTTTGGAAATCCAGGCGATACAAATGGCAGTTACATACTGGGTTTTTCGCTCTAATCCTTAGCGGGGTGTGCCTCGCTCATGGGTTTTGGTCCCCTCCTAATGTTGTTGAAAACATTGAGGGCTTTATGAACCAAATAGAATGAAATTCCATTATGAATTTTAATTAAGGTCAGAGTTTGTTTAGCAGTACCCTTGTTTTATTTTTTTGGATTTTCACTTTTTTTAATCTATTTGCATACAAGCACCTAACATTATCGTATATTGTTATTTAAATCCTAAGTGCTCAAAATTAGAGGGAGATAGCGAAAAAGTTGTGCATGTCGATTCGACGGTTGAAATCTCACCATTCAATCCAATGATGCATGGTAAGTTAGAGGACTCACAGTGCTTCCTAGCTCTCTCCATGCAGCATGCAAAATGAAAGTTTTAAACCTAACTACATGGCGGTGTGCAATCGACAAAATCACCCTAAACAGTAGTTGCTAATAATCATGAAGAACCAATTGTTAATTATTCAAAAATTATACCAAGGTTCCATCTTCGATGTCGATTGGTGCCTGCCACAACGGGTCCTGCAAGCGTTGTATACGACCTCTCTCGGCACGCGGTCTCAAATCCAAACAACTAACAATTATTAATTTGACGAGATACAAAAGTAAGAAACTATAAGAACATGCGTTCTTATCAGGGTTTGGACCTAATTACCGAGGTAAACAACCTATAAACTAAGGGATCAAGGACACAAAACAAAGGAACAGAAGGACAGAAACTCAAAACAACGTGAAACAAAATAAATAAAGGTGATAAAACACGAAAAACTGCAACGAGGCTCCCAGGTGAACAAACACCCAGGAACGTTACCTCATTGTGGAGAGTAGAGTCTATAACTTAACTATTACGTATTAAAAATCTCTCTCTCACAAATAAATACATAAATAAAGCTACATTGTTTCCATGCCAATTTTCCTTTCTATGCTTCCTTTGTAGCCTCTCCAGCTGGTCAAGGTGTGAAGACCTGCCTCCACCAAACATGGTTGCATCAGCCTCCTAAGAAGTCATCCTCACATGGCGGGTCCTCGCAACAAAGTCACAAAAAAATCATGTTCGCACATATAATCACATAAAAAATGAGCTATATACAAGCATTAATTGAATTGATATGTGCAGAATAAAATCAATTATTATTTACATCATCAAATCAATGAATAATCAATAAAGGCTATACAAATTAAATGACAAAAATAGGCTTCGCTCATTGCTCCTCTGCAACGGTGCTATTTGATAACCATATAATCTGAAGAGGGTCGTGCAGTTTCACAAGGCGAAACTGCAGTCGATGTGTTGACCACTCAAAAGATCCTAGTTAATCAAAAATCAACCCACGAATACAAATCAAGCAATGAATATCAAAAAGTGAGTTAAAATTTATTATTCTCTACAACTAGATATATAGTGAGCAAGTATGTAGAGGTCGAACCACAAAGATCAAATATGGTAGCCGATAATTAATTTTTAACTAAGTGTTTATATACAACCATGTCATTTATTATGTACATTTATATATTTATACATTTTTTTGTGGGTTTTATTTTTTTTAATTTTTAAAAGTTTTATTTTTATATTTTCTTTTTAATATTTTTATATTTTTATATTCTTTTTCTTTTTAAAATATATAATACGTCAATATATAAATATATAAAGTAAGCAAATATGGTTATAAATACAACAAAAATATTCAAAATTCGGAAAACAAAATATTTTAGGGTCTTTAAATATTTTTTTACTTTCTGTGATTATTTTGAAAATTTTGCTATTTTTTATGTATTTTTAAAATAAAAATTCTTAAATTAGGGTTTTAATAAATAGCTGAAATTGAAATTTAAAACATAAAATGGAGTCCAAAACTTCCAAATCAATTTTCATTTATAAATATTAATATATAGAAAATTCAAAGGTAGAAAATAATATCTTTGGTGTTTCTATGAATTTTAGAGATTTTTATCAAGGTTTTTAGGGTTTTTCAATTTTTAAGAGATTTGTTTTTTAGTTTTAGTGATTTTTGGTCTGAAGGCTAGAAATATATAATAAGCAACATAAATTTTTTGGGGATTTTTCAGAGACGTTTTGATATTTTTTTGGTATTTTGTACGCTATATAAGGATTGATTGTGAAAAAAATGATTTTTATTAACTATAAAAAGGTCCCAAATTGCAAATAAAAATCATGGCGTGAAAGTACAAGCAATCAGGAACCTACATCTATTTTTTCATAATTTTAGGAGCAAGATATATATATATTAAATAAACCCATCAAACTCACAAAAATACAATTGCTGTCAGAGGCATACATGTTAATAAAATAAACTCCTAGGGCCTCTGTGCAATTTAACCAAAAATATATAACGCGCTTTGCATTTTTAAGACCAAACATTAATACAAAATGTTCTAGGGGTATATTAACAAAGTCGTCACCTCACGTGGGATGACAGGTGAGGTGACCTAGCGTGGACCTATATACGATATCCAAATAGTACAAGGGTCTGCTTGTAATTTTTCTATTTTATTTTAAATCTCACTTTTTATTTACAAGACTAATAATAAATACAAAAAGAGCTAGGGGAAGATTTTCAAATTACCCCTTAAAGTGCGGAGATGGACGGCTAGATGATATCCACTTGTCTCCATCCGCACGGCTGGTGTCGGTTCATCGTCCACTATTGGGATTAGATCCTGTATCCAGATCGAACGATCGAGGGTCCACGTGATCTGATGATGGCTGCAATCCTAGAGGAATGGGGATGATCCAACAGCTAGGATGCACGGAAGAAAAGAAGTGGAGGAACTGGTCCCCACTGTGCTTCAATCGGCTGATTCTTCGCTTTCTTTCATCCCTAGGAGCTCGGATGGTGGGGAAAATGCTCAAAGGGGCCTTCCGCATTGACCAATGGCTTCAAAAGGGGTCGGGGTCCAGCGAGATGCTCTAATGACAAAGCTTGACCTAGAGGTGCTTTCGATGACCCGACCCGAGGCATGATGAGCCTCGTTTTGGCTCTTTCCTGCAGGAGTCAGTATCAAAAAGAAATGGCGAAGCTCTGGCGAGCTTCCAATGGTAGGATGAGCAGGAGGTGAGCGGTATGGTGGATCTCCGGTGACATGGAGAAGTGGAGATCTGGGAGACCAGATCAAGGGGTGATCCGGGTGAGTGGAGCGCGTGAGGTGATCAGAAGATGTTGAAGAATGAAGGGGAGTGGCCGACTAATCGGTCAATAGACAGAAGCACGATGGAAGGGGTTCGCCGTAGCTGAGCTCCGACTAACAACGAATTGGGATTACTAGGCTAAATCGAGACACTACATACAAAACTACTTGAAGAATTGAAATACGGGAATTGAAAACTACCTAGAAAGCTAAAAATGTCAGATCTTATACCTGAGAGGGAGCTCGGGGAGCAGGATGGCTGAACGGTCGTCGTGGGTGCACCGTCGTCCTCCTGGAGTAGCTCCGGACTGTCCGGAAGCTGCTCTTGTCGTGAGGGTGCTCCCTAGATGAAGAAGCGAGGCTCAAAGACTCGGATTAATGACCAAAAAGGTGGAGGGACACAGATGCCCTTATTTATAGGCATCACAATCACCCTTATTAACATAGGATTATGGAAAGATCCATCGTATGTACTAGAGAATTAGAGGCTCGACGTGGATTAGGAAAGATCACTGATGATTTGTTGTGAAAGAAGTGAGCAGGTTCGATAGATAGATCAAGCGGAAAAAAAGGGAGGAAAATGGGATGCGACATTCTGACAACGAGAAGGCACATGGGAGCCGAGTTATTCATGGCTCGACTCTGTAAGCGACGTAATTGGGATACACCGTCCGCTAGAGGACAAAACATTCATTATTAATTCGAAAATAATTAATTACATATAGAAAATGATTTTATTATTTTTGGAATATGAGATAAAAATGTTTTTTTTTGTAATATTTTGATATCAATTTTATTTATTTTCCTGGTGTTATTTATTATAGATTAATTATTAGATGTGTATTTATAGGTATATTCATCTATATTTAAACTATTTTATTTTTATTTTGTATATTTTATTTTATTGTTTTATTCTCTTATTTTTATATTTATAACTTATTTTTATGTACACAAATATATTTTTATTATATTTTTATGATGTTATTTGTATACTTAAATAAATAGGGTACAAAGTACATATATGTATATATATGTAGGTATTTCATCTGTGTAATATATATACACATTTTATTTTAATGTCTCACAGTTGTTTTATTGTGGTTTTAAGATGTACATGAGTTATTGGTAATATTTACAAAATTATAAAAATATAAAATTATAAAAAATAATAAAGTTTTAATAAATTGAATATTTTATGCAGGTATGTTGTACAATAGGTGTCCGAAACCTATCTTTCTCACCTTAACTCCAAAAAATATGGAACCACCTCCATTAAATAGCTTATTAGAAGTTATTTATGATAAAAGGTGACTTTGATACATTTTGAGTTTTTATTTGAAAGATATGAGTTTGTGAAATTGAGATTTTGGCTTCTTATTTTGTTTATAAAAGTATACTATGTATTATTTTTATTCAAACTTAAATTTGAATTTTTTTACATTATTATATGCAACTTTCATGTACAAAGTTTCTTTATTTGATGTAAAAATAATAAAGAATAAAATGGGTGTCAGAAATACTTTATTGGGAAATAAATAAATATGATTTTTATTGTATTTTTGACTCTCAACTCCCCCTACTTTATTCCTAGTTGACCTAGTCATCAAGATGCCTAGGTCTCGGGATTTAGGGTCATAAAATACCTCTGATATTTTATTCTTTTTATTTTCTTTTCTTTAAAGCTATATCTAAGGATAGAATAGAGGAAACTGTCACAAATTACAAAATAGAAAGAAGGAAGCAAAGAAAATTGTAAGTGAGGTTAAGTCGAAAGCTTATGAAGTTTTGTATAAAAATCTTGACTCTAAGGAGGGCCAGAAGAATATATTCAGGATGGCCAAAGCAAGAGAAAGAAAGACCAAAGACCTTTCTCAAGTGAGATGCATTAAGGACGAGGAAGGTCACGTGCTTGTTACACAGAAGGATATAAAGACTGGATGGGATTAGTACTTCCATAAACTTTTCATTGGGAAAGGAAATAGAGAGGTCACTTTGGGTGATCTAGCTAGTAGTGAAAGTTATTTGAATCGTTAAAGCTATAGACAGATGCAAAGAAAGGAAGTAGAGGAGGCTTTGAAGGTTATGAGACCTGGGAAAGGTGTAGGACCGGATGACATCCCTATAGAAGTATGGAAAGTTTTAGGTGAGCATGGTTAGACTTGGCTTACGAATCTATTCAGTGTTATTTGGCGAAGCAAGAAAATGCATGAAGATTGGAGGAGGAGTATCGTGGTGCCTCTTTATAAGAATAAAGGAGACATTCAAAATTGTTCAAATTATAGAGGTATCAGGCTGATGAGTCACACTATGAAAATTTGAGAGCGTGTAATTGAGAGAAGGTTGAGACAAGTTTCCAACGTCAAAGAAAACCAATTCGGATTCATGCCAGGTCACTCGACTATTGATACCATCCATTTGCTGAGGAGAACAATGGAGATTTATAGAGCTAAAAGGAAGAACCTCCATATGATCTTTATTGATTTGGAGAAGGCTTATGATTCTGTCCCACGAGAGATATTGTGGAGAGTTTTGGAGAAGAGACAAGTGCCTATCCTATACATTAACCTCATAAAGGACATCTACGATAGGGGTTTATCTTGTGTAAGGACCCCGTCTGGGAAGTTTGGCTATTTGACATCAACATTGGTTTACATCAAGGTTCAACTTTGAGTCCATTTCTTTTTACTTTGATTATGGACGAGTTGACAATTCACATTCAGGATGAGTTACCTTGGTGTATATTATTTGCTGATGATATTGTGTTGACTGATGAGACTAGAGATGGAGTAAATGAGAAGCTTGAGTTCTGGAGACATGAGTTGGAGAGTAAAGGATTTTGTATAAGAAGGGCTAAGATAGAATATATCGAGTGCACCTTTGATGGAAGCAATGGTGAAGGAATTGAGGTGAAGATTGGTGATGATAACATTCGTAAGAGAGATTCTTTTAGATATCTGGCATCTATTTTGCAACATGATGGAGAAATTGATGGAGATGTTAATAATAGAAGAAATGCAGGTTGGCTAAAGTGAAGAGGAGCCTCTACTGTTTCCTGTGATAAGAAAATTCCTTAAAAAATTAAAGGAAAGTTTTACAAAGCTGCCGTAGGACCTGCTATGCTCTATGGATCTGAATGTTGGCCTGTGAACCATAGACATGTGCAGAGAATGGCTGTAGCAGAAATGAAAATGCTAAGGTGGATGTGTGGACACACACACACGTAAAGATCGGATTCGGAATGATGCAATCAGAAAGAAAGTTGGTGTTGCTCCGATCGAGGATAAGATGCGAGAAAACTGCTTAAGATGGTTCTGTCATTTGCAAATAAGATCAGCTGATTCATCGGTTAGGAGATGCGAGTGTTGGGATGTTGAGCTGGCTAAGAGAGGGCGGGGATGGCCCAAGAAGTGTTGGAAACAGACCATACGACGGGATCTTTGTTTTGTGGATATAAGCCCGGGATTGACACAAGATAGATCTGAATGGAGGTGAAGAATCCGTCTAGCCGACCCTACTTAATTGTGGGAAAAGGCTCTGTTGTTGTTGTTGTCTTTTCTTTTCTTTATTCTATTATTTTGGTATTAAAAATAGTATTTTATATACAATAAATGCAATAAATATTGAATGCTATTTTGTACAAATTATGCTATTTACATGCATTAGCTAGGGTTTTAAGGCTAACATGATATAATAAAGGTGAAGAAATGGATATTCATCACCCTCTTATACAGAGCAGGACAATACTTTTGTTTGCAGACAGATCTATCAAGAGGCCGAAGGGGTTATTGAAGGACATTGTCACCACCATTCTAGGCCAGAAATTCTCCGTGGACTTCATCGTGTTGCAAATGGATATCCCTGAATGTTTGACAAATAACCTGATCATATGAGGTCTACCTTTCTTGGAGACAGCAAAGGCCATGTCTGATCAGGATAGCAGGAAGGTATATTTTTGCGTCGAGGGTGAGAGTATACAAATAGAGATGATTGAGGAACTAAGAGCCAGAGATTCAACTAGCTAAGAGCAGACGATAGATTCAAAGCTAGATATCCACCACGAGTGTGACTTTGTTATTACATATGATGAGGCAGTGTGGGCAAATGAGGATTCACGAGATCTACTCACATCTTCAGAGACAACAAATTTATCGTTGACAACTGAGTAGAGTTCGGAGAGCGCACATTTGGTGCAAGATACCACAGATGTTGGTGATACTAATTCAGTTAGAAAAGCTGATTTCATTTCTTAACATTTTGATCCCTTCGATTCAGACACAGAATTTGATTAGCTGGAGTATGATGAGTACCTTCTACATTTGATTTCTACAGAGCCTACATCCAAGACTGAGACAGTACTAGTATAGATGATAGAGACAATAGTAGGGCAGTCTTCTTTGAGTTCAGATGAGCAGCGAGAGTTCTTACATTCGGATATGGTAGCTTTCACAAAGACATTTTAGAGGCCATACTTACCAGTTCCCACATGCCAAATATTGAAGACCTTACCATTGAGGATAAAGTATCGATTACTTGCAGGAGAGCCTGATTTGTTTCCAGCCATTATCTCAGAGGATTTCAATGATGACCAAGAATCTCATTTGATTGAGGTGTTGGACATGTGTGAAGGATATGGAATAATTCTTAAGCGCGTCATGGAAGCATGGGGATATTTCTGCATACGATCAAGAACGACTAGTCACACTAGTTGTTCAGCGTAGTGGAATTTAAAAAAAATTCATGCGACGAAGCCACATGATCCAAGAATGCTTCTCGGATCATTTCATCTCGACCCACACAATAGATAAAAGGAATACCTCTTGTATCATGGTTGCGATCTAGTCTCTAAATGAAGAGACCTCCTGTCTCAAGTCTGATCTTTGGAGGAGACACTTGCGAGCGTGGGGATGAACCGCGTGCTTCTCATAATCCAAGATGTTGATCCAAGCTAGAGAACTCTTGATCTCATCCCACGAGATCGTACGTCTTCTTTGAAAGCATGGCGCACAAAAGAAGATAAAGAACCATGGGTCGTCGAGGCAGCAACACAACGGCGAGCGACGATGGTGGCTTCTTCCCTCTAGGGTTTAGGTGGACATCTACCCAAGGACAGAGAGAGAGAGAGGGCGTGAGAATGAGAGAGAGGAGAGATCTTGTTGATGTAATTGCTGTAACCAAGAAGAGCAAGGGGTGCCTCTTCATATATAGGGTTTTGGGAGTTCATGGATCACAATCCATGGACTACAGAAAATCAATGGTTGAGATTGATTTGTGCTTCTTTGCTAAAAAACCAACAACAATTAATGTAATTTAGATTTAATATATCTTGATAAATCAGCATAATTCAATCCTAAATTAAATCAATCAGTCATAGAGATAATAGCATGGAGATTACACTCTCCATATATGAGAGTGGACGGCCACCTTTTCCATATAGGATTTTCTGGACGTCCACCCTTCCAATATGGAAGGGTGGAATCTCATACAATCTCATGCAATCTTGTGAGACTGCATTATTCCTAGGAAATCTCTATGATTTTACAACAACAATTGTTGTAAATAATTCAACAAAAATAAGTCACAATTATTTTATGAATATTGCAATCTAGCCATTGGAAATACGTGAATCACATTCACAACCCAAAGTAAAATGCGATTTACATTTTCAATTAATCATCCAATGTGAATCCAATTCACATCAATAATTAATGAACAATATAAATCTTAATAAGCTCTATCTAATACATTATAAATCACATTTATAATATATTATGACTAATTGAATCTTGCTATCCACATTATTCTTATCCATAATAATTAAATCACATTTAATCATATTGGATAATCATTATCATGCATCCAAATAATGTGAATCAAATTCACATTATCTATGATAATTAAATCACATTTAATTATCCATTTCTCAATGCTTGGATATAATTCAACTGTGGAATTATTCTTAAACCCTTTCAAGAATAATGCGCTTTCTCCGAAAATACTAGGAGATAGGGGCATGGCGATTGTATGTTCCACGGATAGTGACTTGGATATTGAGATTTCATCTCAAATCAAGGTCTCATGTACCTCTCATAAATGCTTGATTAAATCAAGCCATAAATCTAATCTTCTCATTGTATTTGAATCACATTCATATCAATGTCCAACACTCGGACCAAGATCAAATTACTTCTCTACTGAGAGGAGTCACTAAAATCCAAACCTGTTTCATGACTCCCTCAGAATGGAAGTGTCATGGTTTCACAATCGTTTATGATCACATCTCCTCAGGTATTCCTAATACCTGTACATCCTGCATACTGGAAGAACTATGATAAATCCGAAGATAAAGATCAATTTAACACTGTCATCTTCAGGGTTTTATGAACAAGTTCTCATTCTTAGTTATTGGGAGTTTGTATTGATGACATGCTTTCACAAAGCATATATCATACCTATAAATTCTTGTCATGCTTCCAAAGCACGACGACCATGCATGGAATTTGATCGGTCCCAGTACCTCATGAGTGAGCTCATATCTTCCGTTTCACAAGTGAACTCGTATGATCCCTTTGAGAGATCGTATTAATCATATGACCTTATATGCACACCAGCTCATCGCTGTATAGACCTTGATTAGGTCATCAACCTATTGGTCTTCCCAATGTACTTACTTAGACATGTAGTAACACATATGTCTCCATTCAGAGATTTGTGTGCCTGTATCATGACAGTATACGATATAGAACTTTGGTTATCTCGATCTCGTTAAGTCAACTCGTTGACCTAACTAATCTGACACCTCCGAATCTCTATTCCTATGTAGAGGACCTGCATTAAGAGGTCGATCAGAAATAACCCTCATGAGAAAGGATTTCCATCTCCTACTCAGGCTGGAGATCATCTCTTAATAATCATTTGATGGTGCTTGATGAGTCCTCTATCTAACTCCTTAGATATTCATCCAAACACCAGCCTCTATGATTCTATTACCGAATCAACAATTGTATGATCATTAAGATGGCCATGGTACATAATCCAAATTGTACAGAAGGACCTTGTAGTGCATTCATTCATTTAATCTCAGAAAGGGAGTGAAACAATCAATAACTTTTATTGATAAACGAAATATTACAATAAAATTTATTGTAGGAATGGTTTGCCTCGGGCTCACATGGCTAACAATCTCCCACTAGCCCTTAGAACCATTCATGAACAATCATTAAACCCATACTTATTACATGCTGGTCCAAAACCTTCTGTGTCAATGATTTGGTAAGAGGATCAGCAACATTGTCGGCAAAGGCCACCTTGGTGATGACGATATCACCACGCTTTTGTATCTCCCAAATGATGTGGTATTTCCTTTCCACGTTTTGCTATTTTGATGCCATCTGGGTTCCATATCCTAGGCAATGGCTCCCATGTTATCACAGAGTAACAAGATGGGAGTATCAGAGGAAACTGCGCCAAGCTCCAAGATGATCTTGCGCTACCACACTGCCTCCTTTGCAACATCTGATGCGGTAATGTATTCGGCTTCTGTTGTTGATTCTATCGTAGTGTCCTGCTTTTTGCTTCTCCAGCTCACACCACCACCGTTCAACATGAACACAAATCCTGATGTTGACTTTCGATCATCTATATCCAGCTGGAAATCTGAATCTGTATAACATAATCTTGCGTCCGTCTTAGATACTTGAAAATGTTCTTTACTACATTCCAATGTTGTTCTCCATAGCATGATTGTAATGACTTACCACTCCCACTGCATATCAGATATCTAGCCTAGTACACATCATGGCGTACATTAATCTTCCTATAACTAATGCATAGGGGCATCCATCCATGGCTTTCTTTTCCTCAACAGTTTGAGGAGCCTTCCCATTAGACAGTTGGATATCATGTCTTAAGGGGAGGAAACCTTTCTTGAAACTATCCATACGGAATCATTCAAGAATCTTCTTAATGTACCCATGTTGCGATAATCCCAATATCCTCTTTTCTCGATTTTTGAACAGCTTCAGACCCAAGATGTAGGATGCTTCTCCAAGATCTTTCATCTTGAAGGTGTAGGACAACCAAATCTTAACATTGGTCATCATCCCTGTATCATTCCCAATGATAAGTATGTCATCTACGTAAAGCACGATGAACACAATGGCACTCCCACTAAGCTTCTTGTACACACATGGTTCATCAGGATTCTGCACAAAATCATAACTCTTTATGGTTTCATCAAATCTGATGTTACAACAACAAGAAGCTTCTTTGAGCCCATAGATGAATTTCTTCAGCTTGCATACTTTACCATCCTCAATTATGAATCCTTAGGGATGCTCCATATAGATATCCTCCTTGACGTATCCATTGAGGAAGACCGTCTTGACGTACATCTGCCAGATGTCGTAGTCAAGAGATGCAGCTATAGCTAGCAGTATCCTGACAGACATAAGCATAGCCACAGGAGAGAGCGTCTCATCGTAGTCGATGCCTTCTCTCTGTATGTAGCATTTGGCTATGAGCCTGCCTTGAAAGTCTCTACTTTCCCATCAGGTCCCCTCTTTCGCTTGAAGATCCATTTGCACCCAATGGGTTTTACCCCTTTAGGTGGATCCTCTAGGATCCATACACCATTCTTATGCATGGAGTCAATCTCTGACTTCATTGCTAGCATCCATCTATACATGTCATGATCCACGAGTGCTTCATCAAATGAAGAAGGATCATCATAAGTTTCACCTGACACATGGAATCAATACCTTTCAGGTGGTGCAACCACCCTCGAAATCCTTCGAAGAGGTATAGATGTTTCATCTTCATTTATCTCTTCAGTTTCTGGCTCAGGAAGCTCAGAATCCTCAAGATATTCAATGAATTCCTCTTCTTTGTCTTGACCTTTAAGGAAGTCATCCTCCAGAAATTTCACATCTCTAGAGACGAAAACCTTTTGGGTCTCAGGGTCATTAAGCTGGTATCCAATACCATCTTTAACATACCGAATGAAGTAACACTCGCGATAGCGAGATTCCAGCTTACTTGCATCCACGTACTTCTCATGGACCAAGCAACCCCAAACCCTCAAGTGATTAACACTAGGTTCGGTTCCATACCATATCTGATGAGGAGTCTTAGGTACATATTTGATAGGAATCTTGTTTAGTATATATATCATAGTCTCTATTGCATATCCGCAGAAATTAAGTGGTAAATTTGCTTTGCTCATCATTGGACAGACTATATCCATGATAGTCATGTTTCATCTTTCAGCAACACCATTAAGTTGGGGGGTTCCAGGAGGAGTGAGATTGGATACAATTCAATTCTCTTTAAGGTATTCCTTGAATTCATCTGAGAGGTACTCGCCACGTCGGTCAGATTGAATCCATTTAATTTCCTATTGGTTTGGTTCTCAACCAAAGCCTTCAAATCTTTGAACTTTTCAAAGATTCGGATTTATGATGTAAAAGGAAGATAAACCTATATCGCGAATGGTCATCACTAAACGACAAATAATATCGATATCCATTTCGGGTCGCGGTACTGAAGAAACCACATATATGAGTATGTATAAGGTCAACAATACCTCCGCATTGCTTAACCTTGTTACGAAAAGCCATCCTAGTCATTTCTCCTCGAATACAATGTTTGCAAGTAGGTAAAGATTGAACCTGTAGAAAATCTAAGGGTCTATCTTTAATCAAATTTTTGATCCTATCAATAGATAAATGACCAAGCCTTTGATGCCAAATCATGTTTGAATGATTTCCATACACCTTGGATCTTTTTGGATTTTTCTAATTATTAGTGGTAGTAACATTCATGACATGTTCATCAATGCACATTTCATAGAGTCCACCAGAAGTCAAAACACCATCTGCAATATGTTTATCATAATGACTTATGACTAATTTATTACAGAAAAGGAATGAATATAAAATTCTAACAAGCTTAAATACATATATTAAATTCCTTCTAACTTTAAGTACATAGAGATACTCTTTAAATACTAGGACTCTTCCACTAGATAATGATAGTCGGCAGGTTCCGACGACTACTGCTGTAATACATGCATCAGATCCCATCTGGATGACTATATCACCTTCTTCGAGATTCTTAATTTCATGAAATAGATGCAACAAATTGCATACATGAACATAAGCACCAGAATCAACAACCCAACTTCCTTCTCGTCCAATGAGAAAACTGGTTTCAATGATGAAAGCAGATTTCATACATGCATGTGATTTACCTTTGTCGGCAGACTTCAGGTACTCCAAACAATTGCGCTTCCAGTGCCCCGGCTTCTTGCAGTGGTGACAAACATCGATTTTCTTCAACGCTAACTTCGTGGATGCATTGGAAGATGAGCCAACAACTTTACTCTTCTTATTTCTCTTATGGGTCGGGCCCTTCCGAGAACCTTTCTTCCGACCACACTTTTCTTTGACCTATGCAACCATTGCACTGCCAGAGGGGCCATCCTTCCTCATTACATCTTCAGAAGACTTTAATGCAGCCAAATAGCCCAGCATTAGTAAAATCAACTTTGCTCATGTGGAATGTGACAACAAAGTTGTTGAAAGACTTAGGGAGTGACAACAGAATGAAGTCAACTTTCATGTCTGCGTCCATGTCAACTCCTAGGGTTTCCAATTCAGAAAGGTACCCAAACATTTTGAGTACATGCTCTTTGACAGAGGTCCCCTACTGCATCTTACAGCGAATAACATCTCTCATTATATTATATTGTTGTGTGTGGTTCACATCAACGAATATTTCCCTCAGATTTGTCATAATATCATAGCAAGAGGCAATTTCTGCATGTTGCTTCTGCAACATATTGGACAATGAACCCAAAATGTAACATCTTGCCAGATTCTGATTTTCCTCCTACTTTTCATTATAATTGTTTTCCTCCGGAGTCTTTTTGTCTGTGTATAATTTCTTTGTCAACACATAAGATATGCGCTCAATCGAATGAACAAGATCCAAATTTCGGATCCAATCCGAATAATTTGGTCTAGTCAATTGATTGACCTCCAGGATCCTGCTAAGTGGGTTTATGGACTTAATTTTCTTAAATTAAGAATGCAATGTATTAGAACATATAAATAATTATATATTCAATTTAAAAATTGATTAAGGAATTTCTAATCAAATTAGTATTGTTTTTTCAACTTTGAAAGTCCATTCCCTTAATCACTTTCAAAGCAAGAGACATACTTATCGCTATATCTCAAGCAAGAACTGGGATCTCCTCTTTATCTTTGTCACATCCCAATAATACGAGAACCTGTGACTCAAAAAAAGAGAGACGGGAACACATTCCACCTTACAAGTCCAACTTGCATTTCCCAATTCGGTCTTAAACACCTGGGCCCACCACCCCTAACGTGATGTTGACCCGTCGTTAATTGAACCAACCGTCAACATGCTTAAAACTCGCTATACGTAATCCAATATCGCCCAAATAATATGAGGACCCGATATTGGGGTCACTACATATATGGCCTTACTCTTTCGAGAAGCAAAGAGCCCAATCCAAATGGCTTGTATGCAAGAGCTATAATTTCGGACAGGCGTCTCCTACCCTTCGCCTTGACAGGAGATCATGGATGTCACTTATGTGATCCTCCACCTCCTATTTAAATTTTAATTAATTATCATGAATCATATTCATATAATTAACTCTCTCAATGGAAATACACATATATTAATAATAAAGTGTTTTAATTGGATATAATTATTTTAATCACATAAAATTAATTATCAACCCAATTCAATCAACAAACTTAATTGTTACTTGAAAATATGGTATTATCTCAAAGTACGTATAATAATTAAAAAATACATTATAATCTCTCATGCATTAACAAGTCCTTACCCACTGTCATGGCCAGTACCGACGGGAGTGGGACAGACTGCACATGGTGCAACCTGCTACCCCAACGCTCCCTTACTAGATACCATATCCACTTAAGGAAAGGATAATGCCAAATTGATCACTGTGTATTTGAGATGATAATCGGTTCTTCAACCAAAGTTATACCATATAGTTATAATCAAAACACTTTTAATTATAAGGAAATTTGCTAATCAAATTCCCAATCCTATTCAAGCAAGATTGTTTGTTGATTGTGTAACCAATTGTGATCTAGATCATATCTAATCAATTATTGGTTAAGATAATATCAATTAAGGAAATAATTATAATTAAATATTTATCAAATATTTTCCACAGTTATTTCAAGAAATTAATCATTAATTTCAATAATTGGCAATCACATGGTTCTTGATTAGGAATGTAATTTCCAGTAGTGACCCCCACTTACTAAATTAACATATCTCAATCAAATTAAATCCAAATTACGGAACATAAGTTTCCAAAGTTTGCTAATTTGATTTATGACAGAACCTAAGTGATTTACACGCATTTATAGACGTATCAAAACAACAATTAACTCCTTAATTATGTTAGGATTCACAGTCGTCGAAATAGTGGATACGTGTTCATTAAAATGATCATAACTTGAGCAAACGGAATCCAACTTACGCAAACCCAAATCCCACAGCTTCGTTATTTGATGGGAAACAAAATAAAGTGATTATTTAGTGTTTAAAAATTTTAATCAGGGCCGAAATTATTTACTAAACAGAGATGCGAAAATCAAATGTGATAAAACTTTCGCAAACCTTAAGTAACCCAAGTCTTCCAAGGTCTATGAATCGCATCTAAAACCTCCGCCCTATGATCTGATACCACTTGAAGGATATGGAATAATCCTTAAGTGCATCACGGAAGCGTGGGGATTGTATCTCATACGATCAAGAACGATTAGTCACACTAGTTATTCGATGCAGTGAAATTTTAAAAATAATTCATGCGATGAAATCACATGATTCAAGAACGCTTCTCAAATTGTTTCATCTCAAACCACATAATAGATAAAAGGAATACCTCTTGTTTCATGGTTGCGATTTTGTCTCTAAAAGAAGAGACCTCATGTCTCAAGTCCGATCATTGGAGGAGACGCTTACGAGCATGGGGATGAACCGTGTGCTTCTCGTAAACGAAAATGTTGATCCAAGCTAGAAAACTCCTAATCTCATCACACAAGATAGTACATCTTCTTTGTGAGTGTGGCGCACCAAAGAAGATGGAGAACAAAGGGTCGTCAAGGCGGCAACACTACAAAGAGGCGACGGCGGCGGCTTCTTCCTTCTAGGATTTAGGTGGACGGCCACCCAATGAGAGAGAGGGAGAGAGGGCGTGAGAATGATAGAGAAGAGAGCTTGTTTATGTAATTGTTGTAACCAAGAAGATCATGGGGTGCATCTTCTTATATAGGGTTTTGGGAGTCCATGGATCACAATCAATGGACTACACAAAATCAATGGTTGAGATTGAATTGTGGTTCTTTCAATGGCCAAGATCTTGTTGGTAAAAAACCAACAATAATTAATTTAATTTAGATTAAATATATATTGACAAATCAACATAATTCAATCCTAAATGAAATCAATCAATTATAGAGATAATAGCATGGAGACTACACTCTCCATATATGAGAGTGGACGACCACCTTTTCCATATAAGATTCGGTGGTCCTCCACCCTTCCAACATTGAAGGGTGGAATCTCATGCAATCTTGTGAGATTGCATTATTCCTTGGAAATCTCCATGATTTAACAACAACACTTGTTGTAAATATTTCAAAAAAAAATAATTCATAATTATTTTGTGAATATTACAATCTAGCCTTTGGAAATATGTGAATCACATTCATAGCCCAAAATAAAATATGATTTACATTTTCTATTAATCATTCAGTATGAATCCAATTCACATCAATAATTAATCAACAAATAAAAATCACAGCAAGCTCTCACTAATACATTATAAATCACATTTATACTTTATTACGAATAATTGGATATTGCTATCCACATTATTCTTATCCATGATAATTAAATCACATTTAATCATATCTGAAAATCATT
Organism: Ottelia alismoides; assembly: GCA_037367405.1. Classification (NCBI taxonomy): domain Eukaryota; kingdom Viridiplantae; phylum Streptophyta; class Magnoliopsida; order Alismatales; family Hydrocharitaceae; genus Ottelia; species Ottelia alismoides. Next base: position 137,365 of record JAZKJV010004701.1, read on the forward strand.
CTCATGCATCTAAATAACGTGAATCAAATTCACATTATCTGTGATAATTAAATCACATTTAATTATCCATTTCTCAATGCTTGGACATAATTCAACTATGGGATTATTCTTGAACACTTTCAAGAATAATGTACTTTCTCCGTAGATACTTGGAGATAAGGACAAAGCGATTGTTTGTTCCACGTGTAGTGACATGGATATTGAGATTTCATCTCCAATCCATATCTCATGTACCTCTCATAGATGCTTGATTAAATTAAGACCATAAATCTAATCTTCTCATTGTATCTGAATCACATTCAAATCAATGTCCAATATTTGAACCAAGATCAGATTACTTCTTTACCGGAGGAGTCACTAAAATCCAAACCTATTTCAGCACTCCGTTGGAATGGAAGCGTCATGGTTTTACAATCGTTTATGATCACACCACCCTCAAGTATTCCTAATACCAATACATCATGCATAATGGAAGAACTATGATAAATCCGAAGATAAAGATCAATTTAACACTGTCATCTTCAAGGTTTTATCAACAAGTTTCTTATTCTTGGTCATTGGGAGTTTGTATCGATCATATGCTTTCACAAAGCATTTATCATACCTACAAATTCTTGCCATTCTTCCAAAGCACGATGACCATGCATAGAATTCGATCGGTCCCAATACCTCATGAGTGAGCTCATGTCTTCCGGTTCACAAGTTAACTAGTATGATCCCTTTGAGAGATTCTATTACTCATATGCCCTCATATGCACACCAGCTCACCGGTGTATAGACCGTTATTAGGTCATCAACCTATTGGTTTGCCAAATGTACATACATAGACATATAATAACACATGTCTCCGGTCAGTGGATGTGTGCTTGTATCTGTTAAACATGCAAGCCCACGACGAGCCATTATGCAATAAATGTTATTGCAAATATCATTCCCTGATTTGAAATGAAGAATAAATAATTTGCATAATAGGTCCCTTAGTACAATTAGGGTCATGTACCATGGCCATCTCAATAATCATACAGATGTTGATTCAATAATTGAATCATCGAGGCTGGTGCTTGGATGAATATCTAAAGGGTTAGATTGAGGACTCATCAAGCACCATCAAATGATTGTTAAGATGTGGTCTCCAGCCTGAGTAGGAGATGGCAATCCTTTCTCTCATAGGCTGATACTGACCGACCTCTTGATGCAGGTCCTCTGCATGGAAATAGAGATTCAGAGGTGTCAGATTAGTTAGGTCAAAGAGTTGACTTGACGAGATCAAGATAACCAAAGTCCTATATCGTATGTTGTCACGATATAGGCACGCATCCTCTGACCGGAGACAGATGTATTACTATATGTCTGAGTATGTACATTTGGCAGACCAATAGGTTGATGGCCTAACCAAGGTCTATACACCGACGCGCTAGTGTGCATATAAGGGCATATGAGTAATACGATCTCTCAAAGGGATCATACAGGTTCATTACTGAACCGGAAGACATGAGCTCACTCATGAGATATTGGGAAGAATCAAATTCCGTGCGCACGGTCGTCTCGCTTTGGAAGCTTGACTGAATTTGAATGTTTGATATATACTTTTGGAAAGTATATGATCAAGACCTGGGTATGATATATGTTTTTGGAAAGTATATGATCAGTTCCAACTCCCAATGATCAAAATGAGAAACTTACTGATAAAACCCTGAAGTAGACAGTAAAAAGTTGATCTAATACATTGGGTTTATTCTTAGTCTTCCAGTATGCAAGATGTACAGGTATTGGGAATACCTGAGGGTGATGTGATCATAAACGATTGTATAACCATGATGCTTCCATTCCTAGGGAGTGATGAAACGGTATGGATTTTAGTGACTCCTCTCAGTAGAGAAGTAATCTGATCTTTGTCCAAATGTTGAACATTGATCTGAATGTGATTCGGATGCAATGAGAATATTAGATTTGTGGTCTTAATTTAATCAAGCATCTATGGGAGGCCGGAGATCTGGATTTGAGATGTGATCTCAATATCCAAGTCACTATACGTGGAACAATACAATCGCCATGTCCTTATCTCCAAGTATCTGCAGAGAAAGCACATTATCCTTGAAAGAGTTCATGGATAATTTCATTGTTGCTATATGTATCCAAGCATCGAGAAATTAATAATTGAATGCGATTTAATTATCATGGTAATATGAATTTGATTTATATTATAAGGAGAGACATCTAAGATAATTAAATGTGATTTAATTATCACAGATATGAATAATGTCAATGTGATTCATGTTATTTAGGCACATGAGAAAAGAGATCCAAGATGATTAAATGTGATATAATTATCATGGATATGAATAATGTGGATATCACTATCCATATTAATCATATATATTATAAATGTGATTTGTAATATGTTAGAGAGAGCATATTGTGTTTTATATTTGTTGATTAATTGTTAATGTAAATTGGATTTACAGTGAATGGTTAATTGAAAATATAATCACATTTAGTTTTGGTTTGTGAATAAGATTCACATAATTTCAATGGCACGGTTGATATTTTTCACAAGGTAATTTGGAATTATTTTTTGTGAAAATATTATCAACAAGAGCTCATGATATAATAATGAGATAATGAGATCTCATGAGATGATGGTAGCTGTCCCCTTATTTTAGGGGATTGGTTTAGTCTTTTTATTATCTCTTATCTAGTGAAATGTGATTTAAATTGTAATTAATTATGTTGATTTATCAATATGAATTAATTCAAATTAAATCAATTGTTGTTGTGTTTTACTAACAACAATCCTAGCCGTTGAAAGGGACACAATCAATCTCATCTGTTGATTGTGTGTTGTCCATGGATTGGGATCTATGGACTCCCAAAAACCTATATAAGAAGAGGCATCCCTTGATCTTCAAGACACTTCGGATCAATGAATGCTCTCTCTCTCTTTTCTCTCTACACGCCTACTCTCTCTATCTCTCATGTGGTCGTCCACCATGGACGCCCTAGAGAGATCCTCCGTCGCTGCAACGTCATCGTTATGCTGCCCGATCGTTTGCTCGTGGATCTCCGTCTACTTTGGCGTGCCTTTCTCGTGAAGAAGACGTAGTATCTCGTTTGTCGAGATCAGGAGATCCGTGCCTTGTATCATCAACATGGATTGCGAGAAGCACATGTCTCATCCACACGCTCGCAAGCGTCTCCTCCGTCAGATCGGACTTGAGACAAGAGGTCTCTTTGTTTAGAGACTCGATCGCAACCACGCTTCAAGAGGTAATCCTATTACTTTTTTTTAATTTAGATGAAACGATCCGAGAAGTGTTCTTGGATCATGTGGTTTCATCACATAAAAATTTTAATTTCCGCTGCATCGAGCAACTAGTACGACTAGTCGCTTCCGATCGCATTCGATGCGATCATCACACTTCCGTGATGTGCTTGAGGATTTTCCCATATCCTTCAAATGGTATCAGAGCCAGGTTGTCGAAGGTTTTGGATGAGATCCATGAACCTAGGACAATTTGGGCTCATTTGGGTTCGTGAAGATTTTAACATTTCAATCTTCGTAGCCCAATCTTGTGATAAAATTTCGACCCTGTTTAAAATGTTAAAACACAACATTTTAAATTGTATAATGTTCCTCATTAATTAAAGAAACAGTAGGATTTGAGTTTGCATAATTTGGATTCCTTTTGCTCAAGATATGATCATTTTATTGACCATATATCCCATTTTGAGGATGGCGATTAGAGACATAATTAAGATATTAATTACGGTTTTTAAAACACTTGGAAATGCGTGTTTATCAATGATTTCGTTTTTAAATCAAGTTATCGATCTCTGGAAATTGATTTTGCTTAATTTGGATTTAAAATGAATGAGATATGCTATTTTTCGTTAGTGAGGGTCACTGCTGGAAATTGCATCATTATCTGAACTTGTGATTGTCGTTTAAGAAAAAATGTGAAATTAATAGTTAATTTCCTAGAATAATTGTGGATAATATTTGAGAAATATTCGAACAATATTTATTGCCTTAAATGGCATTGCCTCAACCAATGAATGATTAGATTAGATCTTGAGCACAATTGGTTAATATGAAATTTCCAACGCACATTGTTTTCATGAAAACTCTAGTTTATCCTACAATAGTTGTAGGACAACTTTTACATACAAAACATTGTTGCTTGAATAGGATTGGGGATTAGTTTAGCAAATCTTCGTATAATATTATCAAAATGGTTTTAATGAATATTATATAGTATAAATTCGGTTGAAAGACCAATGATCATCTCAAGTACAAAGTGATTGACTCGGCATTGCTTTTTCCCGAGGCAGATATGGTGTCTAGTCGGGGATCGCAGGGGTAGCGGGTCGCACCGGTTGCGGTCCATCCCACTCCCGCCGGTACTGGCCATGACAGCGGGTAAGTAACGAATGATGCCTGAGAGATCATGATATATTTTCTAATTTTTAAAATTCGAAATAATATGTATTTGAGATAATACCATATTTCAAGTAACAATTAAAAAATGTTTGTTGGATATTAATTGGATCAGTAATTTAATATGATTAGATTAATTGGAATCCAATTAAAATTAAAACACTCTATTATGAATAGAGTTATTATTTCCCTTGGAAGAATTAACCATAATGAATATGATTCATAATTATTAATTAGAAGTTGAATATGATATGGAGGATCACATAAGTGACATCCATGGTCTCCCGTCAAGGAGAAGGGTTCCGACGCCGGATATTGTATGTAAGGAGACGTCTGTCCGAAGTGACAGTTCCTGCATACAATCTATTTGGATCGGGCTCTTCGCTTCTCGAAAGAGTAAGGCCGTATACGTAGTGACCCCAATATTGGGTCCTCATATTATTGGGGCGATATTGGATTGTGTATAGCGAGTATTAAGCCTATTGACGGTTGGTTCAATTAATAACGGGTCAACATCACCTTAGGGGTGATGGGCCCGGCTGTTAAAGACCGAATTGGGATATGCAAGTTGTGCAAGGCGGAATGTATTCCCTCTTCTTTTTATCCGAGTTACATGCTCTCATATTATTGGGATGTAACAAAGATAAGGAAGGAGATCCCAGATCTTGCTTGAGATATAATGGTAAGTATATCTCTTACATTGAAAGTGATTAAGGGAATGAACTTTCAGTGTTGACATGGCAAGACAACTTTGATATAAAAACTCCTAAATCAAAGTAAAATATGTATATAATATATATATATATATACACCCTTATGCAAATTTCTTATTTCAGATAATCCTTCAATTAAACCCGCTCAATGTTATACTCAATAATAACCAGTAAAATATCATGGATTAGACTCATGATCCAGATATTGTACTTGCAATTGGACACATAATGTATGTGGTTGCAATGTGCAAATTTCCTCAACATAATGAGGTATGACAATTAAGTAAGACAATAAGACATCACCTTAGGGTTTGTATGTCTCTGTAGTCTCGATCTCATCGAATGTACTTTGGAAGTGACATGTTGATGATGATCGCAATTGTCAAATTAATCCTTATAAAATCGTAAGAAGATTTTTTGGCATACATATGTGCTCTAGACATTTAATCATGAATGACATGGTTCACTATATCATGTAGAATGATGGCTCTATAAGAGATGATGTATTCAAATTGTTTGAATACCTCCCTGAACCAATGTTTTGAGTCTAGATAGATGTAGACATGATGAGTGTCATCATTCTACTGTCTATACTCTAGTCATTCATGAATCTTCATAATATTCATATTGTATGAACTTAATGAAGCATGTATAAATGTTGAAATGCTCTTACATTGAATTCTTTTATATTTAACATAAGAGATCCTTAGTCTTAAGCAATGGTTGTTTATAAATAAAGGGAGCGCAGTGGAAGCATGGGTCGGACCCGAGTATGAAGGAAAGTCAAAGAGTTGACCTACTTCTGTGACTTCCATATGACATCCTAAGAGTTGGATGAATGCCAATACTATAATAAGTTGGTTTGTGATAATATGACTATCAAGTCTCTCTTGAATCCATAGAGGAGGACTCAGATAGAGCACCAGAATAATCTACATTTAATCATTGAAAATGGCTTTCTTATAAGATAAATTTAAAGTCTCATAATTGTATCTCATTCTTCTAATGACACTTGCAATTGTTGCATATGTCTTAGAAGACTAGAAAATTTGAACATAAGGTTTATAGTTATCCACATGGATGTTGATGCAATTGTTGCAACAATCTCTATTGGGTAAACGGACTACATATTTTCAGTGAGAGAGTCCTTAGTCTTAGAGAATGTCTCTATGACCTAGATATTAGAATACACTCATTGTTTGTTACAAAATGTTGGAAATAAACATGAATTCTGAAATAAACCTATCATAAAGAGTTATGATGGATATATTTCACATAGTAATCTGGCATCTAGTGGACTCTACTAAATTAGAAATTTAATGAATGGTTCATTAAGATTTCTAATACTGAAAGTTGAACCTTAAAAGATCAATAGGAGGATGAAGATCATTTGACAATGTTCTGGCATCATGTTTTGGATATATGTTTGTTGATGAGATCAATGGACTAGTAAGATATGAAACTTTAGAATGTCTAAAATTTCAAATCTAACATACTTATGAATATTGTATTTAATGTAAAATGTCCAATACACCCTTCTCTGGGAATGGTGTTAGATGTCGAGGTATTCAAGATCTTATACATATTGATGTATGTGGATCATCTATATCATAATAAACATTATGGATATGTGATATCTATTGATGAGTATGTATGATATGAGATTTCTTCTCTTCACCTAAGAAACCTTTGAAATGTTCAAAGATTTCATAATTTTGGTTTGGAACCAAAGTCTAAAGAAAGATGAAATGAATTTGATCTAACCTAGGTATCTTGTACCTGTTAGATAAATTCAAGGAATACCTTATGAAGATATGAATATCATTTCTATATCAATCCTCCTAACGCACCTAAACTCAATAGAGTTGTAGGGAGATACAATTGGATCATTTGTGACATGATTTGATCAATGATGAATTTTAGCATAATTTCCTCTTAGTTTCCTGGTATATATGTAGTAGAGACTACACTATATATCCTTAATAAGATTTCATGCAAGTAAGCTGGAATCGAGCACTAGAGAGTGCTACTTCATTAAGAAAATAAAGTATGGTATTAGATACCTACTTTATAACCTTGAGATTCTTAAAAGATCTCATCTCTGAGAATGTGATTCTTAGAGGATGACTCTCTTGAGAATCAAGATGAAAATGAAGTAAAGGAACTCATTTAATCTTGAGATGATAATGAGGCTCCATACGGAAACTAAAAGGATAATTAATGATGAAACACTAATACCTCTTCAAATGAGTTTGAGGATGCATTCCATGTGTCAGTTAAGTTTGACAATGATTAGATTTCATGTGATGAATCTCTTGAGGATCATGGCATGGAAATATATATGTTAGCAATAGAGGTCTAAGGTAGACTTCATATACAAGTGTTGTATCTAGACCCTCGAGGATCCACCTATATTAGTAAAGACCCGTTAAGGTGTAAATGGATCTTCAAGAGAAAGGGAACCTGATGAGAAGGCAGAGACCTTCAAAGCATGGATCGTAGCCATGAGCTACACACCGGAAGAGAACACATTGCTTGCAATGAGACATGCTCGTCAGTAACCATGCTTATACCCATCAGAATATTGCTAACTGTAGCAACACAACTTGGCTTTTACATCTTCGAGATGGAAGTCAAGATTGCATTCCTCCACGAATATCTCTCTGAGGATATTCACATGAAGTTGTCTCAGGGCTTCATGGTTGAGGAAAGCAGAGTCTGCAAGCTGAAGAACTCCATCTATGGACTCAAATAAGCTTCTTGTAGTTGGAACATAAGATTTTATGAAATTATAAATGTTATGATTTCAGATAGAATCTTGATTTACCATGTGAAGCTTAGTGGGAGTGCCATTGTGTTCATTATGATAAATGTAGATAATATCCTAATCATTTAGAATAATATAAGAATGATAATAAGTGTTTTATAGACTGGCTATTCAATATCTTGAAATATGATATCAAGGATATCTCTTAGATCATAGCTCTGAAGTTGTTCAGAAGCAAAGAGAAGAGGATATTGGAACTGTCACATTTGTAGTACACCTTGGACATGTTCCATTCTTGGAAAATCCGAAGGAAGGCTTCCTTCCCTTAAGATATGGTACTGACCTATCTGAAGGGACAACACCTCTAAGAGTTGAGGAAGTGAATACTAGAACTTCTTGCACTTGTTCATCAGTTACGAGTGATGAATCGCGGATCTACCCTTTTTAGTGTTGTCGGATTGACTATTTCGTTGCAGTCGGATAAATCTGAATCGATCAAAAATAACCACACATATAGAAGAATCGTCGAATGAGTTAACGCACGGTTTTATGTTTATTTAGCCTGGGCAAGCCCCAGGGTCGACTCAAGGAGGCAAAGGAACAACTCGGGATCAAGATAGAGGTATTAGATTGTGGTTTTCCTAGTGGGATTTTTTGGTATTTTTTAATGCAATAAAAAAGACAAATGTAGAATATGAATTGGATTAAGTTAATACGAAAAGAACCGACTTAGCCAAATGTAATTTTAATGTGAAGTAAATTCAAATCAGCCAATTGATATTTTTCCTAAGAACGTAATCCAACAACGAGTGCAAAATGTATTTTTTTTGGATTTTTTTGCTTTTAAATGCACAAATGAAAAATGCAAACTTTTTTATGGTTTTTATGCAATTTGTCGAGCAAATGATATGCAAAAATTATGAAATATTTACTGGAAGTTAAACATGATGAAATTAAGAAAGATAATTTTTTTAGAATTTTCTAATACTTTATAATTTTTTTATGAATTTTTTACTGAAATCAGAGCAACTACAGGTATTTAATTCCTAATTAATCCACAAAATCAAATTTTCTAGAGATCTATTTATCTCAAACAGATATATTAATGTGCAATCCAGGAGACTTGAAATTATGTAAAAATCTTATTTATGGATTTAAATAAAAATAAATTACGGAAATCACTCTACAATTTTTTATGCAAACGAATATTCTGAATTGGACAAAATTTGGACTGTAATTAAAGCACACTTAAAGACATCATTCACAATTTTTTCGCAAGTTTTGGAGCAATAAATGAGAATGTGCGAATTTCATTGCTTAAATGGGCAAATTATCACTGATTTTCAATCTTTGATTTTTAATAAAATATCTAATGCTCACAAAAATGCAATTAAATAGCCAGAAGATAAATAATTAGTTGCTCTACAACATGCTATTTCTGATAAAAAATTGATGAGAAACTGATGTCCAAATTAACGCTCAAAGTCAGGGGTATATTTGTAAAACTGAGATGAAATAAAGAAATTAAAACGTGCACAAGGGCACTTCTGCAAATAATGACACCTATAGGTAACATAGTGCAATTTTAAAAAAAATGAAATAAAAAAAATCCTTATGTGGGTTCCAAGAATGAAACCCACATCTAGGGCTTGAGGACGCGGGCGGAGCAGCGCAAAGAGGGAGGTTCGCTGCAGCGGCGCGCGGTGCCTGGGGAGGCGCGTGAGGGGCAGCGTTGAGAGCGACCACGCACACGGCGGCCAACTGGAAGGGCGAACTTGTGGCTGGAGGCGCACGGCGCGTGCGGGCTTGCTGTGGCGGAGGCGCGGCGTCGAGGGCTTGATGAGGCGAAGAGCGGCGGGTAGCACAGCTCGAGGGCGGTGCGAGGTTGAGGAGCATCGGGGGTTGCACTCGCTGTGGAGGTTCACCGCGAGCAGGGCGGTGGTGGTGTAGGCTGGAACTGGGCACGCCGCCGCGGATGACCTGTAGGAGGAGGGCCGGTATGTGGCATCTTCTGGAGGTTGGAGGCACAAGGGCGCGTCGCTCGCCGGTGGGGCGAGCACTCGCAGTCGCTGCCCGCGGTGTGAGGAGGAGTTGTCGGCGGCGGGACTTGGCATGGGAGCTCAGGGGGCTGGTGGGAAGTTGTCCTGGCCGGTCCGTGCGGCGGAGATGGCCACCGGCGGTGGTGGCTACTGCTGGCGGTGGCGGGAGGAGGTGGTGTTGCCGTGGGAAAGCGGCCGAGGCCGGGCCATCGGAGGGCGCGACGCGTGGTCGTCCAGCCTGGGGGGGGGGGCGACTACAACTCCTGCTTTATTTTTTGTATTTTCTTTTTGTAATTTTTTTGTATCTTCTTTGTACAAACAACAAATAAAATATGAAGAAGAAAAGGTGGATTGTGATGGTGGTGGTGAATATAGTAGATGATAATGTGGTGATGTGATGATGTGTTTGATCGTGATGAAAAACAAGTAAGAAAATATGTTAGATAAAAAATGAAATGACAAGGGAATGATTGAAAATACTTACCTGTGATTCGCCGAAAGTGGAGCCACGGTGTGCGGCTTCCTGTTGTGGCCTCGAGAAGGATGGCAGAGTTCTTTGAATCTGAGCGAGTGCAATTGGATCTCGTAACGCGGCAATGGTGATGCCGCGGATCTCGCCTTGAGAACCATCATTGCTCGACCGAAAAATATTGACGTTGTCACCGACAACACTCGGGGGCTGGTGGTCTCTACCTCTCAATTGAAGAAATGGCGGATGATGAACAATGGAGGTGGGGATGAGAATATAAAGAGGATGGGGAAGTTAGAAAAGAGGTGGAGAAGATGGAGGGATGGTGGAGGAAGTGATGACTTGGAGTGGGGATTATTAAAAGAAGGAGTAAAAGGGAAATAATTAATATAATATAAGTAAAATAAGTCGGCTACTAAAAATAAAAATAATTAAAATAATAATATAATAATAAAATCCAAAAATAATAAAAAATAAATCCGAAAATAAAGAATTGGGGTGACATGTGGCGACTCCAGGAGCTGCCACATGTCGCTCCTAGAAAATTCAAAAATTAAATGTAAAGAAAAATAAAAAAGAAATAACAAAAGAGATTAAATCAAAAAGTGATCAACATGAACGTTTCTCGTCTCAACGAGATCTATAACTTTTGTGAAGGGTCGAAAATCAAAAGAAGTCATATGTACAAAATGTAATTTGGGCGGTACCTTATAGATATAAAATACCACATTTTATCTTTTGTAAATTTTTTTTGTCATTCTTAATTAAGAGAAAAATCAAATAAAAATAAAGAAAATATAAAAAGAATATCTACAACTTAATCTATTTTTTTTCGATTTTTAATAATTAAGAAAATAAAAAGATAAAATAAAGGGCAAAAAGGTCAATATGTACAATATACAAAAGGGGCCCAAAACCCAAGTTATGCATACGAGCTCCGATTTTAATGAAATTAGTCTTGTTTTGAAGGTCTTTGAATGTATATTACTTTAAAAGTGAGTAGACCTAGTTCAGAGGTCGTATGAGAGAGATATGTGCATTCTAAGGTATAAGGTTTCCAACTGGGTTTGAAGGTTTATTGGGTAAATTTACAAGTTAGTATTTTTTTGATATTTTTTCTTTATTAGTGTTAGTAATATATACACTATAGACATGGTTTTATTGGATTCGGAGTTTGTATAAAATATATACAAATAAGGTATTTTTGCTAATATACAGGTGAATATTTACAAGTGAATTTGGCTTCTTATTTTATGCAAATATGAATGCTAAAATGCAGATATTATGCTTGCATGCATGAATGCTAATTATGTAATATAAGTGGAAATTTGCATCTAATTACTCGGGAACAAAGCTCTATTTTCAACTTTTAGAGTGATGAATCACAGATTCATCAACCCCCTTATACTTAAACCTTGCTCGTCCCCAAGAAACTAAAATGAAATGCATGAGTGAAATGATTTTGGGATCCATACCAAGGTCATGAACAAAAGTTGAAAATGGAGCTTGACTCGACCTTTGGATTAATTGTGTGGCGGAACCATATTGGGACCTGAACTTAAGACCTAACAGACTTCAAGTTCCACAAGTCTTCTATTCAAGACTCCTCAATAGTCAGGTCAGAATAAATCCTCAAATGAAAATTTCTGATGATTATGATTCTTACTTGTACTGTGTAAGTGTAAAATAGCTCTCCACATCAGAAATGGCTCAGAAACAGCCTCCTCTAACAAGGTAACTCTAGTTAACCCGGTCCAGTAACTCTTTCCTCGAGGAGCGGGGTATTCCCTTCTAAGTTCAAGTGCGACCAGCTCAAGAGGAGGGGGTGGAGAAAAGAATGGACGGTAGCCAATGTAGCTACCTATCCCGGGATGCTTGACCAGTGTAGCCAAGTCATCCAGCTGCAGAGTTCTTGCTAATATACATACTCCGACAGGTATTTTATTTTCTATCTGACCTGTCTATTTTTTGGAGTTCTTGCATTTTTATTTTTTTATTTATTTTGAACTATATACAAGGAGCAACATGTACATCAGGATATTTTCCTCTTGAGCCAGTAGACTATCCCTCTTTTGAAGCATTATTGCAACCCACAGCGTCACATCTTTAGACGTCAACACTACCAGACTAGGTTGAGATGCACTGCCCTACCGAGAGGAGGACGGATGTTTCCACTCGTGTGCTACTCCAAGTTAAAGGATTCTACCTCTTCACCACCTCATCAATGAAGAGGTACGTGCATTGTGCTTGTCCAAGTTAGGTCATTATCTAAAAGAATCATGCGTGTGCACGAGATATTCTACTTAGACTAATCAAGATGACATATGAACATAGACTTGCAGACTCAAAGAATTAGGTCACTTGACCTGAGAAATCTTAACTCCAGTTCCTATAAGGTTCCTCTGAAATTAGGTGGATTAAGGTCAAATCTAGTCCATCCTCAACATCTACTCATAACTTGGTTCAGAACCCACTAGCTTTTCAACTTGCATATGCAAGATATGCTGATGAGATGCAGATGACATGCTATGTAGATTAATGAAATGCAAGACTCTTTTTTTAATGCAAGGATGATATGCAAGAGTAAATAAGAAGCCTATTTATTATTATTATTTTATTATTATTTATTTTTTTGTTGTTGTTTTTTTCAAAACATTGGTATACCTCTTATGTTACAACAATTTACAAGAGTTTATAGGTATTATACAAGTGTTATACAAGTGTTATACAATATACAAGTATACATTTTTTTTTCAATTTTTACAAAGGTTACAAGTATTATACAACAAGTACAAAATTTATTTTTTCAATTTTTACCCACCCGTAATTATTGCAAAATATATACAAAAATACGTGAAATACGCGAAAGTTCGAGCTATGGGCAAAAGTATATATGTAATATATACACACCTCCCTATACTTACCGTGTGCTATGTCCTCAGAGCATGAAAAGCGAGGAAAAAGACATAGCTCGTGCTAAGCATAGGAGAGCTAAAATAATAGAAATGTATAGAAGTCGCTCCACCCCCCTATACTTAGGCTCAAGCAGCCTAAGTGTAGAAGAAGATCAACAATGGGGCGGGCAAGGTTAAGAGGGGAAATGGAGGAGTATATATACGGTGGGCATCGGTCCCCCCTATACTTAGGCTCTGGTCAGCCTAAGTATAGGACAAGAGTGAGTGTGAGAACCGATGAGATCTAGAGAATATACAACGAATGGTGAAGAGAATCGGGTCACTCACACCCCTATACTAAGGATCTGATCATCCTAAGTATAGCCATAAAATGAAATGATACAGAGCAGATGTGAGTGATTCGAATCATTGGGGAGGGAGGGAAAATATATAAAAGGAGAATTGAGATTATACGTGGATCAAGAAGGTTTGTGACATACCTTCTTGCGGGATCGTGGAGGTGGGTAATATACAAGTGTGTCATTGTCGGAATTGTCCTCAGATGAATAGTAGTTAGGTGAAGGGATCGTACAATAAGGGTCGACACACGGATGCTTGCTTAGATACGGCTTAAGAACAACCGAACTGAGCTCACTCATATAAATCACCTTATCCGGACCCGATGAGGATTCCTCTGATATTTCCTTCTTCGGAATGTTGAAGGAAATTTTCTTGGTCGGTTTTCTAGAACCTGAACCATGGAGTGGGAGATGAGAGTGACGCGTCTTGAGAGGTTCGGGGGAACACCTCGAGGAATCAATTCTCGACTTCCTCTCACTAGAATGCCGACTAGAAGAGGGAGCAACCGTTTTTTTATGTGGAGTCAATGTAATCGTGGTTGTTTCCTTTGAAGGTCCGGGATGTGGTGCGGTGCTGACCATGGGTTCCTCATTAGACGAGTCACCATATAGATTGGAATATTCCTGAAGGGTCAGCACACGTCTCGAGAAAGTGCTAGTGATCAAAGTTGGCTTGGCATTATTAGGCTATTGTGTCGGATCACCGAAATGATCAAGGCAATCCACAAAGGTCGTGTCTGACTCAATGATAGCTTCTGATCGTGAGTCCTCCTTAGAAGCTATCACGGTGGTGGTGCAAGTAGTTGATGAAGTGGACGTGTGGGGAGTCTCTGATCCAACAGTCATCCAGACAATCGATCTCTCTGGTGTAGCAGAGTTGTGGGACTCATCTTCCCCTCGATGGTCATGATTGTCAGCGGATGTGCGGGTTACCTTAGAGTAAAGTTTATCAAATAATGGATGAGGTCGAAGCGCTCCCAATGCTGTAAAATCGATTTCCTGAGTCTCACAATCTATAGTCACCTTAGCCAAGTCTAAGAATGGCTTCCCAAGAATAATCGGAGACTGGGAAAACTCTCCTCGGTACTCAATGTCAATGATCATGAAGTCAACGTGAAGTAGAGCACCTTGGAAAGTAACGATGACTGAAATGTTTCCTCTCGACCGTGATGGATTGATCAGCCAGTTGAACGATCTCTCTTGACTTCTTAAGTGGCCTGAGTTTGAGCTTATCAAACACAGAGGTCAGGAGGATATTTATCGGTGAGTCATCATCGATTCTTGCATGGGTAAAGATGGTGTCTTTGATTTCACATTCAAATCAGGGCAACCGCTTCACTCTGCGGCTCTTGGTCTTTCTCCCCATCACCAAGGAGGTGGCCATAGACACTACGTGTCTTTCAGTCCTTGTACTCTTATTACCTGACCTCTTTGGTATCAATTTACTTCTCACAAATCGTTTGAGGTCGGGAAAGTGATCTATGGCCTTTATTAAGGGAAGATTAAAAATCAATTGTTCATCGAGTGCTTCCCTTCGGATAGGATCCGATTTTTTTAGGTCTTTTTCATTTTCAATTTTTATATGGGTTTTTGGTTTTTCAATTTTTTGGTATTTTTGGTGGATGAATGATCAGACTCTAGATTGGAGAGTAAGTCGTTAGTAGAGGAGGGAGGTAGAATGGACTCCAGGTGTACATGATGTGTGGATTCCCTAATGTTCGCTCTATTTTCAACCTCAAAACCACTCATTTCCTTTTCCACTTTCATTCCCAAGCTGGCAGAAATTTAGTGCAGTATTTCTATGACATCTTTCAACTTGTTACCGAATGTTTCATTTTTCGAGATAAGTCGAGAAACGTCATCCTCCAAAAAATTCTCATGACAAATCATGGGAGAGTCTTGCTCAATTGGAGGATACTGCTGAGATATTGGGGTCTCATACTCAACATAACTAGACTCTGGCATGTAATCATGGATCGAGTATGAACCATCCAAATGGCAGATGTTGGTCGGAGACTCATATGATGGAGTCAATGAAACAGGGACTGATAAGTCTAGGTCATGAGTCCAATCTTGTGAATGTATAGGCTCTCCGAATGAAGGCTTCTTAATGGAAGCTTGATCACTAAAGTCAATCAAGTCGGGGAAATCATGATGTCCATGTCTCTCCATTTGGGTTGTTCGATCGACCACGTTATACCCTAAGGTCAAGTCGTGATGTGTATATGTAAATTTTTGTATGGTCCCTACTTGAGGTGAGAATGAAGTATGAGGGGGCATATAATTTTGCCAACCATCCGTCTCAGTAGTGGCTTACTCTTCATTCGATTCTTTGATTCCTGCAAGCTCTCGAGAATAAGTACAGTTAGCCCAAGTTGGAAGTGGATCCAGAGTGTTTGAATATGGAGTAGGTGAGAAATGCGAAGAAATGGAGAAGTCAGTCGAGGTTCTGACTTCATAATCGGGTTGAGGTGGAACCGACCACGTGTAAGGGTCTCCCGTGGATGTCGGAGGATACATGGAAGAAGGAGAAGGTGAAAATGAACGGTATATGGTTAAGGAGGATTGACCAGAGGTCACAGGGTATGGGGACCAATATCCCGACATTTTGAAGAGGAAAGGTGAATGTAAGAAGATTGAGGTAGAAAACGTGCAACTACACAAGATAACACACACGAACAGACACAAAGACAAACGCAAGAGCAAACCTCGTGTTCACACTCAACACGGTGAAGAACCCAAAATCGAGTCCGATTAATCTGGTTGATTTTAAGTGTGAGTTTATCAGACAAGATAGCAAAGGTTACACGACCTATAGGGAAGTCAGCTCAAAGCTTGAATGCGTCTTCCATGTTTAACCTGTCGCCTAAGATACCGTTGGTCCTTCCTTTCTTCGCTCCTATCCCAAGTTGATGGATTTAAAGACCTGCCCCTATCTACCTGCAAGCAGGCGGAGGCTGACAAGGCCGGAACTTCACCCCGAGGGGTTAATGGCAACTTATCACGAAGTACCGCAATTTCGCCCCTATCTACGTGAGACAAGCGGAGGCTACTTGGCACTAGTCAGTGAACCTGAATAATTCAACTTGTGATATTTGCTAGGATCAGTCGGAACATGATATGCAAAGCGGGGATTTAGGCTCTGCCTTAAGGTGTTCACACACACTCAAGTACCCTCACTCAGCCTGAAAACCAGGTTGGGGTTAATCTCCCTCAAACAAGGGTTAATTTTAATCAAAAGTTTATTTGGTCCAATTCAATTAGCAGTACCTATTTTAAATATTAGTTGTCACTGATATTAATCCACACAAGCAATCACGTCTACCATCTAGTCCCAATTCCTTTATCCTAGGTTAGAAAACTGAGAGAGAGAATCGAAAAAAGGCAATGCAATCGAGAAAATGATGATGAATGCTTGAGTAAGAATACTTACAGTGCCTCCATCTCTCTACAATGCGGGATACAAGACTGAATTGAAATTTTACACTAAATGGAATGCAAGCGATGAAAAGCCACTCCTAGACAGGCAGCTCTATTAGCGAGTGAAGAACAGATTTAATTTGGCTAAGTCTTGCGGTCTAAGTGCGTTTTTTAAGTGCGAAGAGTGGTCCTAGAATATTATGAGCACAAACAGTTCCTAAAATAACTCTAAGAGCCGCAAGTGTAGGTCCTAGTCTACGTAAAGCAACCACACAGAACACGGGGACACGTTTTATTATGACTTAGACGCTCGAGAACCCAAACAGGAAGCACTGGAAATGCAACTTTTTTGTACAAGTTAACAAACAAAAAAAAATTCTTTCTTGCGTCTCAACAGCCGACTTGATCCATGAATCGTCGGCCTCCGATGCACTTCGAGATGCGTCGACTTCAAGAAAGTCGCTCCAAGTCAACCGGGCCCTCGCACAAAAAGATACAAAAATGTCAGTGAGAGAGAGAAAAAATAAATAAAAAATAATTATAAAAATTAATAACTACAAGGTGGTTCGGGGATCAGACTACCTGAGTGACTGGAAAACGTAAATCTAATTTTCTAAAGTGATCCTAAGCTGTTTGCCTCCCCGGTAAAGGTGAAATCTGATGAATCGCGGATCAACCCTTTTTAGTGTTGACGGATTGACTATTTCATTTAGTCGGATAAATCTGGATCGATCAAAAATAACCGCATATATCGAAGAATCATCGAATGAATTATCGCACAGTTTTATGTTTATTTAGCCTGAGCAAGCCCCAGCATCGACTCAAGGAGGCAAAGGAACAACTCGGGATCAAGCTAGAGGTATTCGATTGCGGTTTTCCTAGTGGGATTTTTTTGGTATTTTTTAATGCAATAAAAATGACAAATGCAGAATATAAATTGGATTATGTTAATACGAAAAGAACCGACTTAGCCAAATTTAATTTTAATGTGAAATAAGTTCAAATAAACCAAGTGATATTTTTCCTAAGAACCTAATCCAACAACGAGTGCAAAATGTATTTTTTTGGAATTTTTAGCTTTAAAATGCACAAATGAAAGATGCAAACTTTTTTAGGGTGTTTATGCAATTTTTCGAGCAAATGATATGCAAAAATTATGAAAATTTTACTGGAAATAAACATGATGAAATTAAGCTAGGATAATTTTTTTAGAATTTTATGACACTTTATGATTTTTTTATGAATTTTTTACTGAAAAAAGAACGACTGCGGGTATTTAATTCCTAATTAATCCACGAAATCAAATTTTCTAGAGATCTATTTATCTCAAATATATATTAATGTGCAATCCAGGAGACTTGATGTTTTGTAAAAATCTTATTCGTGATTTAATTAAAAATAAATTACAAAAATAACTCTACAATTATTTTATGCAAACGACAACTCTGAATTGGACGAAACTTGGACTGTAATTAAAACGCACTTAAAGACATCATTCACAATTTTTCCCAATTTTTGGACCAATAAATGAGCATGTGCGAATTTCAGAGCTTAAATGGGCAAATTATCACTGATTTTCAATCTCTAATTTTTAATAAAACATCTAATGCTCACAAAAATGCAGTTTAATAACCACAAGATAAATAATTAGTTGCTCTACAACATGCTATTTTTTGATTAAAAATTGATGTGAAACTGATGTCCAAATTAACGCTCAAAGTCAGGGGTATCTTTGCAAAAATGAAATGAAATAAACAAATTAAAACATGTACAGGGGCACTTTCGCAAATAATGACACCTATAGGTAAGACAGTGCAATTTTAAAAAAAATGAAATAAATAAATAAAATAACCTTACGTGGGTTCCAAGAATGGAACCAACGTCTAGGGCTTGACGACGCGGGCGGAGCGGCGCATAGAGGGAGGTGTACTGCGACGGCACACGGTGCCTGGGGAGGCGTGCAGGGGGCAGCGTTGAGCGCGGCCACGCGCACGGAGGTCGACAAGAAGGGAGGACTTGCGGCTGGAGGCGCACGACGCGTACGGGCTTGCTGGGGCGGAGGCGCGACATCGAGGGCTTAATGAGGCGGAGAGCGGCGGGTTTCACAGCTCGAGGGTGGTGCGAGGTTGAGGAGCATTGGGGGTCGCGCTCATCGAGGAGGTTCACTGCGAGGAGGGCGGTGGCGATGTAGGCTGGAACTGGGTGCGCCGCCGCGGGCGACCTATAGGAGGAGGGCCGGTGGGTGGCGTCTTCTAGAGGCTGGAGCCTGGAGGCACGAGGGCACACCGCTCGCGGGTGGTGCGAGCGCTCGCAGCCGCTGTCTGCGGAGTGAGGAGGAGTTGTCGGCGGTGGGACTTGGCGTGGGAGCTCAGGGGGCTGGTGGGAAGTTGCCCTGGCAGGGCAGTGCGGAGGAGATGGCCACCAGCGGTGGTGGCTACTGCTGGCGGTGGTGAGAGGAGGCGGTGCTGTCGCGGGAAGGCGGCCGTGGCCAGGCGATCAGAGGGCGCGGCGTGTGGTCGTCCAGCCAGGGGGGCGACTACAACTCCTGCTTTATTTTTTTGTATTTTCTTTTTGTAAATTTTTGTGTATTTTCTTTGTTCAAACTGCAAATAAAATTTGAAGAAGAATAGGTGGATTGTGATGGTGGTTGTGAAAATAGTAGATGATAATGTGGTGATGTGATGATGTGTTTGATCGTGATGAAAAACAAGTAAGAAAACATGTTAGATAAAAAATGAAATGACAAGGGAATGAAAATACTTACCTGTGATTCACCGAAAGTGGAGCCACGTTGTGCGGCTTCCTGTTATGGCCTCGAGAAGGATGGCGGAGTCCTTCGATGCTGAGCGAGTCCAATTGGATCTCGCGACACGACAATGGAGATTCCACGGATCTCGGCTTGAGAACTGTCGTTTCTCGACCGAAAAATATTGACGCTGTCACTGACAACACTCAGGGGTTGGTGGTCTCTCCCAATTGAGGAAATGGCGGATGATGAACAATGGAGGAGGGGATGAGAATATAAAGAGGATGGGGAAGTTAGAAAAGAGGTGGAGAAGATGGAGGGATGGTGGAGGAAGTGGTGACGTGAAGTGGGGATTAAGAAAAGGAGTAAAAGGGAAAAATAATATAATATAAGTAAAATAAGTAGGCTACTAAAAATAACAATAATTAAAATAATAATAAAATATCAAAATCAGAAAATAATAAAAAATAAATCTGAAAATAAAGATTGGGGTGACATGTGGCGGCTCCAAGAGTTGCCACATGTCGCTCCTAGAAAATTCAAAAATTAAATGTAAAGAAAAATAAAAAAGAAATAAAAAAAGAGATTAAATCAAAAAGTGATCAACATGAAAGTTGCTCGTCTCGACGAGATCTAAAACTTTTGTGAAGGGTCAAAAATCAAAAGAAGTCATATTTTCAAAATGTATTTTTGGGTGGTACCTTATAGATATAAAATACCGCATTTTATCTTTTGTAAATTTTTTTGTCATTTTTAATTAAGATAAAAATCAAATAAAAATAGAGAAAATATAAATAGAATATTTACAACTTAATCTAATTTTTTGGATTTTTAATAATTTAGAAAAAAAGAAGATAAAATAAAGTGCAAAAAGTTCAATATGTACAATATACAAAAGGGGCCCAAAACCCAAATTTTGCATATGAGCTCTGATTTTAATAAAATTGGTCTTGTTTTGAAGGTCTTTGAATGTATATTACTTTAAAAATGAGTAGACCTAATTCGGAGGCTGTATGAGAGAGATATGTGCATTCTAAGGTCTCCAACTGGGTTTGAGGGTTTATTGGTAATTTTACAAGTTAGTATTTTTTTGATATTTTTTCTTTATTAGTGTTAGTAATATATACACTATAGAGTTGGTTTTATTGGATTCGGAGTTATTATAAAATTTATACAAATAAGGTATTTTCACTAATATACAAGTGAATATTTACAAGTGAATTTGGCTTCTTATTTTATGCAAATATGAATGCTAAAATGCAGATATTATGCAAGCATGCATGAATGCTAATTATGAAATATAAGTGGAAATAGGCATCTAATTACTCAGGAACAAAGCTCTTTTTTCAACTTTTAGAGTGATGAATCACATATTCATCAATGAGAAGCTAAGTATATGCTAGATGTGTACAAAAGCCAGATATCTGCCATGCAGTGTAAGTAGTAAAGTGTTACTAATCCTACTAAGGAGATAAAACACTTGAATGCAGTAATAACAAAATCTTCATAGATGACCAGATTTTTGAGATAGTGATCTCAAAGTCTTATCTTCATGAAATTAAGACTTTGTGGATAGTGATCTAAATGGTCTTTACTTTGGATACCTTAGGAGATAGAGATCTCCAGGAATAAAGGTATTCTGATAAGGATTAATGAAATACCGGTTATAATAATTATTGAGCAATAGTGTCAAGGATACTATAATTGCTTTGACTAGATTGAGTATTAGTTGCATAAGATGCAACATTCGCATTAGATACGAGCACTGTTACTGGGGATATGCAAGTGCCTTAAAAGGACTTGGCATAGTCTCGCGGGAACAGAGCGACTGATCAGCATACCTAGCTATTTTCTAAATAGCCTATGATTATCATATGAGTGTGGGTTTAAATGATTAGCCCATTAATGTCTCTTTGGGCTAGTGGGAGATTGTTGGACATGCGAGCCCACGGCGAGCCATTATGCAATAAATGTTATTGCAAATATCATTCCCTAATCTGAAATGAAGAATAAATAATTTGCATAATAGGTCCCTTAGTACAATTAGGGTCATGTACCATGGCCATCTTAACAATCATACAGCTATTGATTCAATAATTGAATCATAGAGGCTGATGCTTGGATGAATATCTAAAGGGATAGATTGAGGACTCATCAAGCACCACCAAATTATTGTTAAGATGTGATCTCCAACCTGAGTAGGAGATGGCAATACTTTCTCTCATAGGCTGATACTGACCGACCTCTTGATGCAGGTCCTCTTCATGGGAATAGAGATTCAGAGGTGTCAGATTAGTTAGGTCAAAGAGTTGACTTGACGAAATCGAGATAACCAAAGTCCTATATCGTATGCTGTCACGATATAGGCACGCATACTCTGACCGGAGACAGATCTATTACTATATGTCTGAGAATGTACATTTGGTAGACCACTAGATTGATGGCCTAACCAAGGTATATACACCGGCGAGCTGGCGTGCATATAAGGGCATATGAGTAATTCGATTTCTCAAAGGGATCATACATGTTCATTACTGAACCGGAAGACATAAGCTCACTCACGAGATATTGGGAAGAATCAAATTTTGTGCGCATGGTCGTCTCGCTTTGGAAGCTTGCCTGAATTTGTTTGTTTGATATATACTTTTGGAAAGTATATGATCAAGACAAAGGTATGATATATGCTTTTGGAAAGTATATGATCGGTACCAACTCCCAATGATCAAAATGAGAAACTTGCTGATAAAACCCTGAGTAGACAATAAAGCAGACAATATAAAGTTGATCTAATACTTTGGGTTTATTCTGAGTCTTCCAGTATGCAGGATGTACAGGTATTGGGAATACCTGAGGGTGATGTGATCATAAACGATTGTATAACCAGGACGATTCCATTCCTAGGGAGTGATGAACGGGTCTCGATTTTAGTGACTCCTCTCAGTAGAGAAGTAATCTGATCTTGATCCAAATGATGGACATTGATCTGAATGTGATTTAGATGCAATTATAAGATTGGATTTGCGATCTTGATTTAATCAAGTATCTATGGGAGGCATGAGATCTGGATTTGAGATGTGATCTCAATATCCAAATCACTATATGTGGAACAATATAATCGCTCTGTCCTTATCTCCAAGTATCCACAGAGAAAGCGCATTATCCTTGAAAGAGTTCATGGATAATTTCAATGTTGATATATGTATCCAAGCATCGAGAAAATTGATAATTGAATGTGATTTAATTATCATGGATAATATGAATTTGATTCATATTATAAGGAGAGACATCTAAGATAATTAATTGTGATTTAATTATCAAATATATGAATAATTTCAATGTTATTCATGTTATTTGGGCGCACGAGAAAAGAGATCCAAGATGATTAAATGTGATTTCATTATCGTGGATATGCATAATGTGGATATCACTATCCATATTAATCATATATATTATAAATGTGATTTATAATATATTGGAGAGAGCATATTGTGTTTTATATTTGTTGATTAATTGTTAATGTAAATTGGATTTACATTGAACGATTAATTGAAAATATAATCACATTTAGTTTTGGGTTGTGAATAAGATTCACAAAATTTCAATGGCATGGTTGATATTTTCCAAAAGGTAATTTGGAATTATTTTTTGTGAAAATATTATCGACAAGAGATCATGATATAATCATGAGACAATGAGATCTCATGAGATAATGAGATCTCATGAGATATTGAGATCTCATGAGATGATGGTAACCGTCCCCTTATTTTAGGGGATTGATTTAGTCTTCTCATTATCTCTTCTCTAGTCAAATGTGATATAAATTGAATTAATTATGTTGATTTATCAACATGAATAAATTCAAATTAAATCAATTGTTGTTGTGTTTTACCAACAACAATCCTAGCCGTTGACAGGGACACAATCAATCTCATCCGTTCATTGTGTGTTGTCCATGGATTGGCATCCATGGACTCCCAAACCCTATGGAAGAGGAGGCATCCCTTGCTCTTCAAGACACTTGAGATCAATGAATGCTCTCTCTCTTTTCTCTCTACATGCCTACTCTCTCTATCTCTCATGTGGTCGTCCACCATGGATGCCCTAGATAGATCCACCATCGTCGCAGTGTCGTCGTTATGCTGCCCTATCATTTGCTCGTGGATCTCCGTCTACTTCGGCGTGCCTTGCTTGTGAAGAAGACATCGTATCTTGTTTGTCGAGATCAGGAGATCCGTGGCTTTGTTCATCAACATAGATTGCGAGAAGCACGTGTCTCATCCACGCGCTCGCAAGCGTCTCCTCCGTCGGATCAGACTTGAGACAGGAGGTCTCTTTGTTTAGTGACTCGATCACAACCACGCTTCAAGAGGTAATCCTATTACTTGTTTGTAGTTTACATGAAACGATCCGAGAAGTGTTCTTGGATCATGTGGTTTCATCTCATAAAAATTTTAATTTCCGTTGCATCGAGCAACTAGTGCGACTAGTCGCTCCCGATTGCATTCGATGCGATCATCACGCTTCCGTGATGCGCTTGAGGATTTTGTCATATCCTTCAGTATCATGACAGTATAGGATATATGACTTTGGTTATCTCGATCTTATTAAGTCAACTCTTTGATCTAACTAATCTGACACTTCCGAATCTCTATTCCTATGCAAATGAACTACATCAAGAGGTCGGTCAGATATTAGCCTAATGAAAAAGGATTGTCATCTCCGACTCAGGCTGGAGATCATCTCTTAATAATCATTTGATGGTGCTTGATGAGTCCTCTATCTAACTCCTTAGATATTCATCCAAACACCAGCCTTTATGATTCTATTACTGAATCAACAGCTGTATGATTATTAAGTTGGCAATGGTACATAACCCTAATTGTACAGAGGGACCTTATAGTGCATTCATTCATTTAATCTCAGAAAGGGAGTGAAAAAATCAATAACTTTTTTTGATAAATCAAATATTACAATAACATTTATTGTAGGATTGGTTCGCCTCGGGTTCCCATGGCTAACAATGCGAGCCCCAGACGAGCCGTAATGCAATAAATGTTATTGCAAATATCATTCTCTGATCTGAAATGAAGAATAATTAATTTGCATAATAGGTCCCTTAGTACAATTAGGGTTATGTACTATCGCCATCTTGATGATCATACAATTTTTGATTCAATTGTTGAATCAGGGAGGCTGGTGCTTGGTGAATATTTAAAGAGTTAGAATGAGGACTCATCTAGCGCCCTCAAATGATTATTAAGAGATGATCTCCATCCTGAGTAGGAGATGGAAATCCTTTCTCTAATGGGATGATATGTAACTGACCTCTTTATGCATGTCCTCTTCATATGAATAGAGATTCGGAGATATTAAATAAGTTAGGTAAATATTTGACTTAATGAGAACAAGATAACCAAGGACCTATATCGTATGATATCACGATATAGGCATGCATCATATGACCGGAGATAGATATGTTACTATATGTTTGAGTATTTATTTTTGGTAGACTGATATGTTGATGATCTAATCAAGGTCTATTCACCGGCATGCTGGTGAGCATATAAGGGCATATGAGTAATATGATCCAAGAAAGGGAAGATACATGTTCATTTACTGAACCGGAAGACATGAGCTCACTCATGATATATTGGAATTCAAATTCCATGCACGATGGTCTCACTTTGGAAGCTTTACTGAATTTGTAGGTTTGATATACACTTTTGGAAAGTATATGATCAATACATAGGTATGATATATGCTTTTGGAAAGTATATGATTGAGACCGACTCCCAATGATCAAATGAGAAACTTAATGATAAAACCCTGAAGGAGACAGTCAATTATAATTAAATGTGTTTGAGAAATGGATAATTAAATATAATCTAATTATCATGAATAATATGAATTTGATTCATAATATTCGGCCATAAAAGGAGAGTTATTTAATATATATATATATATATATGTGATTTAGTTATCAAAGATGTAAATAATGTGAATGTGATGAATATTATTTGGGTACATGAGAAAAGAGATCCAATATAATTAAATGGGATTTATTTATTATGAATAAAAAAAATGTGGATAGCATTATCCAAATATTCATATATTTTGTGAATGTGATTTATAATATATAAGAGAGAGTTATTTATAAATAACATTTACAATTTAAATGTTTATATGAATTGGATTCACATTGGACAATTAATTAAAAATGTCATTTACATTTTATTTTGGGTTGTAAATGTTTTTTACAAATTTCCAATGGCGTGATTGAAATGTTCACAAGACAATTATGAATTATTGGTTTGAATAAATTTGCAACAAAAGTTGTTGCAAATAATGGAGAAATCTATCGTATAATATAACATGGAATAATGGGGTGATAGCCACCATCCATATGGAGATGGTGGACGACTACCAACTCATATTTGGAATTGGTGGTTGTCCCCTTCTTTATGGAAGGAGGTTGCCCTCTTCCTATTTATCCAAGGTGGATTGATTTAACTGAAATTAATTTATATTCAATAAATTTTAATTTAATTTAATTAGTTGTTTTGGTGTTGTTAACAAAAAATCATGCCCATTGAAAGAAACACAAATCAATCTCAGCCATTGATTTTGTATTGTCCATGGATTAGGATTCATAGACTCCCAAAATCTTATAAAAGGAGAGGCACCCCTTGCTCTTTTAGGCTAAATGAAATATGCTCTCTCCCTCTCTCTACTCATCAAGTCTCTCTCCCTCTCTCTCTCTTGTGGTTGTCCACCTAGTTTCCCTAGAGAGAGATCATTGTCATCATCACATCGTTGTAATGTTGCAAGATCGACTGCTCATGCATATTTGTCTCCTTCGGTTCACCCCTCTCATTAAGAATATGTTGGATCTTGTGAGACAATATCAGGTTATTCGCCGCTTGGATCATCAACATGAATTGCCAGGAGCACGCGTATTATCAACGTGCTCGCAAGCATCTTGTCCATCGGATCGGACTTGAGACAGTATGTATGTTCCTTTAGAGACTTGATCGCAACCATGATTCAAGAGGTAACCCTAATATCTTATTTGTGGTTTATATGAAATGATCCGAGAAGTGTTCTTGGATCCTGTCGTTTCATCGATTTAATTTTTTTAAATTTCACTGCCCCGAGCAACTAGTATGACTAGTTGGTCCTGATCGCATATGATGCAATCTCCATGCTTCCGTGATGCGCTTAAGGATTTTTCCATATCCTTCAACTGTTATGAGAGCCATAGGTCGGATGTTCAGGATATCATCATTAAACCTAAGATGACATGGGTATTTTAATTTGTGTGACGTTTCATCACATTTTAACCACACAACTCTATTTTGTGTGATTTTTTTCGCCCCATTTAAATGTGTTAAAACTCAAAATTATCACTTGGATTATGTTCCATTAAATAAGGAAATTGTGGGACTTGAGTTTGCATGATTTGGAATCTATTTTCTCAAGTTATGATATTTTTAGTGAGCATGTATCCATTATTTTGGGGGTGACGAATCTTGACATAATTAAATAGTTACTTATGGTTTTAATTCACCTATAAACTCATGTATATCATTTGAGTTTTGTTATAAATCAAATTAGCAAATCAAAGAAATGCAAATTGCATGATTTGGATTTTATTTGATCGAGTTATACTGCTTTTACTAAGTATGGGTCACTGTTGGAAATTACATACTTGATCATAAATCTTGTGATTGTCATTCAATTAAATTTATGGAAATTAATAGTTAATTCCCTGAATAATTATTGTTGGGTATTTTTGAAATCTTTAATGATGATGATTATTTCATTGAATGATATTTCCTTAACCAAAATTGATAAGATAAACGTTGATCGAATAGGTTACAATAAACTCTCCAACAAACATTGATGCTTGAATATGATTGGGGATTTGTTTAGAAAATATCCTTATAATATGAATCAAAAAGGTTTTGATAAATATTATATAGTACAACTTCGGTTGAAAGATCGATTATCATCTCAGATATAATATGATCAGATCGCATTATCCTTACCTGAGGCAGATATGTTGTCTAGTCGAAGATCGTTGAGGTAGCAGGTTGTTCTGTAAGCGGTCTTTCCCACTCATGTCGGTACTAGCCATGACATCAGGAAATAAAAGGATAATTCTTGAAATGATCACAGGGTATTTTTCTAATTACTAAATTCAAAAAATACGTATTTTTATATAATATCATCCTTCAAGTAATAATTAAAAATTGTTTCTTAGTTGATTGATTGTATTGATAATTGATTTAATATGATTAGATTGATTAGATCCAAATAAAATTAAACTCTCTATTATGAATAGAATAGTATTTCTCTTGAAAGAATTAATTATATGAATATGAATCATAATAATTAATTAGAAATTTAACATGATATGGAGGATCACATAAGTGACATCCATGGTCTTCCATCAAGGCGAAAGGCTCCGTTGGTAAGGATTGTATGTAGGAGATGCTTGTCCAAAGTGACAGCTCCTGCATACAAGCGCATATAGATCGGGTTCTTTGCTTCTCAAAAGATTAAGGTTGTATATGTAGTGACCCCAATATAGGTTCCACATTTTATTGGGGCGATATTTGGATGGCACATAGCTAGTGCTATTCCTATTGACGGTCGGTTCAATTAACATCGGGTCAACATCACTTTAGGGGTGGTGGACCGGGGTGTTAAAGACTGAATTGGGAAATGCAAGTTTGACTTGCAAGGCGGAATGTGTTCCTGCTTCTTCTTATCTGAGTTACAATTTCTCATATTATTGGGATGTAACAAAGATAAGAAAGGAGATCACATATATTGCTAGAAATATAATGGTAGGTATTTCTCTTGCATTGAGAGTTAATAAGGGAATGAACATTCAGGGTTGACAAGGCAAGACAACTTTGATAAAATTCCTAAATCTAAGAAATATATATTTATATATTTATGAAAATTTCTTATTTTAGATAATTCTCATTAAACCCACTCAAAATTATACTCAATAATAACCAGTAAAATAATCATGAATTGGATTCATGATAAAGATGTTGTTCTTACAGTTGGACACATAATGTGTGGTTGCAATGTGCAAGTTTCCTCACAATAATGAGGAGTGACAATTAAATAGAAAATAGGATAATAACCCATGGTTTGCATGTCTCTATAGTCTTGATCTCTCATCGAGTGTGCTTTGGAAGTATCATGTAGATGATAATTGTAATTGTCAAATAATCCTTGTAAAAACTAAGAATATGTTTTGGCATATGCATGTGCTCTCGACATTTAATCATGAATGGCATGGTTCATTGCATTATACAAAATGGTGGCTCGATAAAGATGTACTCATATCATTGAGTACCTGTCGAAACCAAAGTATTTAAGAGTTAAGATGGATGTCGATATGATGGATGTCATCATTCTACTATATTAACTCATGTCATCCATGAAGATTCATAATATTCATATTTGTGTGAATTGAATGAAACACGGATAAATGTTTAATACTCATATATTAAAATCTTTTGAATTTAAAGTAAGAGATCCTTTGTCTTAAGCAATGGTTATTTATATATGATGGAAGCACAGTGGAAGCATGGGTCTGACCCATATGAGAGGAAAGTCAAAGAGTTGACTATACTTCTATGACTTCCATAATATGACATCCAAAGAGGTGGATGAATGCCAATACTGCAATAAGATGATGTATTGATAGTATGACTAGCTAGATTATCTAGAATCCTCACAGAAGGACTCAAATAGTGCATCAAAATATTATATAATTTACATATAATCATTTAAATTGACTTTCTTAATAGATAAGATCAAAGTTAATTATTTTATCTTAATCTTCTAATAATACTTGCAATTGGTTCCATATGTTTTAGAAGACTAGAAAATTTGATCGTAAAATCTAATAGTCGTCTACAAAGATATAGATGCAACTGCTGCAACAATCTCTATTGATAGATAGACTTCGTATTTTTAGTGGGAGATCCCTTAGTCTTAGATAATGTCTCAATGACATAGATAATAGAATACACTCATAGTTTATTTAAAATGTTGGAAATAAACATGAATTCTAAAATAGACCTATCATAAATAGTTATGATGGATATATTTCACATAGTAATCCAATATCTAGAGGACTCTACTAAATTAGAATATTAATGAATGGTTCATTAATATTTCTAATATTGGAAATTAATCCTCAAAGATCAATAGGAGGATGGAGATCTTTTGAAAATGATCTGACATCAAGCCTTGGACATATGTCTGTTGGTGAGATCAACAGACTAATAAGAGATGAAGCTTTAGAATGTCTGAAATTTCAAATCTTGCATACTTGTGAATATTGTATTCAAAGTAAAAATGTCCAATACACCATTCTTTAAGAATGGTGTAAGATGCCAAGGTATTCAAGATCCCATACATATTGATGTATGTGCATCATCTATATCATAATAAACATTAATGATATGTGATATCATTCGATGATTATTTGTGATATGAGATTTCTTCCCTTCACCTTAGAAATCTTTGAAATGTTTAGATATTTCACTTTTTTATTTAGAACCAAAGTCTGAAGGAAGATGAAATGAATTGATCAAACAAGGGTAGCAAGTACCTATTAGATGAATTCAAGGAATACCTTATTAAGAAAGGAATATCATTCCTATCTCACTTCTCCTAATACACCGAAACTCAATAGAGTTGTAGGGAGATACAATTGGATCATGTGTGACATGATTTGATCAATGATGAATAATAGAATAATTACTTCTTATTTTCCGAGATATATATGTAGTAGAGACAACAATATATATCCTCAATAAGGTTTCATGCAAGTTGTTGGACATGAGAGCCCACAGCGAGCCATTATGCAATAAATGTAATTGCAAATATCATTACCAGATCTGAAATGAAGAATAACTAATTTGCATATTGGTCCCTCAATACAATTAGGGTTATGTACCATGGCTATCTCAATGATCATACAATTGTTGATTCAATTGTTGAATCATAGAGGCCGGTGCTTGGATGAATATCTAAGGAGTTAGATTGAGTACTCATCAAGCATAGTCAAATGATTATTAATAGATCATCAATAGCCTGAGTAGGAGATGGCAATCTTTTCTCTGATGACTGATATCTAACCGACCTCTTGATTTGGATACTCTGTATAGGAAAAAAGATTAAGAGGTGATAGATAAGTTAGGTTAAAGATTTGACTTAACGAGATCGAAATAACCAAAGTCCTATGTCGTATACTGTCACGATATAGGCAAACATCCTCTGACCGGAGACAGATGTGTAACTATATGTCTAAGTATGCACATTTGGCAAACCAATAGTTTGATGACCTAATCAAGGTCTATACACCGACGTGCTGGTGTGCATCTAAGGGCATATGAGTAATGTTATCTCTCAAAGGGATCATACAGGTTCATTACTTAATCAGGAGACATGAGGTCACTCATGAAATATTGGGAAGAATCAAATTCTATGCACGGTAGTCTCCCTTTGGAAGCTTGACTTAATTTGTAGGTTTGATATATGCTTTTGGAAAAGTATATGATCAACTCCTGGGTATGATATATGCTTTTGGAAAGCATATGATCGATACCGAATCCCAATGATCGAATGAGAAACTTAATGATAAAACTCTGAAGTAGATAGTGTAAAATTGATCCTATACTTCAGGTTTATTATGGGTCTTCTAGTATGCAAGATGTACATGTATTGGGAATACCTGAGGGTGATGTGAGCATAAACGATTGCATAACCATGACGCTTCCATTCCTAGCGAGTGGTGAAACGGGTCTGGATTTTATTGGCTCCTCTCAGTAGAAAAGTAATCTAATCTTGGTCCAAATGTTGGAAATTGATCTGAATGTGATTCAGATGCAATGAGAAGATTAGATCTACGGTTCTGATTTAATCAACATCTATGGGTGGTCCGCAAGATCTGGATTTGAGATGTGATCTCAATATCCAAGTCATTATACATGGAACAATACAATCTTCCTATCCTTATCTCCAAGTATCTGTGGAAAAAGCGTATTATCTCTAAAAGAGTTCATGGACAATACCATTGTTGATATATGTATCTGAGCATTGAGAAAATGAATAATTAAATATGATTTAATTATCATGAATAATATGAATTTGATTCAAATTATATCGACAATTATCTAATATAATTAAATGTGATTTGATTATCAAAGATGTAAATATTGTGAATTTGATTCATATTATTTGTGCACATGAGATTAGAGATACAAGATGATTAAATGTGATTTAATCATCATGGATATTGAATAATGTGGATAGCACTATCCATATTAATCATATATATAGTAAATGTGATTTATAATATATAGGATTGAGCTAATTGTAATATGCATTTGTTAATTAAATATTGATGTGAATTGGATTCACATTGGATACTTAATTGAAAATGTCATTCACATTTTATTTTGGATTGTGAATGTGATTCACAAAATTTCAT
Organism: Ottelia alismoides; assembly: GCA_037367405.1. NCBI lineage: Eukaryota > Viridiplantae > Streptophyta > Magnoliopsida > Alismatales > Hydrocharitaceae > Ottelia > Ottelia alismoides. The sequence goes on from JAZKJV010004701.1 coordinate 169,736, forward strand.
TGGCATAATTGAAATGTTTAAAAAATCAATTGGATTTATTTTTGCGAAATAAAATAGCAATAAAAAGTTGTTGCAAAAAATTAGAGATACACATGAGATATGGATTCTCATGAAATCAGAAGTAACCACCTTGCCATATAAAGGGGGTGGACGACCACCCTCTCCTTATGGAATGAGTTGCCGTCCCTCTTGTTCTTATGGAAGGAGGCTTGCCTACTTCTTATTTATCCAAAGAAGATTGATTTAATATAAATCAAATTATATTCAATATATATTTGATTTAATCGAATTAATTATTGTTGTTTTTTTTACAACAAAATCTTTGCCACTAAAAGAAACACAAATAAATGTGAGCCATTCGATTTGTTTGTACATGGATTGAGATCCATGGATCCTAAAATATTATAAAAGGAGAGGCACCCCCATTGCTCTTCTTTACACACACACACAAGTTGTGAACAACAACTCTCTCTCACACAAATTCTTTGCACACCCTCTCTCTCTCATTGTGGTCGTCCACCATGGAGCTCTGGAGAGAGTCTCCATCGCTGCAGTGTTGTCGTTATGCTACCAGATCGTTTGCTCGTGGATCTCTGTCTCTTTTGTGTTCCTTGCTCATGAAGAAGACGTCATATCTCGTGTAATGAGATCAGGAGATTTGACGCTTGGATCATCAACTTGGATTGCGAGGAGCACGCGTTTAATCAACGTGCTCGCAAGTGTCTCCTCCGTCGAATCAGACTTGAGACAGGAGGTCTCTTCGTTTAGAGACTCGGTCGCAACCATGTTTCAAGAGGTAACCCTAATACTTGTTTGTGGTTTACATGAAACGATCCGAGGTGTGTTCTCGGATCATGTGGTTTCACTGCATGCAATTTTTTAATTTTGTTGCCTCGAGCAACTATTGCGACTAGTCGCTCCCGATCGCATATGATGTGATCCTCATGCTTTCATGATGTTCTTAAGGATCTTACAATATCCTGCAAGTGGCATCAAAGCCATGTGTCAAAGGTTTTGGATACGATCCATATACCTAGGACGACTTCAGCTCGTTAGGGTTTGTGAAATTTTATGGCATTTCATTCACGCAGCCCTATTTTATAGATATTTTCGGCTCTGTTTGAAGTCTTTAAACACGAAATTATCACTTGTATTTTGTTTCCAATCAAATAAAGAAACCGTAGGTGTGATTTGTAATTTGATTGCTCAAGTGATGATCATTTTAGTGAACATGTATCCACTGTTGCGGGGATTGAGAATCTTGACATAATTACGGAGTTAATTGCTATTTTGAAATGAATTGAAATGCCTATAAATAACTTAGGTTCTGTTGTAAATCAAATTAGCAAACTATGGAAACCATTTTGCATAATTTGGATTTAAATTGATTGAGATATGCTAATTTAGTAAGTAGGGGTCACTGCTTCAATTTACTTTCCTAATCAAGAACCTTGTGATTGTCATTTAATCAATTAGTGAAATTAAATGATTTAATTTCCTGGAATAATTATGGATAATTGTAAAATATTTTATGATGATTATTTCCTTAAATGACATTGCCTTAACCAATAATTGATTACATATGATCTAGATCACAATTGGTTACTCAATCTACTTATTAACAAACAAAGTTGCTTGAATTTGATTGGTAATTTGTTTAGCAAATTTCCACATAATCAAAATGGTTTTGATTATTACTATCTGGTATAACTCTGGTTGAAAAACCAATTATCATCTCATGTACACAATGATCAATTTGGCATTATACTAACCCGAGGCAGATATGGTGTCTAGTCAGGGAGCGTTGGGGTAGTAGGTTGCACCATGTGCGGTCTGTCTCACTTCCTTCGGTATTGGCCATGATAGCGGGTAGTGAAGGGATAATGCTGGAGACATCATGATGTATTTTCTAATTATTAAAATTTGAAATAATATGTATTTGAGATAATACCATAATTCTAGTAACAATAAATAATGTTTGTTGGATATTAATTGGATTATTAATTTAATATGATTAGATTAATTGGAATCCAATTAAATTTGAAACACTCTATTATGAAAAGAGTTGTTCTTTCCCTTGAAAGAATTAATCATAGTGAATATGATTCATAATGACTAATTAGAATTTTAACATGATATGGAGGATCACATAAGTGACATCCATGGTCTCCCGTCAAGGTGAAGAGCTCCATCGACAGGGATTATATGTTCGAGACGCTTGTCCAAAGTGACAACTCCTGCATAAAAGTGAATCTGGATCTGGCTCTTTGTTTCTCGAAAGAGTAAGGCTGTATGCGTAGTGACCCCAATATCGGATCCTCATACTATTGGGGCGATATTGGATTGTGTATACCGAGTTCTAATCCTTTTGACGGTTGGTTCAATTGTCAACATCACCTCAGGGGGGGTGGGCCCGGGTGTTAAAGACTGAATTGGGAATGTAAGTTGGACTTGAAAGGCGGAATGTGTTCCCGCTTCTTTTTATCCGAGTTATAATTCTCATATCATCGGGATGTGGCAAAGATAAGGAAGGAGATCATAGATCTTGCCTGAGATATAATGGTCAGTCTATCTCTTACATTGAAAGTGATTAAGGGAATGAACTTTCAATGTTGACAAGGCAACACAACTTTGATATAAAAATTCCTAAATCAAAGTAAAATATATATTTTTTATATATTTATGTTAATTTCTTATTTCAGATAACCTTTCATTAAATCCACTCAATACTATACTCAATATTAACCAATAATGCATCATGGATTGGATCGATGATCAAGATATTGTGCTTGCACTTGAAAACATAATGCATGTGGTCGCAATGTGCAAGTTTCCAGTAATGATGAGAATGATAATTAAATAGACAATAGGATTACAACCCTAGGGTTTTGTATCTCTCTATAGTCTTGATCTTTATCGAATGTACTTTGGAAATGACATATCGATGATGATCATAATTGTTAAATAATCCTTATAAAGTTCTAAGAAGATGTTTTGGCTTACATATGTGCTCTTGACATTTAATCATGAATGGCATGGTTCACTGCATCATGTAGAATGGTGGCTCTATAAGCGATGATGTATTCAAAATGTTTGAGTACCTACGTGAACCTAAGTCTTTAAGAGTTAAGATGTATGTAGATATGATGAGTGTCATCATTCTATTATCTATACTCTAGTCATTCGTGAAACTTCTTAATATTCATATTGTATGAATTAAATGAAGCATGTATAAATAGTGAAATACTCTTATCTTGAAATTTTTTGAATTCAACATAAGAGATCCTTTGTCTTAAGCAATGGTTATTTTTAGATGAAAGGAGCGTAGTGGAAGCATGGGTAGGACCCAAGTAAGAAGGAAAGTTAAAGAGTTGATTGTACTTATATGACTTCCATATGACATCCAAAGAGTTGGATGAATGCCAATACTGCAATAAGCCGATGTACTGATAGCGTGACTATCTAGACTATCTAGGGTCCTTAGAGAATGGATCGGATAGTGCATCGAAATAATCTACATTTAATCATTGAAATTGACTTTCTTATTGGATAATATTAAAATTCTAATAATTGTATCTCATTCTTTTAATAACACTTGTAATTGTTGCACATTTTTTAGAAGACTAGAAGTTTGATCTTTAGGTTTTCAGTCATCCATGGATATTGATGCAATGGTTGCAACAGTCTCTTTCGGATAGATAGACTTCATATTTTCAGTGGGAGAGCCCTTAGTCATAAAGACTGCCTCTATAACCTATATATTAGAATACACTCATTGTTTATTTCTAAATGTTGGGAATAAAAATGAATTCTAAGATACACATATCATAAAGAGTTATGATGGACATATTTCAGAAAGTAATCTAACATCCAGAGGAGTCTACTAGATTACAAAATTAATGAATGGTTCATTAATATTTCTAAAACTGAAATTAAACCTTAAAAGATAAATAGGTGGATGACGATCATTTGGTAATGATCCAGCATCAAGCCTTGGACATTTGTCTATTGGTGAATAGACTAGTAAGAGATGAAACTTTAGATTATCTGAAATTTCAAATCTTACATACTTGTGAATAACTGTATTTATTGTAGAAATTGTCCAATGCACCCTTCTTTTAGAATGGTGCAAGATGTCAAGGTATTCAAGATCTCATACATATTTATCTATGTAGATCATATATATCAAAGTAAACATTAATGATATGCGATATCCAATGATGACTATTTGTGATATGAGTTTTCTTCCCATCACCTTAGAAACCTTTGAAATGTTCAAAGATTTCATAATTTTGGTTTAGAACCAAAATTTGAAGGAAGATGAAATGAATTTGATCTAACCTAGGTAGCTTATACCAATTAGATGAATTCAAATAATACCTTATGGAGATATGAATATAATTCCTATCTCACTCCTCCTAATACACCTAAACTCAATAGAGTTTAAGGGAGATACAATTTGATCATGTGTGGCTTGATTTGATCAATATGAATATTATCATAATTACCTCAATTTCCAAAGAATATATATGTAGTAGATACTACAATATATATCCCTCATAAGGTTCCATGCAAGTAAACTGGAATCTAGTACAAGAGAGTGCTACTTTAGGAAAATAAAGGATGGTATTGGATACCTACTTTATGACCTTGAGATTCTTAAAAGATTTCATATTTGAGAATGTGATTCTTAAAGGATGACTCTTTTGAAAATCAAGATGAAAATGAAGTAAAGGAAATCATTTAATCTTGAGAAGATTATGAAGCTCCTGAAATCGAAAACTAAAAGGAAAATTTAAGATGAAACACTCATACCTCTTCAAATGAGTTTGAGGATGGATTCCATGTGTTAGTTAAAACTGACAATAATCTAACTTCATATGATAAAGCTTCTGAAGATCATAGCAAGGAAAGATGGATGTTAGCAATAAAATCTAAAGTAGATTTCATATACAAGCGTTGTATATGGACCCCCAAGGATCCATTTATATGGGTAAGACTCGTTAAGGTGTAAATAGATCTACAAGAGAAAGAGGGAACCGGATGAGAAGGTAGAGACCTTCAAAGCACGGCTTGTAGCCATGAGCTACACACTGAAGAGAAGACATCGCTTGCGATGAGACTTGCTCTCCAGTGACCATGCTTGAACCCATCAGAACATTGCAACCAATAGCTACAGAACTTGACAATGACATCTTCATGATGTGAGTCAAGATTGCATTCCTCCGTGAATACCTCTCTGAGGATATTCACAATAAGTAGCCCCAAGCTTAATGGTTGAGGAAAGCAAGGTGTACAAGCTAAGGAACTCAATCTATGAACTTTAATAAGCTTTTTGTAGTTGGAACATAATATTTGATGAAATTATAAATGTTGTGATTTTAGATAGAATATTGATGAATCATGTGATGCTTAGTCGGAGTGCCATTGTGTTTATCATGTTAAATGTATATGATATCTTAATCATTTGGAATGATATAAGGATAATAATAAGTGTTTTATTCACTGGCTATTCCATTCCTTGAGATATGATCTCAAGGACACCTCTTAGATCTTCGTTCTGAAGTTGTTCAGAAGTAAAGAGAAGAGATATTGGAACTGTTACATTAAGTGGGACACCTTGGACATGTTCCATTTTGGAAAATTCCAATAAAGGCTTAATTCCCTCAAGCTATGGTACTGACCTATATAAAGGGATTGCACCTCAAGGAGTTGAGGAAGTGAATGCTAAAACTACCTGCCCTAGTGCATTACTTTTAAGAAGAAAAGTGTATGCTAGATGTATAGAAAAGCCAGATGTCTGCCATGCAGTGAGAGTAGTAAACTATTACTAATCCTACTGTGGAGATAAAACACTTGATTGCAGTAATAACAATATCTTCAAAGATGGAAAGCTTTTTAAGATAGTGATTTCAAAGTCTTATCATCAAGAGCTTAAGACTTTATAGATAGAGATCTAAAAGGTCTTAACTGCGGATACCATAGGACATAGAGATCTCTGGGAATAAGGGTATTCTAACAAGGATAATGGAAATATTGGTTATAATAACTATTGGGTTGTAGTGTCAAGGACACTATATCTGACAACATTGAGTATTGGTTGCATAAGATGCAACATTTGCATTAGATGCGAGCACTGTTATTAGGAGATATGCAAGTGTCATAAACGGACTTGGCGTAGTCTCTTGGGAAAAGAGTGACTAATCAACTTACCTAGCTATTTTTCTGAATAGCCTATGATTGTCACATGAGTGTGGTTTAAATGATTAGCCTATTAATGGCTCTTTGGGATAGTGGGAGATTGTTGGACATGCGAGCCCACGACGAGCCATTATGTAATAAATGTTATTGCAAATATCAATCCCTAATCTGAAATAAAGAATAATTAATCTGCATAATAGGTCCCTTAGTACAATTAGGGTTATGTACCATGGCCATCTTAATGATCATACAGTTATTGATTCAGTTGTTGAATCATAGAGGTTGGTGCTTGGATGAATATTTAAGGAGTTAGATTGAGGACTCATCAAGCACCGTCAAATGATTATTAAGAGATGATCTCCATCCTGAGAAGGAGATGACAATCCTTTCTCTAATGGTTGATATCTAACTGACCTCTTGATGTGGGTCCTCTACATAGGAATAGAGATTCGGTGGTGTTAGATGAGTTAGGACAAAGAGTTGACTTAAGAAGATCGAGATAACTAATGTCCTATGTCGTATACTATCACATCCTCTGACCAGAGACAGGTGTGTTACTATATGTCTGAGTATATTCATTTGGCAGACCAATAGGTGGATGACCTAATAAAGGTCTATACACCGGAACATTGGTGTGCATGTAAGGGCATATGAGTAATGCGATCTCTCAAAGGGATCATACAGGTTCATTACTAAACCGGAAGACATGAGCTCACTCATGAGATATTGGGAAGAGTCAAATTCTGTGCATGGTTGTCTCTCATTGGAAGCTTGACTGAATTTGTAGGTTTGATATATGCTTTTGGAAAAGTATATGATCAACATGTGGGTATGATATATGCTTTTGGAAAGCATATGATCGATACCGACTCCCAATGATCGAATGAGAAACTTAACGATAAAACTCCAAAGTAGACAATGTAAAATTGATCTTATACTTCGGGTTTATTATGGGTCTTCCAGTATGCAGGATGTACTGGTATTGGGAACACCAGAGGGTGATGTGATCATAAACGATTGTATAAACAAGACACTTCCATTCCTAGGGAGTGATGAAACGGGTATGGATTTTAGTGACTCCTCTTAGTAGAGAAGTGATCTAATCTTGGTCTAAATGTTGGACATTGATCTGAATGTGATTCAGATGCAATGAGAAGATTAGATATATGGTTTTGATTTAATCAAACATCTACGGGAGGTCCGCACGATCTGAATTTGAAATGTGATCTCAATATCCAAGTCATTATACGTGGAACAATACAATCGCCCTATCCTTATCTCCAATTTGCAGAGAAAGCGCATTATCCTTGAAAGAATTCAAGGATAATTTCATTGTTGATATATTTATCCGATCATTGAGAAAGTGGATAATTAAATGTGATATAATTATCATGAATAATACGAATTTGATTCAAATTATATGGGGAATAACCTAAGATAATTAAATGTGATTTGATTGTCAAAGATGTAAATAATGTGAATGTGATTCATACTATTTGGGCACATGAGAATAGAGATCCAAGATGATGAAATGTGATTTAATCATTATGGATATTGAATATTATGGATAGCACTATCCATATTGATCATATATATTATAAATGTGATTTATAATATATAGGAGAGAGCTATTTGTAATTTACATTTGTTAATTAAATGTTGATGTGAATTGGATTCACATTGGATAATTAATTGAAAATGCTATTCACATTTTATTTTTGGTTGTGCATGTGATTCACTTCCAATGACATGATTGAAATGTTCAAAAACTAAATTGGATTTATTTTTGCGAAATATATTTGCAATAAAAAGATGTTGCAAAATATTGGAGATACACATGTGATATGGATTCTCATGAAATTGGAAGGAGCAACCTTGCCACATGAAGGGGAGTGGACGGCCACCCTCTCCTTATGGAATGAGTGGCTGTCCATCTTGTTCTTATTGAAGGAGGCTTGCCTCCTCCTTATTTCTCCAATGAAGTTTGATTTAATATAAATCAAATTAAATTAAATATTTATTTGATTTAATTAAATTAATTATTTATGTGTTTTTTACAAGACAACCTTAGCCATTAAAAGAAACACAAATCAATGTGAGCAATTGGATTTGTGTTGTCCATGGACTGAGATCCATGGATCTCAAAATATTATAAAATGAGAGGAACTCCCATTTCTCTTCTTTACATACACACACAAGTTGTGAACATCAACTCTCTCACTCTCTCTCATTCTCTACATGCCTTATCTCTTACATTGTGGCCATCCACCATGGAGCCCTATAGAGTCTCCTTCATCGCAGCGTTGTCGTTATGCTACCAGATTGTTTTCTCGTGGATCTCCATCTCCTTTGATGTGCCTCGCTCGTGAAGAAGACATCGTATCTTGTGTGATGAGATCTGGAGATTCGTCGCCTGGATCATCAACTTGGATTGCGAGGAGCACGCATTTCATCAACACGCTCGCAAGCGTCTCCTTCGTCCGATCGAACTTGAGACATGAGGTCTCCTCGTTTACATACTCAATCGCAACCATGCTCCAAGAGGTAACCCTAATACTTGTTCGTGGTTTAGATGAAAATCTGAGAAGTGTTATTAGATCATGTGGTTTCATCGCATGAATTTTTTAATTCAGCTGCCTCGAGAAACTAGTGCGACTAGTCGCTCTCGATCGCATACGATGTGATCCTTACGCTTCCATGATGCACTTAAGGATCTTATCATATCCTTCACAAGTAAGCTGGAACTTAGCATTAGCAAATTCTACTTCATTAGGAAAATAAATGATGGTATTAGATACCAACATTATGACTTGGAGATTCTTAGATTTCATCTCTAAGGATATGATTATTAGAGAATGACTTTCTTGAGAATCAAGATGAAAACAAAGTGAAGGTACTCATTAAATCTTGAGAAGATAATGATGCTCCTGAAATTGGAAATTAAAAGAACATTTAAAGGTTAAACACTCATAACTATTGGAATGAGTTTGATGATTGATTCCATATGTCAGTTAAGTCTGACAATCATCTGACTTCATATGATGAAGCTTCCAAGGATCATGACATGGAAAGATGGATGTTATCAATAAAGTCTACAGTAGACTTCATATACAAGTGTTGTCTATGGCCCGTCTAGGATCCACCAATAAGGGTATGACCCGTTAGGTGTAAATGGATCTTCAAGAGAAAGAGGGAACCTGATGAGAGTGTAGAGACCTTACAAAGTACAGTTCGTATCCACAAGATACACACGAATAGAAGACATCATTTTCGATGAGACTTGATTTCCTGTGACCATGCTTAAACTCAACAAAATATTGCCAACTTTAGCTACACAACATGATTTTGACATCTACAAGATGGAAGTCAATGTAGCATTCCTCTATGAATACCTCAACAAGAATATTCATATGAATTAGCCCCAGAGCTTCATAGCTGAGGAAAGCAATGTGTGCAAGCTAAAGAACTCTATCTATGGATATAAATAAGCTTCTTGTAGTTGGAACATCAGATTTGCTGAAATTATAAAGGTTATGGTTTTAGATAGAATCTTGATGAACCATGTGAATCATAGTGGGAGTGCCATTGTGTTCATGGTGCTAAATGTAGATGATATCTTAATTATTTGGAATGATACAAGGATGATAATAAGTGTTTTATAATTTGGCTATTTCGTACCTTGATATATGATCTAAAGGACACCTCTTATATATTAGTTCTGAAGTTGTTCAGAAGTAATGAGAAGAGGGTATTGGCATTGTCACATTAGTGGTACACCTTGGATAAGTTCCATTTTTGGAAAACTCAAAGGAAGGCTTCTTTCCCTTAAGACATGGTACTAACTTATTTAAAGGGATAACACCTCAAATAGTGGAGGATGTGAATACCAAAGCTACATTCCATAGTGCATCGTCTTCGGGAAACTCAGTGTATGCTAGATCTGTACAAAAGGACAGATGTCTGATATGCATTAGGAGTAGTAAACTGTTACTAATCCTACAATGGAGATAAAACATTTGATTGCAATAATAACTATATCTTCAAAGATGACAAGACTTCGGAGATAGTGATCTCTAAATCTCATCTTTAAGAACTTAAGATTTATAGATAATGATAAAAAATGTCTTAACTACAAATACCTTACGAGAGTTAAGACTGGATCTTGGTCTTAGGAGACAGAGATCGCTGGGGCATTCTGATAAAGATGATAGAAATTACATACATGTTATAACGATTATAGAGCTACAGTGTCTAGGACATTGTAACTGCTTTAACAAAGTTGAGTATTGGTTGCATAAGTTGCAACATTGCATTGAATGCATGCACAATTACTAGGTCATATGCAAGTACTGTAAACGGACATGATGTAGTCTCTAAGGAACAGAGTAATTGATCATCTTACCTAGCTATATTAACTGGCTTATGATTGTCACATGAATGTGGGTTTAAAGATCAATCCATTAATGGCTCTTTGGGATAGTGGGAGATTGTTGGACATGTGAGCCCAAGGTAAGCCATTATGCAATAAATGTAATTGCAAATATCGTTCCTTAATCTAAAATAAAGAATAATTAATCTGCATAATAGGTCCCTTAGTACAATTACGGTTATCTACCATGGCCATCTTGATGATCATACAGTTGTTGATTCAATTGATGAATCACAAAGGCTGGTGCTTTGATGAATATCTAAAGGGGTAGATTGAGGACTCATCAAGCACCGTCAAATAATTATTAAGAGATGATCTCTAGCCTGAGTAGGAGATGGAAATCCTTTCTCTAATGGGCTGATATCTAACTGACCTCTTGATGCAGGTCTTCTCATCTGCGTAGGAATAGGTATTCGGAGGTGTTAGGTAAGTTAAGTCCAAGAGTTGACATAATGAGATCATGAAAACCAAAGACATATATCGTATGTTGTCACGATATAGGCATGCATCCTTTGACTGGAGATAGATGTATTACTATATGTTTGAGTATGTACATTCTGTAGACCGATAGGTTGATGACCTAATCAAGGTCTATATACCAATGCTCTGGTGTGCATACAAGGGCATTTGAGTAATAGGATATCTCAAAGGGATCATGCATGTTCATTTACTGAACCAGAAGACATGAGCTCACTCATAAGATATTGGGATTCAAATTTCGTGCACGGTGGTCTCACTTTGGAAGCATGACTGAATTTGTAGGTTTTATATATATTTTTGGAAAGTATATGATCAATACCTAGGTATGATATATGCTTTTTATCAAGTATATGATCGATACCAACTCTCAATGATGCAAATGAGAAGCATAAGGATAAAACCTTGAAGGAGACAGTCTACATAGATCTAAAACTTCAGGTTTATTCTAGGTCTTCCAGTGTGCGGGATGTACAGGTATTGGGAATATTTGAGGGTGATGTGATCATGAACGATTGTATTACCAAGATGCTTCCATTACGAGGGAGTGATGAAATATGTCTGTATATTAGTGACTCCTCTCATAGAGAAGTGATATGATATTAGTCTAAATGTTGGACAGTGACCTGAATTTGATTCAGATGCAATAAGAAGATTAGATCTATGGCTTTTATTTAATCAAACATTTGTTGGTGGTCCCCAAGATCTGGATTTTAGATGTGATCTCAATATCCAAGTCACTATATGTGGAGCGTACAATCGCCCTTCCCTTATCTACAGGTATCCATGGTTATCCATGAAAGAATTCACGGATAATTTCATTGTTCATAACGTATCATGGCATTGAGAAATGGATAATTAAATGTAATTTAATTATCATTAATAATATGAATTATATTTGTATTATTTGGCCATACAAGGAGAGCTATCCAAGATAAATAAATGCGATTTAAATTATCAAAGATGTGAATAATGTGAATGTGATTCATATTATTTGGGCAGATGAGAATAGAGCTCAAGGACAATTAAATGTGATTTTAGTATTATGGAGAAGAATAATATGTATAGAATTATCCAAATTACTCATATATATTATGAATGTGATTTAAAATATATAAGATAGAGCTATTTGTAATTAACATTTACAATTTAAATGTTGATGTGAATTGTGTTCGCATTGGACAATTAATTGAAAATGTAATTTGCATTTTATTTTGGATTGTGAATGTGATTCACAAATTTCCAATGGCACGATTACAATGTTCACAAAATAATTATGTATTTTTATGTGAATAAATTTGCAACAAAAGTCATTACAAATATTGGAGAAATCTATGGGACAATGTAATCTCGTGTAATAAAGACATGATAGCCACCTTCACATGTGGAGATGGTGGATGGTCACCAAGTCCTATTTGGAATTGGTGCTCGTCACCCCTCTTTAAGTGGATTGATTTAATTGAAATTGATTTATATTGATTATTATTCAGTACATTTTAATTTAATTAAATTAATTGTCGTTGTGTTTTTAACAAAAAAAGTCAAGACCTTTGACAGAAACACAAATCAATCTCAACCACTGATTTTGTGTTGTCCAAGGATTGGGATCTTTGGACTCCCAAAATGTTATAAAAGTAGAGTCACCCCATGCTCTTCTTTAGACTAAATGAAATATGATCTCTCTCCCTCTATATCTCTTTACATGCCATGTCTTCCCCCCTCTCGTGGCCATCCATCTTGATGCCATAGAGAGAGATCACTATGTTATCGCATCTTTGTTATGTTGTCGGATCAACTGCACGTGGATCTCCATCTCCTTTGGTGCACCCCGCTCATGAATAAGATGTTGGATCTCGTGAGATGAGATCAAGATATTCACCGCTTGGATAATCAACATGGATAGCAAGGAGCACACGTTTCATCAACGCGCTCGCAAGCGTCCCCTCCGTCGGATCAGACTTGAGACATGAGGTCTCTTCCTTTAGAGACTCAATCGCAACCACACTTCAAGAGGTAACCCTAATATCTTGTTTATGATTTTATATAAAATGATCCAAGAAGTGTTCTTAGATCATGTGGTTTCATCGATTTATTTTTTTTAAATTACGTTGCCCCGAGCAACTAGTACAACTTGTTGCTCCCAATCACAAATGATGTGATCTTCATGCTTCTATTATGCACTTAGAGATTTTCCCATATACTTAAGGAGGTTCTTGGGCGAAATTGCAAGGTAATTGGTTGGTCTATAGTATATCCCCAGGAGATAAGTCCGACATTGTTCTCCCACCATATCTATCTCGAGGATGACGTCAAGCCCTCTCATGAGTTTCAGCGCAGGTTGAACCTGAATCTTTGAGAGGTGGTTATGAAAGAAAATTTCCAATTGGTGGATTGCCGATTTTATCTACCCTATCTTCAACTCCAAGTGGGTTATTCCGTTAGATGTGGTACCTAAGAAGACAAGTATCACTACAGTTATGAATGAGGATGGATAGGAGATTGCTACCTATGTACCCACTTCTTGGAGGGTCTATGTGGACTACAGATGATTGAATCAGGCCATCAAAGAGGATCACTTCCCACTACCATTCATTGATCAGATTATTGAGAGAGTAGCTCGGAAGAGTCACTACTTTCTTGATGGGTAGTTGGGGTATAATCAGGTAGTCATTGTTCCCGAAGGCCATGACAAAACGACATTCACATGGCTGTATGGGGAGTATGATTTTACATGGATGCCCATTGGACTATGTAATGCCACGGCTACATTCCAAAGGTGCATGCTTTCCATATTATAGGACAAGGTGGGTGACTGTTTAGAGTTATTCATGGATGATTTTTTGGTCTACGTTGATCGTTTTGATGCTTGTCTTTCTTGCCTAGACTGTGTGCTTCAATGGTGCATTGAAGTCAACCATGTTCTCTATTGGGAGAAGAGTCATTTTATGATGACTCAAGGGGCAGTCCTTGGTCACATAATCTCCAACAGGGTCATGGAGTTCTATCCGGCCAAGGTGGATATCATCAACAAGCATATTTTTTAAGGAGAATATCATATCACGGTTTGGGGTTCCTAGAGCTCTGATTTCTAACGGGGGTACTCATTTCATCAAGGACAAGGTAAGTGCCCTTGCTAATGAGTTCAGCACAGACCATAGAGTTACCACTCCATATCATCCACGAATGAATGGTCTTGCTGAGGTTTCCAACCAAGAGATCAAGATGATATTGCAGAAGGTTGTCCACCCAGACCGAAAGGATTGGTCACAACTTTTGGACTCGTTCTTGTGGGCCTATAGGACATCCTTCAAGACTCCTTTTGGTACATCTCCATTTCAACTCGTTTATAGCAAGCCATGCAACATACTGTTGAGATAAAGCACAAGTCACTATGGGCAGTCACAGAGATATTATTGGATTTAAAGAGTGTAGGAGATCAGAGGAGAGCAGAGTTGGCTGCCCTAGAGGAGCTTAGAGATCGAAACTTTTTTAGTAGCCTACAATATATATAGGACAGAGTGAAGATATGGCAGGATTCACACATCTGCCATAAGCAGTTTGAGCCGAATCAGAGAGTCTAGCTATTTGACGCACGACTTAGATTGTTTCCAGGGAAATTACCGAGCACGTGGAAGACGCCATATCTAGTCCGAAAGGTGCACAACATCGATAGTATTGACATATCCAAGTTGTCTTTTGAGTCCACTTTTCGAGTCAACGGTAAATGCCTGAAGCCTTTTCTTAGTCATGACCTGTTGAACGTTGATGTTGCCCTGATTCATTTTATATGCGATGTGTTCTTTGATTCTCATCTTTTGCATCTCATACCTGATTTACACTTCCATTCTGCCTCTTTGTATATGCATGTTTTCTATTTTATTCTCTCATTCTTCCATTATTGTTTAACACCCCAGGTCTTGCTTAGGCTTCTTGCTATACTTAGGATGTGCTTTATCTTAAGTATAGGGGCGTGTTGAACCTGTGTTGTTCACATTTCTTTTTGTTCTATTACCTTTGTTTTATTGCCCATACTCGGGTATATCTTACCCTAAGTATTGGGCAATATCAGTTTTCCATGCTTTGGTTGTTCCCTCACTTATCCCTCAACTGTTGATATTCTTTTCTCAGGGATTTTCACCCTAAGTATAGAGTTGACAAGTCGAGTCGTTGATTTCATGTATATTCTCTTCCTCAAATTTCTCCTTTGTTATAGTCTTAAGTACTTATGATTACTTGATCCTAAGTATAGGGGGGATCACTGACTTCTATTCATTTCATTTTTTCATTCTTTTAGTCATTGTAGTATAGGATTTTTCACTTTTCTATACCTAGTAGGGGATATGTCTTCCTTTGTTGCTCTCTTGATTACTATGAGGACACAATTAAATCTAAGTTTAGGGGGGTCTCTTATATATTGTATATATACTTTAGTCATAACTCATAATTTGGTGTTAATAATTTGGCTATTATTCATAAAATAGGAATAAAAATCTTTGAAAAAATGTCTGCAAATATGTGTGTAAAATTTTTGTAAAATGATTTGTGAACTCTTTTGTAAAAATATTTGTAAATATCTTTGCAAAATTATTTTTATATAAATTTTATTAAAATGTTTGTAAAAATGTTTTCTTTGTAAAATGTTTGTAAATTATTTTTGTGTCAAAATTAGGTAGATTGTACAAATGTTTGTAAAATGCTTGAAAATAAAATGTTTGCAAAAACTTGTTTGAAAAATTGTTTGTAAAATGATTTGTAAAATATTTGTATCTTTTTCCAAATCATTTGTAAATTGTTTTGAAAAACTTTGTAAAAAGGATTGTAAAATTATTGTAAAATATTTTGTCATGTGGGTTATTAATTATGGGTATAAAAATTAGTTTTGTAAACTTGTAACATCCACGTGTGTATAAAAAGCCATAATTATTTGTAAATTAAAATATATATATATATATATATATATTTAAAATTTGTATATAAAATCCACTTGTAAGACTTGTACATAAAACTTGTAAATATTCTCCTTGTAAAATCTTGTACAAATCGTGTATAGATCTTGTATAAAGTTTTTATATAAAAATCTGTCTAAGTGAGTACAAAGTTTTGCCAATATTTGTAAATACTTTCTTTTCTTTTTCTTCTTTTTCAAAATACCTAAAAATTAGAAAAATTAAAAATTCCATAAAAATTGCATATTTTGTAAAATTTCCACCAAAAGTTAAATACTCATATTTGCTTGTGCATATGCATTTTTTCCAGAATCATTGTTGAAATTTCAACTAGTCTGGAGTAAAATTGAAGAACGAAGCTTGGTTAAAATCTCAATCCACATAACTTCAGAGGAATCTTATAGGATTTGGAGTTGATACTTTTCAGGTCTAGCGACTTTATTCTTTGAGTCCACAAGGCTATGTTCACATGTCATCTTAATCGGTCTAAGTAGAATATTTCGAGGCACGCATGACCCTTACAGACAGTAACTTGACTTGGACACACACTTTACACGTAGCTCTTCATGTATAAGTTGGTGAGGATTCAGAATCCTTTGGCTTGGGGTAGAAGAAGGGTGTGTTACAACTAGTGTAAACATCCGTCCTCATCTAGGGAGGGTAATGCATCTCAGCCTGGTCTAGTAGCATTGAGGTCTAACGACATGACGTTGTGGGGTTGCAATAATGCTTCAAAAGAGGGACTGTCTACTAGCGCAAAAAGAAAAACTCCTTATGTACATACTGCACATGTTGTATATATGTTAAAAAAATGCAAAAACTCCAAAAATAGGGACATGCCTGATTGAAATAAAATGCTTGTCGGAATGTATATAACCGAAAAAGCAAAGCATATGTGATTCAGTGATTTATCTCATGGAAGCTTGCAACTGGAGTCTTGGATACACTAGTCAAGCTCCACGGGATACGTGGATACACTGGCCACGGTCCATTCTCTTCATTCTTTCTTTTCTTGAGCTGGTTATACTTAAAATTAGAAGGGAATACCTCGTTCCTCGAGCAAAGAGTTGCTAGACTGGGGGACTAGAGTTACCTTGTTGAGGGAGGCTGCTTCTTTGCCATTTCGGAGGTGGGGGGCTATATTTCACTTACACCGCACAAGTATAGATCATAGTCATAAGAGCTTGTGCATGTAGACTTGTTCTAACCTAACTGTTGAGGCAACCTGACCTTAGAATTGTGGAACCAAAGGGTTGTTGAGTCTTAAATCTATTTCCTAATAAGGTTCAGCCAAACTAATAATCCAAAGGTTCGACCGAGCTCCATAATACAATTTTATAAAGATATGCTTAATAATAAATATAATTCTCCTTCCTTCCTTTTTTCTTTTATTTATTTTTGTTTTCACTTCTTTTTCAAATAAGTGTTTGTTAAGGGACTAACAAAGGTAAAGTACAGGTGAATGATGAATTCATGATTCACACCCTTTATTCTTTTATTTTAGCAGAAATCCCAATACAAAATACATGTGAATTTATATTAAATCCAATAAATTAGCATGGTGCATGCTTTTGTTAAATTTGGGTAATTAGCACTTATTTATTCAAAATAAAAGAAGGTTGTAATTATATAATAAGTACAGACTGACTCGAACCTTGAGATCAGGACAATAATTGACGTGACCAATAATGAATAAAGTAGGGAGTGATAGGGTCCTTAATTTATAAAATTATGAAAACTTTAAAATACCTTGTATACATTGTTCATCATTTATTTTGTAAAAATCATGTGCATTTTCATCACTATATATATTGTATATATCTTGTATTATTTTATTCTCTATAAAACATCCTTAAATTAAATTATTCCCTTAATAAAACATCTACATAAAAATGTGATGCCAAATAATGAAAATAATTGCAAAAATAAATTTTGGAATAGCATAAATAATACAACACTCAGAAAAAATGCAAAACAAAAATAAAAAGATCAATATTTTCTCCATATGAACTCAAATTGAACCAAACTTACTTTCATTGTATTTTAAATAATATTAGCTTTAAAATGAAGGTGGTTTCATAATTTTTGGAATTATGGGTTGAAAGTTAGCTTTTGGGGAGGCGTTGTCGGTATAGTGTATTATATTTATACTTGTATATATATTATTGATATTTATTTTTATTTAATTATGCACATATTATATTTTAAAATATTTTTATATATTTTATTTAATTAATGTAAAATGCAAACAAAAATAATAAAATTCCAAACCCATAAAAAAATAAAATAATCTAACTATTATGCAAATGTATCATGTATCTATATTGTAAACATATTTATTTCTTTAACCTATTAAATTAATTCACAGAAATAAAATAGAAATATAATTAAATTACTTTAATTTTTTGTAAATAAATAAAATATACATGATAATGTAATTCTATCAAGATAATAAAATAAAAATATGTAAATATTGTATATAGGTATATTATACTATGTGCATTTAAATGCATACTGTATATAGTACTGCATAAATATTATTAAATTTATTAAAAATCACAAAAAAGTGGTAAAGTAATAAACATTTTTCTTTTTTAACATTTTTATTTTAAAATCATTTACCATTTTAAATTTATTTTTCTTTTATTTTTGAATTAAATTTTGTGATTGGTCAACCCGGGTCTGTTGACCCGGGTCAATCCCCTCCTTCCAAGTCTGACCCGAGAGAACTTCGTCGGACCCAATTTATTCTATTTTTCCAGCCCAAGTCCGATCACCATTCACCTCAGATTGTTGACCCCATTGCTCCTTAAAGATCCCTGACCTTTGCGTATACCTAGGACAGTCCAAATCCCCCTCGATTCGCGTGAAGATTCACAATTCTTATAGACACCCGACAAACCATATAAATCATCTCATTCCACTCTGTTGTGCCATAGTTCACTCTGTGCCTCTTTTTTCTTGACCTGAATCCCTGGGGTACTGATAGGACCCCGGAGGAGTCATTTGGAGCTCGGATTGGTGGTCGTTTGAGCTGAACTACCTCGTGGCCGGAGTTCTCCGCTGCGACCAGCCTCTTCTGCCTCCAGCAACAAAATTGAGGCAATTTCCCTGTAGTCCACTTCGCGATTCTTCCCATTCAATCATCAGGTAACTTTTCTTTGTTTTCAATATTGTCGTTTAGCTTGATTTCCATATCGCCATCATCATCCTCCATCATTGCTGCGACCCGCATGTCGGAGGCCCATCTCTAACATCCAACCATTTCAATATCTCCACCTTATCACGGTCGATCTTGCTTCACATGTTGACCCCCTTAGACTCAATCATCAGATTGGGATTAAGCCCCGACTTCCTTCATCCACATACATCGGAAGTCACCTCCCACTCCTCATCGCTTATTTGTTCATTGTTTTGCCAAATAAACACGAACGGAGCTTCGTCTCTGAGCTTTGCTTTCTCTTGCAAGTATAGGTGTGCAAAGGAGGGTCGAATCGACCCTTATCTAACTAGGCAGAGCTGCTCCAGTTGACACACCTACCTGATCTTCATCAAGTAGCTTGGACGACCATCTGAGCATCCCCTCTGATGCGGTAACACATCAGCAAGGTGTTGCACCCCTCATCCATCTGCTCCGAACTCTTTAGTGCAAGATTTCATCGATTGAAGTATGACTGGCAGTCCGTTCTTCACGTTCTTCCAGCACCATCGCCAGTAGTCCGATGAGGAGCCCACATGCCTTGATCTGATCTGAGATACACCTTCACGTCCAAATAGCAGTGCTCATATCAGATCTCGGTCAGATCTGATTGCACGTCACGCCTTTTCGCAGAACCATCATATCTTAGCTGGCGGTCTATCAGAATCGTGCGCCAGCGCCACGTTCCCTGCACCATCAGATCCTTTCAAGTGCATCAATGTCGTACGTTAGAGCACATACGTGCCCCACATACCTACAGGGTATATTTCACTTTTTACCCTGATTTTCCTGTTATTTCATCTTAGTACAATAAATGTAAAAGTAGTTATGAACATTTGCATTAAGGATCTTATAGTTTTCTTATTTGCATTTTAGTCCATCCAAACTTAACTCACATCTGTGTTCACGTGTCTTTTGTGAATTATCTGCTTGTTTTCCCCTAAGCTTTCACGCTTTACTGAAATTGAAGAAACATTTGTAATTTGCATATTTGCCCCTGTGATACTGGATTCACGTGTGACAGACGTTTGTGATGAGATTTTTTAGCATTTTGCCCTGAGGCTTTATTGTTGGTTATTAATCGGCCCCATAACTTAAAATAATTGCATTTTGGTCCTCACTTTCTAGCAATTTTATTTTTGTTTATATTTGTTGCAATAAATATCAAATTTAATCCAAAAAATCCCATAAAAATTAGGATAAGAGCCTATACGTGTCTTCTATTTGTGTTAAATTTCATTTGATTTATTTCCATTATTTTCATTTATTAAAAATTCAAAAAACTCACCAAAAACCCCTATTTGCCTTAGAAAATCCATAAAAATTCAAAAATACTTTAAAATTTTAAAAAAAATATATTAGCTTTGTTTTAATTTGTTTCATTTTCTTTCTATTTTCATCTTATTTACTTTTATAAAACTCTAAAAAATTGCAAAACCTTAAGACAACATAAAAAGTGAAATAATATCTTTTAAAAATAAAAAAAATGTTCTTGGCCTCTGTTTGTAGATATTTACTTATACTTTTTGATAAAATTAACAACCAGGAGTTTTGAACTTATTTTCTATTTTAAATTTGAAAAATACTCCTAGTTGTTCGCTATTTACTTTATTCCTTGTTTTTTATAATTTCAAAAATAATAAAAAATCAAAAAATCTCTGAGAAATTATAAAAACATCATAATTTTATCAAAAACCTAAAAATATTTTTACTTGATTTTTGTGGCTATTTTTACCATATTTTAAAATCCAAAAATATTTTTGTGAGCCTTTTATTCATTGTTTTGATTGCTTTGTTTAAAAAATTGTAAGTACAATAAATTGGAAAATTAATAATCATTAAAAAATTTTTAAAATCAGAAAACATAAGAAGTTAAAAGAACTAAAAACCATAAAGAATTAAAAATATAAAAAAATCTAAAAGAAGTTTACTTTGCTTTTACTTATCTTTGATCTTTGTTTTTTTGTTGGTTGAATCGCCCTCATTTAAATAAGAGTTTCCTCCTTGTATTCGACCTTGGTCGCTATACCAGGTTAATAAAAGTAGCTTAGATCACTTGGTTTAAACGCTTGACTCATTTTGTGGTCGAATAATTTTCTCAATTTCTAGACAGATTTCTAGAGTGACAACGACAGTATTAATTTCATAACATAATCCTAGTTAGCTGGCTCATTTTCATGCACCTTTTGAATGTAGCGGGAGCATTACACAATCCAAAGGGCAACCTTCTAAAGGCGCAGGTGACAAATGGACAAGTAACAGTAGTCTTATCCTGATCATCAAGAGTGATAACTACCTTGTTTTATCCCAAGTACCCATCCAAGAAACAAAAGAATTTCTTCCCTGCAAACCTCTCAATAATCTGATAAAAAAAGGGCACAAGAAAGTGATATATCTTTGTCGTTGAATTCATGTGTCGTAATCTATGCAGAAATGCCATGAAGTGAGTATGCGAGTTGGTATATCCCCACCACGTTCATTTGTCACAATTGTAATAACTGATTTCTTCGAGACCACTTGTGACGGACTGACCCAAATGGAATTCGAAATGGGTAAATGATGCCAACATCACACGATTTCCTGATCTCTTTCTTGACAACATCCCACGGATTCAGATGATGCTGAAACTCATGGATTGGCCTGCTGTCATACTCTAAGCAGATGTGATGTGAGCACAAAGCTAGACTAATCCCATGGAGGTCTCAAATACTCCAGGAAATAGCCTTGCACTTTCTCTCAGAAACCTCTAGCATACAAGATTCTTCGTCTTCGGTCAACTATGAACTGATGATGACCGAAAACATTTGGTGGCCACTCGCAAGGAAGGCATACTTCAGAGATGAAACTAAGACTTTGATCTTAGGTAGTGTTTGAATCGTCTTTATAACAACCTCTGCAACTGCACTGGTAGATGGTAAGTGATATGCACTAAGTAAACTGTCCATCATGGCTATTGTTTGCTCAACATTAAGTGTAACTGAAAGATCTGCAAGGAATAGTCTCTTCTAAGACAAGGATGGCTCATCAAGTTGCTCAAAGATATCTGCAAACTCATCAAGAAAATGCTTGGATATCTCAGCATTAATTTCAATAGAAAGTGTATTCAACAAGTATCTCAAGAAAATCTATATGTCGCTCAGATATCTTAGCAGGAGGTGTCTCAGCAATAATCTCAGAATAAGGTGTATCATAAATCTCAAAATGTGTTTTCGAATGTAACTCAAACTGATCCTCCGAAAATAATTCAAATGGCCCATCAGCTAACAACTCAGGATCATCAGTAAGGGAGCTCAAGGTGACTGTGCTTTCGAAGGGTTCATTCTGAGAAAGGAACTCCTGGGTATCCATGAAATCAGTAAACAAATCAGTATCTCGAATCACAGCTAAGAAATCACAGTCCTCAGAAACTGGTGTACTTATGTCTCTCGCATCTGCTGGTGGTGGTGGTGATGGCCTCAGATTTAGGCTTTACCTTGTCATTGTGAGAGTGAAAGGTGATATCTCCCATACCATAATCAAATACCACTTCATATGTTCGAAGGAATAACTGACCATGTATGATCGGGGTATGGAGTAACGATGCAGGTGTGTCCATATCCATAATGAGAAAATCAATCGGGAAGCTCATGACTTGCATTGTTACAATAACATCCTCAAGAATGCCCCTCAGCCTCTTGACCTATCTATCAGCAAACTGAAGGATCATCCTAGTCGATCTAAGGGGCCCCAACCCAAACTTAGTGAGTAGCGAGGATGGTGTCATATTTATCGAGGATCTACTATCAAGTAGATTATGATCGAACTCCTAATCAAATATCAAACAACAGATGTGGGGTGCTCCCTTATCTTTCTTTTTCGATGGGAGGTTGCTAATGGCATGAAATGTTGCCATGGACTAGATGTTCTTCTCGGTTCTCTAGCGTTTGTTTTCCTTGGGCCGATGCTTTCTGGTACATGCTTCTTTCATTTCATTTTTGACTGCAGGCATGTACTCCATGGCCTTAAGGAGTGGCATCTCTAAAACGATGTTCTGTAAAATCTCTACCACTCCAGTATCAGATAGTGCTCTTTTGACTTTTTAAAAATTTCTTTTATTTAATGCAGATGGAAATGGAATCGGATTTGAAAAAGCATCAACCTGTTCATTTCCCTTATTGATGTCAGAATCAGCATGTACATGTGGATGATCATAAATGGGACGTACAATATCGTCCAATACAGATAAAGCAGAAGAAATAAAAGGGAAAACAGTGTGGGTTGCTCTGTCTGTTGGTGCTGAAGAAGACTCTACGATGGGTGTGTTCTTCCTCCAAGCTGACTCAACACTCCATCTCTCTTTATTCTTGGAAGGTGGTGGTGAAGAAGAAGTAGAAGGTGAATGAGATGATTGTCCAAATCATGGAATTGCAACTCTAGATCTTTGCTCTGCTTGTGAAGAAGATGGTGTCAGTGTAGCTCTCTCAGTTGCTCGATCTCCCAATCCCAACTCTGCATGTGGAGTAAACTGCAATCTCCTTCCTCTCCTGAGAGAAATGGCATCATATAAACATGTGAAATCAAAGGTCATACATGCCTTTAGGGTGGATAGATCATGGGCTACCTGCTCCTTGCATCTAAAGTGGTTGGGATTGGCTTCGACTTGTGCTAGTGTGAGTGTCTTCTTCGTGGTAAGGTCATCAAGACTCTGATTCAGATTGGTCATGTTCTTCATTAACAGGGCAAGCTGATCCAAGGCTAGGTTCAGTGAAGGTTCCTCGGGGTGCTCAATAGCAGTATGTCGAGTATGGTAGTGTGGAGGTTGGTACCCAGAATACTAATGTTGCTGATATTTGTACGGAGGAGGAGGATGTGAGTAATAGTGCCCAGAATATGTAGGATGTTGTCGATATGGCTGATACGAGAAGGCAGGTTGCATTGGTTTCTGGTATTGATGTCTCCAATTCTGAAAGTGTGCCGAAGACGGACACCGATGAGGCCGTGAAGTGGAATGGTGCTTGAGCAGTAGTCTCCCTCCATGAAACTGGAGGACAGTCTCTGACTCTGTCCTGATGGACATGGCTAGATGCGATCACGGTTAAACCAAATACCGTTCACCTCCTGGATGTGAGGTGGATGTAGAAAGAACTGCTCGGGAAAATACTGATGCTCGGGGTAGTACGGGATAACACGTGTCTGGAGCGACTGGTGCTAGACCCGATTTGGCATCTACACATGGTACATGTACTGAATCGTAGAAGGACCTACAGTACTCAATTGGGCTGAAGTAGAAGAAAAACTAGGCTGTTCCACTACAGGTGTATTGGATGCGGCACTCTGACTCTAACATGAGCTGATGGCACTAACAAGAAGCTACAAATGATGTGTGATATCATCAAGCTTGTCCAGTTGCTTCATCCTCTATTCGATCACTTATAAATTGTCCAAATCTTGTGATCACTTTTCAACTATATCTACATTAGATTGGTGATTCCCAATGATGGTCAGATCAGCATTGTCCCCTCTATCCACATCATGAGATGCAATCATGTTGACGGCCTTGTGGGGTGCTACTGAAGCAGAAGAAGGAAAAGGGTGCTTCTGGAAAGCACACGAACAAGAAAGAATTGCGGAGCTCTCTGTCATCTCCTCGAAAATATGATATAGCACATCCTCATCCTTGTTGAAATGTGAACCCACCACTAGTCATCCACCAATCTCTAGTTCTATAGGCTTAACCCACCAATAAGTTCTGCACTGGGATAGTCTTTAGAATATCATGGTGGGGGCACATCTTCGTCAAATCTTTGAATCTTTCTCATGCCTTGTGAATAGGCTCATGGGACAATTGGAAGAAGTTAGATATCAATGATCGCATATGGTTGAAGCATCCTAATGGATAGTACTTCCTAAGAAAAGCAAACATAAACTCTTCACAAGATGTGACAACCATTCCCAAATGATTAATACAATACAATGCCTTGTCCATGAGACTGAACAGAAAGGCAGTCATCTTCACTACCTCTAATGGGAAGTTAGGGTAGTGGATCGTACTACAAATGCAATCAAACTGTTGGAGTCGAATATACGACTCCTCGTGAATGTTCCCATCGAATATAGGGAGCAAAGGTAGAATAGTGGGCTTCAGCTCGAAATGCCCATGAATCGCATGATCTGTATCCAAGTCATAGTGTATCCTTCTCCTGGGTTATATGCATCTCTCAATGTGGGCTTCAGCTTCAATCTCGGTTGCTCGTGATCGGCTCCCCCATTTCCACCTACATAATTATGTCCATCCTCATGTCTCCTCTCTGTTCGTTCTTGTCTTTGCTCTAAAATCGTGTCTCTCAGTTCGGCTTGGATGTTTTTCTGCTCAGTAAGCTGGTCCTGGATGACCTAAATGGATGCCAACATTGTATTGTTGATCTCATGTTCCTCAGTAGCTAGACCCATTCCTTTTGTTGGTGCCATCGAGTCCTCAATGTCTGAATCAGTCTCTGGAAATGTGGAAGGCACTCGATTTGTCCTCAGAATAGATGGAGTCTCCAATGATGTTTCCATATTAGAGTCAATCTCGAATAAGGGATTTATTGGCAAAAGAAGCAGAGAAGTAGAAAAAGAAGTAAATTCGGGAAGACAGTCGTCCCAATTAAGTGGAAATGAATAGAGTGGAGTGTATAAAGATAATATCGCGAAGTCCGAGCATAATATACTCCAGTTCGACATATTTGATGATAAGAGGAGAGATGCGAGAACGCGTGGTCAAACAGGAAGAAGAAAATGAAGTGAAGGCACGAAGTATGCGGAGGGATCTCTATCAATATCAAACAAACACAAAACAAACCCCCGATTCACCAATTGAACAAAGTAAAGACCGTGAAGGTTCAGTCGATTATCTTTTGAATTTTAGTTTAGTTAATATATAAGAAGTTAATTACTACCAAACACATAGGGTGAGTAGCCTCTATCTCCCAGTATACATTCTCAATCCTCCCCAATCAATGGTACCATTTGCCCAGGCTGTCGGTTTTAATATCAGACACACAGGTAGAAAGAAGAATGAGTACATAAAAATATTTTTCTAACATTTTTGGAAAGCACTTGCATCTCAACCTCACACCACAGAGATGTGCACAAGAGCATAGGTCACAAGTTCAGGGATTTGGGCTCTATCCTTAATGTTATGTCCTCACCCACTCTATTTGGAGGTAAGTACTTGCAAATAATGATGGGGTTACACAACCCAAAATAATGAATGATGTGTCCTTAAGTTTTCTTCTAGTTGAAGGAGATTTAGCAGTGCCTTTTTTATTTGGTTATCTCTTTTTTGGATCTTCTCCAAACAAACGACCTAACGATTTTTCCAATTCATTTATTTCCTAAATGAGAAAAATCAAGGGAGGTAGTCGGAAAAGCCGATGCGATGGAAATCAATGATGCATGCATGAGTAAAGAAATGTGGACCTTGCTCTAGCAGTCTACATGAAAAATGATCTTCTCATAAAATAAAAGACAAGAAAATAAACTAACCTAAATGATGCAAGAGAAACATCGTATGAAATAACTTCTATTAGCTAGCAAGAAGAGGTTTATTTGACCAGTCCATTCCTACGAACTATGCTATAGAAACATATATTCTTATTTAATGGATGTGGACCTAATCGGTTTTTGGGCTCAACCAAGATAATCGAACCTACTTCTATGTGATCAAGAAAAAAAACTATGAGAAAAACAATAAAAATAAAGTAGAAGAAAACAAAAATCCAGTGATTTCCCCCAAGTGCACCGACACTTGATGAAACAAAAATTGCACACACAAGGGTATATAATGACCTAGAAAATAGAAAAAGGGCAATTGACAATAATTATTTAAATTTATACAAAAATAAATGGAAATAAAAGATTAAAAAACAAATAAAAAAAGAAATGCTTAAGTAGTCCTCCAAATCTCTTGCTTCTTCTCTCCTACACTCTCATGTTGCTCGAAAAAGAAATGAGCCACCTCTGCTTTGCTCGGGTGCGTTGGCACTCTTGGGAATGCTGCCCTCACTCGTCGAGCCCTCGCAAGAAAGAGAGAAACAAGAAATGTGTCAGATCACTGATATGAAAAATATGAGCAAAAGTAAGAGAAAATAAAAGTAGACAATATAGAAAAACAAGTAAGCAAAGGACATACAGGTGGATATGGGGCAAAAATGAGAAGTGTAAGTAAAAGTGATCTCAAGTGAAACCTTAAGTCGATCTTGGTGAGCTTTCAGTGTCCGACAAATCGGATCCTACAAGCTCTGTGTAAGCTCCCTGATGGCACACGGAATTCTAAGTCTCTGCTCCCTCCTCAACAAGATGCAATCCACATAATATACAACAACAACAACAAAGCCTTATCCCACATTAAGTAGGGTCGGCTACATGGATTCTTTGACTCCATTCATATCTATTTTCAGTCATTCTCAGGCTTATATCCAAAAAACTAAGATCCCTTCATATAGTCTCATTCCAACACTTCTTGGGCTTTCCTCGCCCTCTTTTAGCCATGTCAACACTCCAAAACTTACATCTCCTCACCGGCGCATCAGATGACCTCCTTTGCAAATGTCCAAACCATATGAAGAGATTTTCTTGCATCTTATCCTCGATCGGAGCTACACTAACCTGTTTTTAGATGGCATCATTCTGAATACTGTCTTTATGTGTGTGTCAATACATCCGCCTTAGCATTTTCATTCATGCTAATGCCACTCTCTGCACATGTTTTTGGTTCATAGGCCAACATTTAGATACATAGAGCATAATAGGTCTCATAGCAATTTTGTAAAACTTTTCTTTGATTTTTGAAGGAATTTTCTTATAACATAGAACTTTAGAGGCTCCTATCCACTTTATCCAACCTGCATTTATTCTATTTTTAACATCTCCATCAATTTCCCCATCATGTTTCAAAATAGATCCCATGTATTAAAAAAGAATCTCCCTTCAGAATGTTATCATCACCTATCTTAATCTCAATTTCTTCACCATTGCATCTATCAAGAGTACACTCCATATATTCAGTCTTAGTCTCTTACTTATACGAAATCCTTTAGCCTCCAATGCATGTCTCCAAACCTCAAGCTTCTCATTTACTCCATCTCTAGTCTCATCAATCAACACAATATCATCAGCGAATAACATACACCAAGGTATATCCTCCTGAATGTGACTTGTCAACTCATCCACAATCAAAGTAAAAAGGAATGGTCTCAAAGATGACCAATTATGCGGACCAATGTTGATGTCAAAATAGTCAATCTTCTCAGATTGTATCCTTATACAAGATAAGCCCTATCATACATATATTTTATGAGGGTAATGTATAGGACATGTACTTGTTTCTTCTCCAAACTCTCCACAATGTCTCTCATGGGACAGAATTTAGCCTTCTCTAAATCAATAAAAATCATGTGGAGGTTCTTTCTTTTAGCTATGTAAATCTCCATTGTTCTCCTTGGAAAGTGGATGGCTTCAATAGTTGAGCGATATAACATGAATCTGAATTGGTTTTCATTTACTTTAGAAACTTGCCTCAACCTTCTTTCGATCACACGTTCCCAAATTTTCATAGTGTGACTCATCAGCTTGATACCTCTATAATTTGAACAATATTGAATGTCTCATTTGTTCTTATAAAGAGGCACCACGATGCTTCTCCTCCATTCTTCAGCCATTTTCTTGCTTTGCCAAATAACATTGAATAAATTTGTAAGCCAAGTCAAACCACGCTCACATAAAACTCTCGAAACTTTTATAGGATTGTCATCAGGTCCTGTACCTTTCCCATGTCTCATAACCTTTAATGCATCCTCTACTTCCTTCCTTTGTATTCATTTATAGATTTCAAGATTCAAGTAACTTTCACTACTAACTAGATTTCCCAAAGTGATCTCTCTATTTCCTTCCTACATGAAAAGTTTATGGAAGTATTGCTTCCATCTAGTCTCTATATCCTTCTGAGTAACAAGAACGTGACCTTCCTCATCCTTAATGCATCTCACTTGAGAAAACTCTTCGGTCTTTCTTTCTCTTGAATTAGCCATCCTGAATACATCCTTCGGGCCCTCCTTAGAGTTGAGATTTTTGTACAAAATCTCATAAGCTTTTGACTAAGCTTACCGCCTTCTTTGCTTCCTTTTTAGCTATTTTGTAGTTTGTGATGGTTTTAATTGTTCTATCCTTGGACATAGCTTTAAAGCAAGCTCTTTTAATTTAGAGCTTCTCTTGCACCCCTCCACTCCACCACAAAACCTCCTTTTGGCCTAGAGCTCCTCCCCTAAACTCGCTAAGTTTCTCTTTAGCTACCCTTCGGATACAAGATGCTACTGTCTCCCGCATCTCGTTAGCACTTCCATTACAATCCTAAGATAAGTCTTCAAAAACCTCCTCTCTAAAGCTTGATTTATTTACTTAAAGATTCCCCCATCTAGTTCTAGTGATCTTCGAAACCCTTATTTTCTTTACTAGCCCTTTTACTTGCACATCCATGCTAATAAGTGATATTGGGTTGTCAGACTCTCTCCTGGGATTACTTTGCAGTTTTTCCAACACAATCGATCTCTTCTTCTCAATGAAAAGTAATCTATCTGAGTTTCAGTCGAGCCACTCTTATAAGTAATTACATGCTACTCCCTCTTTTTGAAGAGAGTGTCTGCAATGAAAAGATCATAAGAAGTTACAAAATCTAGAAAGACTTTTCCCTCTTCATTTCTATTTTTGATGTCATGTCCTCCATGAACACTAGAATACCCTGAAGCATCCTTTTCCACATCTCCATTAAGATCTCCACCTAGGCAAATCATCTCTCTTTGTGGGATTCCTTGCATAATCTTATCGAAATCCTCCCAAAAAGCTTGTTTAGTCCTTTCATCGAAAACAATTCGCAGTGAATAAACTGAGATGGTGTTCAGACTTTCTTCTTCGATCACCACTTTTTGCAATATAATCCAATCCCCAGATCGTTGCATCTCAACCACACAATCCTTTAAAACCATATGAAGAGCTACTGCAACCCATTTCTGCCCTTATCTATACCTGAGTACTAAAGTTAAAATCTTGTCTTCTTGATCTCCCTTGCTTTCTCTCCAACCCATTTTGTCTCTTGTAGACATAATATCGGAATCTTCCTTCCTTCCATCGTATCAACTATCTCCATCGATTTTCCAGTAAAAGTGCCAATATTCCAACAATCTATCCCCAACTTCCTTTGCAACCTCATTTCGACTAACTTCTTTACTTGCATGTGTCCATAATGCGAGAACCCTTACAAATTTTTGACTGCAACAAGCGGTGATGCAGCATAACTAGCTTATTTACCTGCATGTGTTCCATATGAGAGAATCCTGGAAAATTTTAAACTACATCTGAGCAATGATGTAGTGGCCCTTGCCAACTTCTCATTGCATTCGGGCAGTGCAATGCGTCACAAGTAGGGAATGCCCCAACGAAATATATATGTTTGCTTAAATCCATGTTTAAAAGATCCGAACAGTTTTGAGATAAATTCCTAAATAGTGTTCTTAAAAGAACACTTTTTAGCAATTTTTACAATGGTTTCGATATGAATACCTAAATAGTATTCTTAAAAGAACACAATCTAGGAACATAATCCAAACAATATATATATAGAAAATGTGGATGAAAATAAAATGAATAAAAGACAAAAAAAAGATAAAGAATATGCATGAACAAGTGACATGAACATATAGACAAAGAAATATATGACAGAAAAATAAGATAAGGAAATAAAAATAAAAAATAAGTATATACGAACCAAGAATAACAGGCTAATGAAGAAACCTAGCTACTCTCACCGTGCCTCACTTGCAACGATGCCATTTGTTTTTATAAAGAAATCAGGGTTTTAATAATTGAAAATAAAGTGAATGTCAATGTAACCCTAATTCCCTTCACAACTCAAGAAGACAAAAATAGAAGAAATGTGAGCAAGAGATGGTTATGCAATTTATTTACATGTATAGTATACATGATCGAACTCAAGGAGGCAACAATAAATTCCCAAAGGTTATTTAAATAAATCATCAAAGAAATAAAAGAGGAAACTCAAAGCTAACTACTCTTAGCTTCTATAATTTTTTTTTAATTTTTTATGGATTTTTAATTTCTATATTTTTATGGTTATCTGATTATGTAATTTTTTAATATTTTTACGTTTCTTAAGTGTTTTCAATTTTTAATAAAAAAACAACACAAAGAAAACGAAATAAAGAAATATAAAGAGAAGCAACTTTTTGTATTTTTTAATACAACACAAAAATATACATAAAATTAAAATAACAATATTTTTAGATTTTTTACATGTTTAATTGTTTTTGTGATTTGTAGAGTATTTCTAGATTATTTAAGAATTTTAAAACAATTAAGAACAGTGAGAATAACAAACATAAAACACAACAACAACAAAGCCTTTTCCCACAGTTAAGTAGGGTCGGCTACATGGATTCTTTGCCTCCATTCAGATCTATCTTGGGTCAATCCTGTGCTTATATCCACAAAACAAAGATCCCTTCGTATGGTCTCTTTCCAACACTTCTTGGGTCATCCCCGCCCTCTTTTAGCCGACTCAACATCCTAATACTTGCATTGGTGCATCAGCTGGTCTTCTTTGCAAATGACCAACCCATCTTAACCGGTTTTCTCGCATCTTATCCTCGATCGGAGCAACACCAACTTTCTTTCTGATTGCATCATTCCGAATCCGATCTTTACGTGTGTGTCCACACATCCACCTTAGCATTTTCATTTCTGCTACAACCATTCTCTGCAAATGTCTATGGTTCACAGGCCAACATTTAGATCCATAGAGCATAGCAGGTCTCACGGCTGCTTTGTAAAACTTTCCTTTAATTTTTAAAGGAATTTTCTTATCACAGAGAACAACAGAGGCTCCTCTCCACTTTAGCCAACCTGCATTTATTCTATTAGTAACATCTCCATCAATTTCCCCATCATGTTGCAAAATAGATCGCAGATATCTAAAAGACTCTCTCTTACGAATGTAATCATCACCAATCTTCACCTCAATTTCTTCATCATTGCTTCCATCAAAGGTGCACTCCATATATTCTGTCTTAGCCCTACTTATACGAAATCCTTTACTCTCCAACTCATGTCTCCAGACCTCAAGCTTCTCATTTACTCCATCTCTAGTCTCGTCAATCAACATAATATCATCAGCAAATAACATACACCAAGGTAACTCATCCTGAATGTGACTTGTCAACTTGTCCATAATCAAAGTATAAAGAAATGGACTCAAAGCTGAACCTTGTTGTAAACCAATTTTGATGTCAAAACAGCCAGTCTTCCCAGACGGGGTCCTTACACAAGATAAAGCCCTATCATACATGTCCTTTATGAGGTTAATGTATTGGACAGACACTAGTCTCTTCTCCAAAACTCTCCACAATATCTCTCGTGGGACAGAATCGTAAGCCTTCTCCAAATCAATAAAGATCATATGGAGGTTCTTCCTTTTAGCTCTATAAATCTCCATTGTTCTCCTCAACAAATGGATTGCTTCAATAGTTGAGCGACCTGGCATGAATCCGAATTGGTTTTCTTTGAAGTTATAAACTTGCCTCAACCTTCTCTCGATAACACGCTCCCAAGTTTTCATAGTGTGACTCATCAGCTTGATACCTCTATAATTTGAACAATTTTGAATGTCTCCTTTATTCTTATAAAGAGGCACCACGATACTCCTCCTCCAATCTTCAGGCATTTTCTTGCTTCATTAAATAACATTGAATAGATTCGTAAGCCAAGTCAAACCACGCTCACCTAAAATATTCCATACTTCTACAGGGATGTCATCCGGTCCTACACCTTTCCCAGGTCTCATAACCTTCAAAGCCTCCTCTACTTCCTTTCTTTGTATCCGTCTGTAGCTTGCATGATTCAAGTAGCTTTCACTACTAGCTACATCACCCAAAGTCATCTCTCTATTTCCTTCCCCAATGAAAAGTTTATGGAAGTACTGCTCCCATCCAGTCTCTATATCCTTCTGAGTAACAAGCACGTGACCTTCCTCATCCTTAATGCATCTCACTTGAGAAAGATCTTTGGTCTTTCTTTCTCTTGCTTTGGCCAACCTGAATATATCCTTCTGGCCCTCCTTAGAGTCGAGATTTTTATAGAAAACTTAATAAGCTTTCGACTTAGCCTCGCTTACAACCTTCATTGCTTCCTTCTTTTCTATTTTGTAGTTTGTGATAGTTTCCTTTGTTCTATCCTTAGACATATCTTTAAAGCATGCTCTTTTAATTTTTAGCTTCTCTTGCACCCCTTCACTCCACCACCAAGCCTCCTTTTGACCTGGGGCTCCTCCCTTTGACTCACCTAGCATCTCTTTGGCTATCTTTCGGTTACAAGATGCTACTGTCTCCCACATCTCATTTGCATTTCCACTACAATCCCAAGATAAATCTTCTAAAACCTTCTTCCTGAAGCTCGATTGCTTCAGTGGAAGATTCCACCATCTAGTCCTAGTGATCTTAGGAACCTTCCTTTTCTTTACCAGCCCTTTTGTTTGTATATCCAAGACTAACAAGCGATGTTGGGTTGTCAGACTCTCTCCTGGGATTACTTTGCAGTCTTTACAACACAATCGATCTCTTCTCTCAATGCATAGTAATCTATCTGTGTTCTCGTTGGCCCACTCTTATAAGTAATTAAATACTCCTCCCTCTTCTTGAAGAGAGTGTTTGCTATGAAAAGATTAAATGCCATTACAAAACTCAGGATAACATTTCCCTCTTCATTTCTATCCCCAAAACCGTGCCCTCCATGAACACTAGCATACCCTGAAGCATCTTTTCCAACATGTCCATTAAGATCTCCACCTATGCAAATCATCTCTCTTTGTGGGATTCCTTGTAAAATCTTATCTAGATCCTCCCAAAAAGTGTTTTTAGTCCTTTCATCTAAACCAATTTGCGATGCATAAACTGAGATTATATTCAGAATTTCTTCTTGAAGCACCAATTTTAGCAAAATAATCCAATCCCCCAATCTTTGCACCTCAACCACACAATCCTTCAAATCCTTATGAACAACCACTCCAACATCGTTTCTACCCTTATCTTTACCTGAATACCATAGTTTAAAGCATGTCTTCTCGACCTCCCTTGCTTTCTCTCCAACCCATTTAGTCTCTTGAAGACATAGTATATGAATCTTCCACCTTTCCATCGTATCCACTATCCCCATCGATTTACCAGAAAAAGTGCCAATATTCAACTACCAATATGCAACTTCCGTTGCAATCTCTTTTGGACTAACTTCTTTACTCGCATGTGTCCATTATGCTAGAACCCTTGTAAATTTTGGACGACATCCGAGCGGTGATGCAGCGGAACTAGCTCAATTACCCGCATGCGTTCGTCATGCGAGAACCTTTGCAAATTTTGAACTACATCCAGGATGCGATGTAGCGGCCCTTGCCAATTTTTCATTGCATTCGGGCGATGCAACGTGTCGCAAGTAGGGAACGCCCCAACGAAATCTGTATGTTTGCTTAAATCCATGTTGAAAAGATCCGACTGTCATGAGGCAACATCGTAAATAATATATTTTTTAAAAAATATTATTAAGGAAGTTGTCTCCGACTATTTTACGATGGCTGCCGACTACCTAACGCAACCCTCCTCATGTACCCGGGCTTGGGACCATCCATGGCTGAGTTAATAACAAACATAAAACAATGCAAATATTTTTTGTTTATAAATATAAAATAAAGTCAAAATTCCGTAAAATATATACAGAAAAAGAGATAATTTTTTAGGCCTTCAAAAGTTATTTTATGAATTTTAATGTTTTTCTTTGTTTTTATATTAATTTTTATGTGCTTTTAATGCTTTGCAATTTTTTGGTTTTTATAACGAATTAAAAAATAAAATTTATACTAAAATTAAACAAACCAAAACAAGCTTTCATTATTCTGTTCAGAATTTTTCACATAATTTTTATAACTTTAATGATTTATTTTTGCAAATTGGAAAAAAATATAGTGTTTTTAATTTCAAAAACAATACAACTAATTAAAAATAAAAAATAAAATTATTGGAGCTAATACTCTTTAGTAGGAACTTATAGTATTTTTTGGGATTTTTTAGAGATGTTTAACTAATTATTGAGATTAAATTAACAATCAAAACAACTATCTATTACACATGGGTATAACTATAATTGATTTTATTTAAAGAATAAAAGGAAAAACAATTAAAAAAAGAGGGGCGAACCCTGCAAATTTTCTACAAGTGGTGTGCCGGTGCATGTGAGTTGCCCCAGCACGGACTCCGATGGAATATATTTATTTTAAGGGTCTTAAATGTAATATAAAAATAATGAGATCTGATATGCAATTTAACCATAGAGTCATGTGTCAAGCATGTTTATCAATACAAATAGGATTAAGAAGCAAATAAAACAAATCATGGGGAGAACAATGCAAATAACCAACACATTCACATAATCACTCGTGTCTAATAAGAACTTATTTACGAAATTAAAATCATCTAGGGGCTGAGGTGCAAATGTACCCTTCATCAACGTGCCCGATCGTATGGTAGCGATGGTTCTGGACTTTGATCGAACGATTCGACTACATGATACGATGGATGGACTAGATCTTATCCGGAAGAGTGATTTGATGGCTGGCCTGTGGGTGTGCTTGGATGGATGAGATGCAGCTGGAAGAGATGTTATTGATTGTGCGGTTCTAAAGGGATCTAGAAGAACGTATATGAAGGACAGCTCTAACAATTTTTAATCAAGAAGATCTCACTCAATTTAAGTCAACATCACCTCTCGAAAATTGATATGGCTCCCTGCTACATCTCCGCGTCAATTGAGAGTGGAATTGAAGCTCAAAAGTCACCGAATGAAAGATTTGGAGATGGATGTGTGCTGCAACTCAACAGGGACTTCCATATCCTGCTTCTTGATCCCAGATAAACTCCTAGACCCTGTAATGAGATGTTGTTGCTCGGAGAATCTCTTCGGTCGACTTATTAGCTCTCAATGAATTGATCGTGGGTGGGAACCTCCAGCGAATGTGGTCGGAATAAACATCGATCTCCAGATCCGATGTGTTCAGGGATGGGAGAGAGTAGACAAGAATCGTGTGATAATGATTGGGAAAAATGGATATGAACATGGTGAACGGATGACCTCCGATCGGTCTGATCTGACGATGATCAATGATGAAATGATCTGATCTAATAAAGTAAATCAATGTGAAATTAAAAATAGAAATAAAAGGGAAACAATCCAATGTTACCTAAGGATGGACAGAGGATGGTGATTGCCTCGATCCATGACTTCAAGTGGAGATGTTGAACTGCATTGAAGGAGCTCCAGTAGTAGTGGTGGATCGTGCCTTCAAGCGGCTCTCACGTATTCCCGATAGAAGAGGGGATTCTTTGTCACACCAGCTTGCTCTAAGGGACAATCTCAGGCTAGAAAATTTATCAAAAATGGATACGAGATCGGCAAAGTTTGAAGAGAAGATTTTATAGGCATGAAAGTCCAATGAATTTGAGTAGTGGATTAAGGCCAAATCGTTGGAGATCATATTCGGGTGAGATCAAGGGATAAATGGGCATCAAATTTTATTAATGAAGTGAAATGATGGATGGTCAGATCAAGAGGGAAAAAGTATAGAAGGAGCTTTGACGAGCCCATTATTCTAGTCAAGCAAGTGGAAGAAGAGTTGACCTGGGTCAACAGAACCAGGTCCATTCAATGGGGTGGCTCCAAGAATAAGACAGAGACCAGTAAATGATAAAAAATAAATAAAAGTTAAATAAATGAAAAAATTTGAAAATAATTTTAAATATATAAATAATGTAAAAAAAGGTTTTTAAATAAATAATTTTATTTATGGTCAATGTTAATAAATTAAATAAATTAAATAAATTTTTTAGAAATATATAATACCCTTTATTCATATGTATATATACCTATTTATACAACAAATTGATTTTTAATAAATTATTTTTACAAATATATAATTTATTATTTATTTATTTACAATATTTTACAAGGATTTTAAATATATTTTTATTTTATATTTACAGAATAATTTATTATGTTAATAAAATAAATGTATTTTACAGTATACATAGTGGTATATATACAATATGTACAATGAATTTATTTTTGTATATTTTGATTTTTGTAATTTTATTTATATTTTCATTAGATAAAATACAATGTTTACAATTATTTAAAAATAAAATGTTCTCAAATATGTATAAGAAATACATTATAGGCATAATCTACAAACACTCCGGAAAGCTACATTTTGCATCTTAACTCCGATTTTAATGAAACCACTGTGATTTTTATGCTTATTTTATTTAGAGTAGAATGGAAGTGTGTTTTCTTATTTTTGAGTTTTAATGAAGAAGATATGAGTCTTGGAAGTTAGGTTTTGCTGCCCTTTCAAAGTGTCATAATCTACACAATGAATAATGAATATTCTTGTAATTATTTTAAATATTTGCACCTTATTTTTATGTACGAGTGCCAAGAAGAAGACATTTTTATTTGAGATGAATAGAGTTATAAATAAAATATATTAATGTTTTATATGCAAAATAGATGACATATGTGCAATTTATACAATGAGATATAATGAACTTTAATTATCCGTATTTTTCTACACTTGGCCTTATCTTCCCCTCCGTTATTTCTTGTTCGTCAAGTCAAGTCTTGACCTTCAATTTAGTTAGAGTCGGCCAGTATTTATTGCATATAAACAATATTTATTTTTTATTTTTCTTTTATTTCTCTCTTTATTTATTTTAAGTTAAAAACAATGATATTTATACAATATTTACAGAAGAATATAAAATTATAAACACAATGATTTATTATTATTTGCTTATGTTTAAGAAGGGAATTTAAGCTAAAATAAATGAATAAATATGATGAAATTCATATTCATCAATTTTTAAGGGCCCATTCTTGATGGTTGACATGGTCCTAGGATTGCATCACGACTATTAAAGCTATGACGCTTATTTTTTAATTCCTAAAGAACTAGGACCACATTTTAGATTAAAAGACACATGATCAATTTTAGCTTAAAAGAATAAAAAAGTTCTATCATTCGCTAATTGAAACTCTTATTCTAGGTACGGTTTTCTTGTACATGCAATAGAGATGTCTATTTAGGACAATTTTAAATTTTATTTTGCATCCCAAGAAGATTTTGAGGAGGTACTGAAAGTATTTTTGACTTTGCATTCATCATTGTATTTTCCGTTGCACAGCTTTTCTGGTTCTGCCTTGGTTTTTCATTCCTTAGGATTTATAGAAAATTAGTATTCCATATTACATGATTTCTATAACTACACTCAAAACAAGTGATAATAAAAAATTATAAAAAGGAGACTAATAGTAAATTTGATTGTATAAAATAGAATAAAACTGGATTTCACTATTTACAGGAGAGAAATCTCGTCATGGTTGCAGGTGCATTCCAAACAAATTAAGGCATGAACCATAAGAATTATAGCCCATAACCATGGAATTGTTCCCTAAGTGAGTGCAGTTTGACCTTATCATACATGCGTTGCAAACACTTGCCCCAAAATAATGACGAAGTGTAAGGTATGGTCACCTAAAAACTTGACACTATATGCCCCAACATCAGTGTGCTTCCGTAATTAAAACCACTTAAAATTTACCAAAAAATTTGAAAAATTTATTTCCCAAACATTTATGTCCTTCGCCATGTTGAAATGGTGAATTGGGGGTATTTCTTTATATCTTGTTTTTTTATGAGTTTTTTATTAGTGCACTTGAATGCATCCGGCCATGATTTGCTTTCATTCCTACACCCTTTTAAAAGATATCGGTGTATCATTCTCCATACTTGGATTTCTCGAGGTACAATCCCTTTGGTTACTGTTGAGACGGAAAACATGAGGATCGGTTATTAATTATACGAAGTAGTCGTTATCCCTAAAAAATCCCAGATCAAACAAACAAATTTATTTTTTTCTTGTCGAGATGCAAAATTAACTACAAGTGGATAATGAAGCAAGAGAAATTTTTTTCTACTTATTTACATGTATAGCGGATAGGATCGAACTCAGAGAGGCTACAAATCCCAAGGGTTATTCAAATAATCGACGAAAAATCAATTAAGAGAGAAAGCAGGAATCTTAAAGGCAAACTATCCTTGGTT
Source organism: Ottelia alismoides (assembly GCA_037367405.1). NCBI lineage: Eukaryota > Viridiplantae > Streptophyta > Magnoliopsida > Alismatales > Hydrocharitaceae > Ottelia > Ottelia alismoides. Next base: position 209,215 of record JAZKJV010004701.1, read on the forward strand.
TTTGTGGAATTTTTCTCTTTTTAATTTTTTTAGTTTTTTTATTTCTATTTTTTTATTTTCTGACTTTCAAATTTTTAGTGATTTTGATTTTGCAATTTTTTTAAATTTGAAATAAGGAACAACATGAAGAAGAAATGAAATACGCACATGAATCTCTTTTTGTATTTTTTAAAATAGTTAGAAATGCTCAGAAAATTGTAGAGAAAATATTTTTGGGTTTTAAGGGATTTGAATTTTCTTTCAGAATTTTTGTGGAATTTTCAAATGTTTTTATATTTTTCTAAAAATCAAATAGTGGAAAAAATGATAAATAGTGCACAGCCTGGAGTATTTTACAACTTAAATATATTTTAATGCCCAAAATTCCTGAAATTTTTTTATGGTAACTATAGGCAAAAATCAGCAAATAGAATGAAATGATAATTTTTTTATTTTTGTAAAATATTCTGTGATTTTTCAAATATTTTTGGTATTTTTCAATTTTTTTGGGTTTTATAAATAGTTAATGCACAAAATTTGGATATGATATAAAAGACAATAAAAAAAACTGTTCTAATTTGTTTGGAATTTTTAGAGCAGTATTCCAATTTTTAAGAATTTTTGAATTTCAGGAAGAGAAAAATACATTATTTTTTTAATATACTAAATAATGATAAAATATGATGAAAACATTATGCTAAAAGATACATACATAAGGAGACCATACAAATTTTTGTAGAATTTATTGACCAATAAAAATATTTATTTCATCTAAAACAACATGCAAATTTAAAGTCTGTTAAATAGGGATTGAACTGCAGTTATTCATTGTTTTTGCATCAGAAAATAATTATAAATAAATAAGAGAATAGAAAGTGCAAATTACCCATAGAACAGATGCATAGTGTGTGACTCTATCTGGATCTGGACTTCGTTGCAATATTCAAAACTCTCGTGGAACTTTATGGTAAAATTTCAAATGTTTTTTAATGGCACTAGGGTTTTCTTCTTCCCTTTGCTTCTTCAAAAGTAAAAGGGCGCAACCGTGGTGAGAGACACTGTCGCTCGTTCCTGGTGGTTGGAGTTGGATTGCGGTTGGGCGGAAGGCTGATGAGATCGGGGCGGCAGAGATGTAAAACGACCAGCGACTTGTGGCCGGGCTGGATGTGGATGGTTGTTCTGTAGGAGATGCTCCAAGCGCGAGGTCGGTGCGCACGGGCAGATGGGAGCTCTGGAGTCAGGTGGCGCGGCCGGTGGGTTTGTGTAGGGATTATGGCGGGCTGATGGAGGATGACCGGAGGATAGAACTGGGCGACACCTGCCCAGATGGAGCAGGAGGTGGCCGCACGATGGAGGGAGGGCGGCTAGCACTGCCGGCCTGGTGGTGGAGCGGTGCGGCAGCTGTGTAGGGTCGCGATGGGGTGACGAGTCTCTGGCGGTGAAGACGACAGCAATCTGGGTCACACCGGGCTGTGGTGGCCATGGTGGAGGGGATCCGCCTAGATGGTGGAGCGGCAGCGTATGCCTCCTGTGTTTTTTATTTATTTTTGTAAACAACAACAGATAATAAAAAAATAAATTTTTTATTTTTTTGAAACAGAAATGACAAAAATCTTTTTTTAATTTTTTTCCTTTTTTATCTTTTTTAGATGATCCTGCAAAATAAATGTTAAAGAGAAGAAAAATAATGTATTTTTTGTTTTTAATATATTTTTTATTTATAAACAAATGAGGACACAGGAACGACAGCTCAGTCCCAAAATCAAAACGGAATGCTTGAATGGGGATCCAGCGAAAAATGAGTGGTTGAAATTGAGGGATCGTGATAGGTAGAAAAGAACGTGGAGAGATCGAGATGTGAGATTAAAAATCGAGATTGGTGGTGAAGAATCAAGTTGTAATGGATTATAAAATCTATATAAAAAATTTATGACGAAATTAAGATGCAAAAAATGAAACTAAGGCTAATCTAGATGAAAAATAAGAAGAAAATGATAGATCTCATCTTAGGAATGGAAATGACCTTGATCGCCTCGACGAAGGCCGACTTGCTATCACCATACGGTTCGGAGGCTAGGCACCCTTTTGCAACAAGAATACTCTCGGAGATCGGACTCCTCTCACCAAAGATTGATCCAATTGAAATGATGGAGAAGGAGCCATATAAATAGAAAAGATGGGAATTGAAATTTGAATTTTTGAATTTTTGGATGAAGATAAGATATAGGAAAGAGAAAAAATTGAAATGAGATAAAGTAAAAAGACTAGTGTTAAAATTATTTACAAAATTTAACTATTTTTTTGTATTTTCATCACTTTATTTAATTGAATAAAAATGTTAATTTTTTATTTTTTTGTGGTGGTTATTTAAGAATAGAAACTATATACATATACTATATACATATGGTGCATTATACACACAATTAAATAGAGAGATTAATTTATTTTTTTTTGTTTTTAATTTTTTTATTTTTGTTTTAAATAATTAGTAAAATATTTACAAATACAATATGTATAAAATACATGGTGAAATTGCACAAACCACCCCTCAAACCAACTTTTCACCCGTAACTTTAAAATTTTTGAAATCACAACCATTTTAAAGATAATTTAATTTAAAATACAATGGAAGTGAGTTTGGTTCAATTTGAGTTCATATGGAGCCGAAATTGGTCTTTCAATTATTGCTTAGTGGCTTTTCCAAGTGTGGTTGCTTTTATTATGTATATGATTTGATTGTGCAATTATTTTTATTCTTTAGGATACATTTTTATTTACAACTTTTGATTTGAAATTATTTGAGTTGAGATCAATTTATGTACAAATAAAATAGTGTAGTATACAAATATACACAACACACATTTTTTTGAATTTTCTGATTAAGGACCATATCTCCCCCTACTTTATTCATGGTCGATCTGGTCAAGACTTGACCTTCTCTTGGGGTTTGGGTCAGCCTGTATTTATTACACATATACAGTCTTCTTTTTTTATTTTATTTTCTTTATTTTTCCTTTATTTATTTATTTATTTTAGTTTAAAATGGAAAGAAGTGTACAATATTTACACACAGATGCAAGTTGGTAAGAATATGGAGTTTTATTATATATAGTTGTTTTATAAGGGATTATAAGCTAAAATATATGAATAAAGATGATGAAATGCAGATTCATCATCCCCCTATGCTTTACCATTTCTAGTCCCTTAGCAAACACTTATTTGAGATAATAAGTGAATAAAAAGAAAAAGAAAAGGAAAGGGAAAAATGATGAAATTAGGACAATATTGAATATTAAACTTATCTTCATAAAATTATGGTATGGATCTCTGTCAGACCTTTGGATTATTAGTGTGGCGGAACCTTAATGGGAAATCGATTTAAAACCTAACAACCTCTAAGTTCCATAAGACTCTTATTCAGGTATCCTCGACAGTCAGGTCAGAACAAGTCTACATACACAAATTTTTATGACTATGAATCTTTACTTGTACGGTGTACGTGAAAGATGGCTCCTCATCTCAAAAGTAGCAAAGAAATAGCCTCCCTCAACAAGTTAACTCTAGTCCCCGGTCTAGCAACTCTTTCCTCGAGGAGCAGGAATATGACCTTCTAAGTTCATGTACAACCTGCTCAAGAAGAGGAGATGGAGAAAAGAATGGATGGTAACCAGCGTAACTACCTATCCTTGGATGCATGACCAGTGTAGCCATGTCATCCAACTGCAAGCTTACAAATACTTGACTTTGAAGCTCTTATTAATTTCATTTTTTTATCTTTGTATATACACTCTGGCAGACATTTTACTTTTCAATCAGGCCTGTCCACTTTTGGAGATTATGCATTTTTTCCTTTTTAAATGAATATATATACAAGTTGCAGCATGTACATAAGGAGTTTTTCCTCATGAGCTAGTAGACTATCCCTCTTTTGAAGCATTATTGCAACCCCACAACATCTTGTCTTTAGACCTCAACATCACTAGACAAGGTTGAGACGCACTTCCCTCCCTAGAGGAAGATGAGAGGTTCCACCTAGATGTAATACCCTCGTATGCTACTCCATGCCAAAAGATTCTGCCTCCTCACTACCTCCTCCATGAAGAGCTAGGTGTAGAGTGCTTGTCCAAGATAAGCCACGGCCTGAGAGAATCATGCGTATGTTTTAAAATGTTCTACTTAGACTAATCAAGATGACATGTGAACATAGTCTTATAGACTCAAAGAATTAAGTCGCTGGGACCTAGAAAGTCTTAACTCCATTCTTATAAGGTTCCTCTGAAATTAAGTTGATTAAGGTCCAACTAAGCTCCATTCTCCAATTTTATTCCAGACTTAGTTTAAATGTCAATACTATCCTGAAAAATGCACATGCAAATACAAGAAATATGTACAATGCAAAAAGAAATTATTTTTTTTAAAATAGTTTTCTAATTTTTAACTTTTTAAGGGTTTTTTTTAAAAAAAGGAAAAATGATGCACATGCGAAAAGAGTTCTTTTGCAACTTTTTATAGATGTTTTATTTTGTTGTTTTTTTCAAAAAGGAAAAAGGGTTAGTAAAATATATACAAGGATTGTTTTGTTGTTTTTTGTTGTTTTTTTGGAAAGGTGATGCACATACGTGGATTTTACGAATTTATATACATATCCCCAAAATAAATATATTAAAAGTACGAGTTATGTCTAAAGTATATATACATTATATACGACACCGCCTTATACTTAGTTCGAACTATGTGGTCATAGTGATCAGAAAGCGGCAAAGGAAGACATAACTCATGCTAAGTATAGAAAAATGAAAAGACTCCTATACTACAACGACTCAAAGAGAAAATGAAAAGTATGGAAATCAGTGGTCCCCGCAATATTTAGGATCAAGTAATCCTAAGTATAGAAGACTTTACAAAAGGGGAAAATCAATGTAGAGAATGTACGGACTAAAAAGGATGATATGAACAACATCACCCCCCATACTTAGGGTAGAGTATCCCTAAGTATTGGCAACAACAAGAGTAATGAATAGGACGAATAGAAACAACACAAATCCTTCACCGTCCCTAATAGGATAAAGCACATCCTAAGTATAATATATACACACACAAAAGGGGTGAATGATAAAACCGAAGAAGAAAGAGTGAAACGAAAGGATATACAAAAGGAGTGGATGTACAAATGTCAAGAATGTAAAAAACGAAGCATCTTGCGGGACCGTTGAGGTATGGATCTGACAAGGTGTAGGTCGATATTGGGGTCATCATTAGACATAACTGATCATTATCGACCAAGAATGTATCCTCAGCAGCCTCAGAGTGTGCAGGCAAGAATCGGCTAGTAGAAGTAGTGTGGTCATGTCCTGCCAGGGAAGTCTCGCAAATATAAAAGTAAAAAGGTTTGAAATCATTATCAGCAAAAGTAGGATCAATTTCAGCCTGACGAGCCTCTACCGGATCATCATCTTTATAAATAGGCCCGAATTCCTTTATAAAAGCAATCAAATCAAATTTGGCCTTATCAGTCTCATCTGATTTAGGGTGAATAGGAACAGACTCATCCGTGAAAGTAGTCAAATCACGTCCGTCTTGTCTAGTCTCAGAGTCTTCCTTCCACTCTAGGGTGTCTATCATCTAAATTCCACTAACGTCATCAACGCATATCTGCCAACCAGAAGGGGGAACTCCAAGTTCTATGCTTTCCGAGTCTTCATCCTTGAAAAGGAATTCTTGGGTTTAAGTATCTTCCATCATATAACAAGAATCTCTAATATTATCATCAAGGTCATACTCCTTGGTGTTGGCTGACACAGGCATACTCTCATGGATGCAGGTCTCTGGTCAATAGTGGGTGTACTGATCAACACATCGCTCCCTACATCAGAACGGAAGCGAATCTCTCCTGATCCATAATCAATAACGGCTCGCACAGAGGCGAGAAAAGGCCATTCCAGGATGATTAGAGGTTGCTCCACAGGGGTGGATGTCTCCATGGGCAATACGACAAAATCTAAAGTTAATTTCAAGCCCTGAATAAGAATGACAACTTTTTCAAGAATACCCTTCGACCTCTTAATAGATACATCAACAAATTGAACTATCGTCATGGTTTTCTTGAGCAAGATGAAGAGACTGTACCATAAAGAAGAGTGTTATATTGATTGACAAACCACCATCAAGGAGAGTGTTATCAATGGAATAGTCAACTATGGAGCAACTCACAAGAGGTGTGGTAGTGTTCCCTTACTTAAAATACAGACGGTGAGAGATGGCGTAGGCAGTGGCCATTGTCAAGATATAACGCTCAGATATGCTCCTCCGCTTTCTCTTCTTTTGTTGAGGAGCAGATAAATGGGTCATGTCCTAGTGAAGTGGGGCTTTAATGATCTCATTAATGGTAGCCATCACTTCAGGTTCAGTCAACATTTTTTTGAATTTTTGGACCTCGTCCAAACAAAGGAGGAGATCAGAATGAGCATATACACGAGGATTGCCACGATCGTCTGTATAGTGGAATCCTCGAGGTCAAAGTTGGGACATGTGGTGGATGACTGTGTGGGAAAATGGTTTGGCATGAATACCCTCTCCACACAAAATTAATCAACAATGTGTCTCTCAGAATCTTTTTGGATTTTTAAAATTTTCCCATTTTTTGTATTTTAGGCAATTACAAGCTCTCATGATTATCTTCAAGTGAATTAATATAATCAAACAGTTTAGTAACGTTCTGGCTCTTATTTATGTTAACTATATTGGTAATCCTTGAATTCATATGCCCCATCATCTGGTTTAGGATCTCAAGTGTGGACACCATGAAAGGTGATTCCAAAATCATAGGGTCGGGTGAGTGGAATGAGGGCGGGTGAAAATCATCGTCTGATTCCTGAAATAATGGGTTAGGCGGATATGCACAAAAATCAGGAAGAAAGTCCTCCTGGAAAAAGGAAGGTGGATCGGCTGGAGGGTATGAGGTATCTGCGAAGATTGTATTAAAATAACTCCAGTCGGCCATACCCGAAACAAAAGACGGGGATTGGGAGAGCACGAGGGTCAAGTCAAAATGGGGATTGGGAGAGCACGAGGGTCAAGTCAAAAGATGTGGGGAAAAACGCGTAAATGCACAGAAGGATCTAGTATGCACACAAGCAATCAAACACAACACAAACCCCTAGTTCACCAACTCAATGCAATGTGAAGACCGTGAAGGTTCGGTCAATTATCTTGTAAATTTTTAGAGTTGGTGAGAATACAATCTACCCAATGCTCCCAGGAGACTGTCCCAATCTCACAACTAGTTTTTCCCCGCCACTATGGGTGCGAATCGCTTACCGGCTACACGATCTACCCACTCTTCTAAGGAAATCCCAGACCGATTACCGGATACCCGATGAAGTCCTCACTAGAGAATAACTAATCAGAAGACGATAGTCTAAAGAGAGTTCAGGCGTGGTTCGATCCTAGTGTGCAGGTCGCTCTCTCGCTGCAGATAAATCAAACAAGACAGGGGTTACTCCCCCCAAAATAATGATTTTCCTCACGATTATTTTAGGGTCGAGTTTTCTTTAGCAGTCCCGATTTTAGGTAGTTATCACATGGTTTGAGTATTTTCACTGAATTGCCTACCGAGTGACCAATTTCCTTTTTAACTTATGTGAGTGAAAACAAGGAAAGAGATTGGAAATGCCAATGCATGATTAAACATAATGATGCATGCAGGGGTTAGAGATGCGTACCATGTCATCAGCACTCTACATGCAAGTGATCCACGCAGAATTGAAATACAGAAAAAGAAAATGACCTATATGCAAATGCAAGTGAACCGTCCTAACAATAGCTTCTATTAATGGACAAGAACAGATTAATTTGACTAAGTCCAATTACGCTCCATTCTAAGGTTGTTTGGACCTAATTATTTACATGGCTCAAGCAAATTATTTAAAGCAATCAATAATTAGCTCCTGAAATCTGCGGGAAACAAAGAAAATTAAGGCGATGAAAACAAAAACCGGTGAGGTCCCCCAAGCGCATCGGCACTTGGCGAAACAAACCCGAGAAAAAACAAATGTCTGTTTACAAGGGTTCAAATGCTAAAATAAATAAATGAGAAAAAAATCTTTTTTTGTATCCTTCAATTCTTCTTCTCCTCCTCTCACGCTATCCTGCGGCTCGGTGAAGAATCAAGCCGCCTCTGCTTCGCTTGAGTGCTTCGGCTCTCCTAACATCGCCTACTTCGCTCCCAAGCCCTCGCAAGAAAAAGATAAGAGAGAATGTGTAGGAAACACAATTATCAAATACAAGCAGAAAAAAATGTAATGAAACAGTGAATATGAACAGTGGAGTGAATGTGGAAAAATATATACAAATATATACAACCAAGAATAACATGTCAAAAGAGAAACCTAACAACCCTCGTCGTGCCTCCCTGGCAACGACGCCATTTTGTTGGCACATGATCTTTGAGGGTTGGTTATTAAAGTCATCGTTATCCCCAAAAAATCCTGGATCAAAGAAATATACTTATTTTTATTTCTTCTTAAGCTACAAAATTAACTATAAGCAAATAATGAAGCAAGAGAATTTTTTGCTACTTACTTACCGGTATACATGATAGGATCGAAATGTGGGAGGCTACAATTCCCGAGGGTTATTCAAATAATCGATGAAAAATCAATCAAGAGAAAAAGCAAGAATGTCAAAGGCAAACTATCATTGGTTTTTGTGGAAATTTTCTCTTTTTATTATTTTATTTTTTTATTTCTATTTTTTATTTTCTTATTTTCAAATTTTTAGTGATTTTGATTTTGCAAATTTTTTGAACTTCAAATAAGGAACGATATGCATAATATAAGAAATACGTACATCAAACTTTTTGTATTTTTCAAAATAGTTTGAAATGCTCATAAATTTGCAGAGAATATTTTTGGGTTCTAAGGGTTTTGAAATTTTTTCGAGAATTTTTACGGAATTTTCAGATTTTTTTATATTTTATAAAAATAATATAGTGGCAAAAATGATAAACAATGTACTATCTGGAGTAATTTGCACATTAAAACTATTTTATGTGCTAAAACTCCTGGATATTATTTTTATGGTAAACTATAGGCAAATATCTACAAACAGAAAGTGAAATGACAATTTTTTAATCTTTGTAAAATTTTCTGTGATTTTTCAAATATTTTTGGTATTTTTCAAATTTTTGGTATAAATAGTAAATGGACGAAATTTGGACAGGATATTAAAGACAATAAAATAAAACTACTCTATTTTGCTGGAATTTTTAGAGCAATATTCAATTTTTTTGATTTTTTTAAATTTCAGGGATAGAAAAAGACAATGTTTTTTATTTTTAATAATATTAAATAATGATAAAATGAGAAAAAAATTTTATGATAGAAAGTTACACACATCAGGAGATCATACAATTTTTTGTAGAATTTATTGACTAGCAAAAAAATTTATTTCACTTAAAAGAACATGAAAATTTAAAGTCTGTTATATAAGGACTTGTTGTTACGGAAAATTGGTGGATCGGATAAATTAATGAGATAGATGTCGTTGCTATCCCTAAAAATCCTGTAATAAACAAAATAATATTTTTAATTTTTGCTACTTATTAACCTGTATAGCGGACAGGGTCGAACTCAGGGAGGCTACAAATCCCGAGGATTATTCAATTAATCAAAAATCAATTAAGAGAAAAACATTAATCTCAAAGGATAACTATCCTTGATTTTTGTGATTTTATTAAAAAAATAACACGGAGCAATATTTACAAGATCAAAAATACGCACACCAACTCTTTTTGTAATATTCAATTTATAAAAAATGCTCTAAAAAATCCAGAGAAAATATTTTTGGGTTCTAATAATTTTGAAATATTTTTGAGAATTTTTGTGGAATTTTCAAATATTTTTGTATTTTTCTAAAAATCAAATAGTGAGAAAAATGCGAAAATGTGCATAGCTTGGAGTGATCTGCAACTTAAAATTTTTTTAAGTTCCCAAAACTCCTAGCAATTATTTTTATTACAAACTACATGTAAATATCTACAAACATGAACTGAAATCATTATTTTTTGATTTTTATAAAATTTTTATGATTTTTATAAGATTTTTGGTGTTTTTAATTTTTTGGGGTTTTATAAATAAGTAATGCACGAAATTTGCACAGAAATTAAAAGGCAATGAAATAAAACTACCCTAATTGTTTTTGAATTTTTGGAGTTATTTTCAATTTCTATGAATTTTTGAATTTCAGGAAGAGAAAAATGGCATGTTTTTTATTTTTTAATATTAAATAATGAAGACAAAATGCAATGGAAATTTTATGCTAGATGGATATACACATCAGGAGAATAGCATAATTTTTCAAAAATATTTGGACAAATAAAAACATTTATTTAAATAGAAGAATCATGCAAATCAATGTTTGAGAACAGGGACTAAAATGTAAATAAGTTTTGTTTTTGCATCAAATAAATAATAAAAATAAAACATAGGGGAGAATGCATAATTTTACCACTATATCAAGTGCAAAGCATGTGCTTGAGGCTTTGGCTGGGCTTCTTTGCAATTATGAAATATTCCCGGGGTATACTTGTAATTTTCTCATTTTTTTTAATTAAAGCCCTAGGTTCTCTTCTCTTCTTCGTTTCAATGAAAGGGACACACGGGTTTTTCATAGCTTTTCGTACGGTTTGTCATACGGCTTTTTCTCGATCGACTTCTTTTTGTTTTCATAGTTTTCTTTCGGTTTTTCTTATGGTTTTCTCGACTCTTTTTTCGATTGATTTCATACGGCTTTTCATACAGCTAATCAAGTTTTGCAGGGCCTGCAGGATCAGCCAGCTTCTTAGGGAGCCGAATTAGTTGAAAGAGTAGAGGCCGACTTCTTCTTCACGAGTCGGCTGCAAAGGGCAGAATTTGAGTAGTGTAATTTTTGTAAGAGAGAGAGAGAAAGGGAGAGAAATTGTAAAATAGAATAAACAACCCCCCCCCCATTTTTTTCGGGGTCTGATTCACCGGATATCGTGTATTCGGGGAATCAGGGCACCCACCGCGGTTTTTCTCACCTTATCGGTTTTTCCGCGGCTTTTTAGATGTTTGTTTAGGTTTTTATTTCTATTTGATTGTGCCTACCTAGCTAGTTTCAGGACTCCTAACCTAGGTGCATGATTTTAGGAATTTTATAAAAAAAAGAAAAAAAATGGTAGACGTTTGTTTGATGGAAACCCAAAAAAAATTACAAAATCACAAAATAAATAGGGACTGGTAAACATATCTAACCTAAAATAAACCTTAACGATTCATCTGCTTTGGGAGAGTAACCCCCGCACATCTAATCAAAGTGCGCGAGCGAGAGCCGACCCATAAGGTTAGAGCCAAAACCCCGTATTTCCCCGCGAAATACTACTTAGTTCATACGCCTGATCACTGTTCATCAGTGGGTACTCTCGGGTAGCCGGAAACGGTCCGGGTTTACTTAGCAGAGTGGGAGGTTTAGAGGACACTACGCAAGGCTCCGTCCTCAAGTAACATGGGCAGCCGGAAATAGTCCGTACTTACTCCCATACTGGCTGAGTGTGAGTGATCTTCTGTAAGGACTCAGGCCACTGTTTTAAAGAAACCATCGGGCACCTATCAGCTCGCTCAACTCACGATAACCAATCAAATTTGTTTTCTAATTACAACCTTAAAACCGAAAGATAAAAAACCGAACTCTTACGGTCTTCACCGGGTTGTGTTGGTCAAAGATGAGGTTTGCTTTGTGTTTGCTTGCGGGGCGTGAGTTTTCGCGGCTTTCGCATTTTTCCTCTCATTTGAATCGTACGTCGTGCTCTCCTGATCAAATCTCTTGACATCGAAGATGATGTCTCGACGGCTTTTCTGCTCAGACTCTGTGAGCTTTCGACCGTCCACCGTCGAGCGTACTTCTTCACAGGCTCGAGATAACCCTCTTTCTGAGCTGGTCCCATCTCATCTCGAGGAGAGTCAGACCCAGACTCCCTCGCCTCCTGGCCAGACTGTTGAGGCAGACCCTTGCCTCAATACATCATCTAGATCTCCAGCCGATTTTTCGTTGAGTTCTTACGAGAGCTTCTCTTTCACAGACAATCAGATGGCTCACGGCAAAGGACCAGCAACAGATGAGAGGCCACCAGCTGGGGAGAATTACGAAGGAAGACTAGATCCAGCCGCAGATGTTACTACTGGGATACTCGATACGCTTCAGCAGATGAATCTACAGATTCGAGAACAATTTCGCGTTCAAACTGAATTGCGAGCTGAAATAGCCACGCTGCGAGCAGGGGCTGGGAACCAGTTACCGCCTGCGGTTCCCGCTATTTATGGGATGAGTATGACCCGAGCGCCAGAACGCTCCATCACTGGATTCGGCTACCTCCGAATCAAGGGCCATACGAGTTGAGACCGTCCTTCATTTCTTTGCTTCCCAAATTCTATGGGAATGCCGTTGTGGAGCCATTTACCTTCTTACAACAATTCGAGATGATTTGCGGTACGGCTTGCTATCCAGGAGTCACGCAAGATGTTGTACGCCTCAAGGCCTTTCCCTTTGCCTTAGCCGATAAGGCTCTTTATTGGTTGAGTCATCTGGGGAGGGAAATTTCTACATGAGACGACCTGAAGTCAACTTTCCTGCGTAAATATTTTCCTCTGGGAAGGATAAACATGATGAGGAGCCAGATCCCCAACATCACGCAACTTCCGCACGAATCTTTCCATGAGGCATGGGATAGATTCAAGGACCTTACGGAGAGATGCCCGCATCATGAGAACCCGATGAAGGTGCTTGTGCAGAATTACTTCGGAGGACTCCAGCCGGACATCCAGGGGCTCGTGAGTGATGCATGTGGCGGCAGCTACTTGAATAAGGACATCGAGTCAGTCTGGGCCATATTTGAAGGGATGGCCGAGAACTCGAGAGTTGTGGACTCTACTCGGGCATTTCAGAAAGCCCCGCAGAAACCACATCACCGCGACCATCATAAGGTGGCTAACATTTCAGACTCTGAATCAAACACCAACATGGGATACATTAGCGATAAATTGACGTTGGTGGACGTGATTCAGAAGCAAGTACAAGACTTACAGTCGCTACGAGAGTTGGAGAAACTCTCATCTCTACCTTAGCAGTAGAGTGATCTTTCGAAGAAGGTGTCTGAGCTCCAACTTCAGTATCAGCAGAGCCATTCTTCTTCGATCGCACAACCAGCACGGAGGATCGCACCCGCTCCACCCGCCTGTCAGATCCACTACGTACAGAGCGGGTCCGAAATTCCGCAGATCGATTGGCATGATGATTAGTCTCATGCCAATCCCGGCCAGATCACGAACACTACAGAGATGGAGGTGGAGCCGCAATCCACTCTCGAGATTAACGGGATTTGGTATACTCCGATTCAGCAATCGAGTATACCGAATCAGCAGCAGCAGCAGCCGAACGGTCATCTGCAGCATGGACGTCCGCATTTCCAGCACCGTCAGAGCTTCACGGTGCAGCTATCTCACCCGAATGTCTATCATCAGAGACAACATTTATATCAGCATCCTGCTCACTATTCACATAATTATCCTTATCAGCAGCAGTAGCAGTCTTCCTCCACACCACAGCGATACTCCCAGCCTTCCACTTCTCAGCAATACATGCCAAGGCTGGAGAGAGGAGCAAGCCAAGGACACCACACCGAACCAGAGATGTCTTCACAGGCCCAGGCACTCAACCAGATCATGGACATGCTGAGTACGCTCCAGATTGCGCACAAGACTGAGATGGAGCAAGGTAACCGTCGTCTGGATGAGTTAACCGCACGAAAGACCACTCTTCTAGCCCAGCCTCAAATGAACCCGAACAATAAGAGGAGGCATCCAGATCAGGTAGACACTACATGTAAGATCTCGTTTCCTGAATTTTTATCTAACTTCATTCGTCTTAGGAGCGGTAGATCACAACGAGCACCTGCTGGAGTAGAAGAGCGGGCACTTGACGAGGAGCACGAGCAAATCCATGAACCACATGATTCTGAAGCCGAGGAGGAGAGCCAACAAGATGATAAGGACCACCCTACAGACTCGAGAGAAGGGAGCGATGCCGATACAGTAGATATGGATACTGGCGAATCAGTTGATGACATCATGCCAGATCAAGCAGAGAATCCCGAGAAAAATATATCTTCTCCTGTCTTATAGAGTTTTGTATATAATTCCGAAACTCTCGATGTACAAGCTGATTCAAGAATGAATAATAATTCTGATTTTCTGACTCCTGACTTTGTTCCTTTTCTCGATGCTTTGTTTGGAAAAGGAAAGAAAAAAGCCAAAAAGAATGATGTTTCTCCAGAGATTGAACGATTACTTAAAGATCACATCTTTTTGAAGATCCTGCTTCACGATGCCTTAGATCATTTTCCTATGCTTAAGAATCAAATGAAAAATCGATGCACCACACGTAGGAAAAAGAGATCCCGAATAGAGAAACATGTCTTGACTAAGGCTACATCTTGTGCGATACAGAATAAGTTACCAAAGAAGAAGAAGGACTCAGGTGCGCATTATGTCAGATGCGAGATTGCAAAAGCAGAATTCGATCACACTCTATTAGATAACGGTTCCTTGATCAATCTGATACCCTCTTCCTTACTCGATAAGCTTGAGTTAGGCCCTCTTTACAAATCCCGCGCGATCCTTCAGTTTGCTGATAGATCCGTAAAGAGACCTAAGGGTATACTCAGGAACGTTATCGTAACCGTGCATGGTCTGCAATTCCCAGTGGACTTTACGGTCCTAGACATGGATTGCCCGACACAGTTACACCTTACCCCGATCATTCTCGAGAGGCCTTTCTTAGAGACCGCAAAGGCTCTCTTCGATTATGATACAGGGAAGGTATCTTTTCGCATCGAGGGCGAGAAGGTACATACAGAGATGGTGAGAGAATCGAACACAGCCAGTGATGCATCTTCTGATTTTTTGAGTTCTTTAGCCTCCTGCGATTACATGGATGAGGTCCGTCTTGATGACCTCGAAAGATATTAGGTAGAGACACAAGAATGTTTAACAAAGGACGGGTCCGAGACCACAGGGGGTGATTCTTCAGATGGAACTCTATATTTTAGTCTAGATGATGAGAAGCAAAGGGATCAGACTTCTGACGAACTTATTGCAAACTTTTAATATTCAGAAACTCTACACGATTCCTCCATCGCAGATAATCTAGAGACAGAGTTTCATTTAGCTGAGTTATTCTCTTCTGATCATTCTGAGGAGTCGGATAATGTCTTGAACATCTTTTGTAGTCCGGCTCTAGAGCACATCGATATGGTGGATAATCAGAATGCCGACAAATCCACAACCGATACAGATCCCATTACTCAAACAGATGAGGTTTCAGCAGATACAGATACTACCTTACCAGAATTAAAAACTTTGCCACCAAACATGAAATATGCTTTCCTTGCGGGTCCACATCAACGGTTTCTGGTCATTATCAGCTCATCTTTGACTGACGATCAAGAATCTCGTCTGATGGAGATTCTATAAAGAAACCGCAAGGCTATTGGGTGGACTGTATCCGATCTCCATGGGATTAATCATGCTTTGTGTTCACATCATATCTATCTCGATCATGACAGCAAACCCTCCAGAGAGTTTAAGTGTAGGCTGAATCCAGTGTTACAAGAAGTTGTCAAGAAAGAGATTACGAAATGGTGTGACACGGGGTTCATTTATCCCATCTCCAACTCTGAATGGGTTAGCCCATTGCATGTTGTCCCAAAAAAGTCGGAATTCAGATGGTTAAGAATGAGAGTGGAGAGGAGATTCCAAAGAGCGTAACCACGTCATGGCGAGCATGTGTTGATTACAGAATACTGAACACCGTGACGAAGAAGGACCACTTCCCGTTGCCTTTTATAGACTAGGTCATAGAACGGTCGGTAGATAAGGAGTACTTATGTTTCCTTGACGGTTACTCTGGATACAACCAGGTATGAATTGCTCCTGAAGACCAGGAGAAAACCACCTTCACATGTTTGTTCGACACGTATGCCTTTAGACAGATGCCCTTTGGATTGTGCAACGCTCCTGCTACTTTCCAGAGGTGCATGCTTTTTATTTTTGCGGACATGGTCGGTGATTTTCTAGAGGTTTTTATGGATGATTTTTCGGTCTATGGTGAGTCCTTTGACGATAGTTTAGTGCACCTAGACCAGGTTCTGAAAAAGTGTTGTGAGGGAGATCTCATTCTGTCATGGGAAAAGAGCCATTTTATGGTTACTCACGGGATCGTGTTGGGGTCCGTCATCTCCCAGCAAGGCATGGAGGTTGACCCTGCCAAGGTGGATGTCATCAAGAAACTCGAACCTTCATCCAACATCAAACAGTTACGGTCATTTCCGGGGCATGTCGGCTTTTACCGACGGTTTATCCAAGACTTCTCCAAGATTGCCCGACCGTTAACTGAGTTATTAGGCAAAGACATTGAGTTTGTGTTAAATGATAAATGGCTTAATGCCTTCCTCACTATAAAAGATAAGATTATCAGTGCTCCTGTCCTACAGCCGCCTGATTGGTCTCTACCCTTCGAGATCATGACGGATGCTTCAGATTTTACGGTCGGGGCAGTATTAGGACAGAGGAGGAATGGACTTCCCTTTGCCATCCACTTTTCCAGCAGAACCTTAGACGATGCTCAGAGAAATTACATAGTGATAGAAAAGGAGATGTTGGCAGTAGTGTTTGCTTTAGGTAAATTCCGATCATATCTGCTTGGCTCGAAAATCACAGTTTACACAGATCACTCAGCTATCAAATTTTTAATGGAAAAGAAGGATGCCAAGGCACGGCTTCTTAGATGGATTCTATTACTTCAGGAATTCAATTTGGATATCAAAGATAAACATGGGGTAAAGAATGTGGTAGCTGATCACCTCTCCGGATTAAAGTCAGATCAGCCTTCAGATGAGTACATGCCAGAGATTGCAGAGAGATTTCCTGACGAAAGCATCTTTGCGATTACCAAACTTCCGTGGTATGCAGATATAGTGAACTTTCTGGTCACACAGAAAAGTCCTCGGGGTTGGTCTAAGAACCGAGTTGATAAACTAGTTTTTGAGGCACGATACTACCATTGGGGGGATCCGATTCTTTTTCGAGAAGGACCAGATTGTGTTTATGGGCGTTGTATTCCTCAGGAGTAATATAATAGTGTCCTCACCTTATGCCATTCTTTAGAGTCAGGAGGACATCATTCAGGGAAGAGGACAGCGCAGAAGGTACTACAGAGCGGATTATGGTGGCCGACTCTTACTAGAGATGCCTGCACATTCATGAAGAGTTGCTCAGATTGTCAGAGAGCTGTAGGGACAGTCAGTGCTAGAGATGTAATGCCGATGTGACCTGTCATTATTTGCGAGATCTTTGACGCATGGGGCATAGACTTCATGGGACCGTTCCCTTCCAGCAACGGTTTTGAGTACATTCTTTTCGCTGTAGATTATGTTAGTAGATGGGTGGAGGCTATACCCGCACGAACCGCAGACAGTAAGACCATTTGCAAGTTCCTAAGGGAACGCATTATTTCACGGTTCGGGATCCCACGTATTCTCATTTCTGATGGGGGTAGCCATTTCATTAATAAGGAGGTGAAAAAGCTAGTGAAGCAATACGGCATTGATCACAGAGTAGCTTCTCCTTACCACCCACAGACGAACGACATGGCTGAAGTTTCAAATAGGGAGGTGAAATAAATTCTCCAGAACCTAGTACGACCGGATAGGAAGAACTGGTCACTGCTTCTAGATCAGGTTCTTTGGGCAAATCGTACTGCATACAAAACTCCCTTAGGTACTTCACCATTCAGATTAGTTTATGAAAAGCCGTGCCATTTGCCCATAGAGATCATGCACAAATCTGAATGGGCGATTCGAGAAATCTTACTGGATGTACAGAAAGCAGGAGCCAAGAGAAAGATAGATCTGAATGAGCTGGTAGAGATTCGAAATCAAGCATACGAGAACATACTCATCTATAAGAACAAAGTGAAGAAATGGCATGACAGCCATATTCGGCACAAGACCTTTGTCCCAAGGCAGAAAGTCTGGTTGTTCAATGCGAGATTGAGAATTTTTCCTGGAAAATTAAAAAGCAAGTGGGAAGGACCGTAGATAGTCAGAACGGTGCACGACAATGGCAGTTTAGCAATATCAGATGTGTCACCTGGTGCAGAGCTGTTCGTGGTTAACGGGCAGATGCTGAAGCACTTCGTCGAGACTACTGATCATCTGGCCCGTACTGAAGTGATCTACTTCGTACAAGATTCATGATCATCCTTTCATTTCATCTCATCCTGTACAAATGCTTTTGAGCCTTTCGATTCTGGAGACTCACGACACTTGTATATTCTTCGTAGACCACAATCGTCCCCATTTTTGCTCGTCTTCTATGCTTAGGATACCAGATCCTAAGTATAGGGAGAGCGATTGTCCACTGATTCGCATTTTATATTTTGTTCTGATTCTTTTTGTATAGCCTTTTTTTCACAAATCACTGGTCTCCGATTTTTGGATACACTCTTTTCTACACTTAGGATGCTTTATCCTAAGTATAGGGGGAACTGAGTGATTTTGATGATTTCGTATTCTTTTCCTTTTGAACTTTCGTTATTTATTCTTTTCACTCAGTCACCCATTTTTGCTCTCCCATTATACTTACGATGACCTGATCGTAAGTATATGGGGGTTTGACTAACTTGTACCCTTTATTCTTTTTCACCCACTTTTACTTAGCACGAGTTATGTCCTCCTTTTTCTCTTTTGACGCTATGAGGACATAGCACAAGTTAAGTACAGGGGGGTGCGTATATATTGTATATATACTTTTGTCCATAACTCGTACATTTATGTATTTTCTATATCTATAAAATCAATAAAAAGTTGGTAAGGGTTAAATTAAAATCCATATATATTTATGTATTATTTATAAAATTCTTGTAAAATATGTTTAAATTTTGTATTAAAAACTTGTAATTAAAATATATATATTTAAAAGTAGTATTTAAAATTTGTACAATATTTATTTAAAATCCTATTTATTAAATTATGTGTAAAAATCATTCAATCCTTGTAAAATTCCTTTGTAAATAAAATTTGTAAAACACATTAGATACTTAACCTGAATAAATATATCTTGTAAAATTCATGGATAAAAACTTGTTTGTAAAAACCAGAAAATTCATATAAAAATTACAAAGTCCTAAAATTTATAAAAATTACAAAAGCCTTAAAATCCATAAAAATGAGTAAAATTCAGAAAATATACTTCACTAAAACATGGTTTCATTTGCATTTGAAATTTTTCAGAATAAGTTTGATTTCTGGAATTAAGGACTGAGTCTAGTCTAAAGGATGGAGCTTGATTACGACCTTTAACTTTCGTTGTAAGGATCCTACTTAGGATCTGGAATTTAGACTCTTCAGGTCTTTTGACTTAATATCTTTGGGTTCCATAAGACCATATTCGGGAAATCAAGTCATATGTGCTTAAGTAGACCATTTGGTGTCATCCGTACAACTCTACACCAGTGAACCAATCTTGAACACCTACACTCTGCACTTAGCTCAACTTGCATGGAGTTACGAAGGGCAGTACATCTGGGTAGTGCATTTCTATCCTTATCTTTGCAGCATTGACGTCTAAAGACGGGAGAGATTGGGGTTGCGATAGGTACTTCAGATGAGGGAAGGATCTGCTGACACAATTTTTCTAAGACCTCAAAAAAAGGACGGAATAAAAAGATGCTATATCCATCGAGGCACAAAAAGATGAATGCAGTGTAAGCAAATTACAAAGTCAAAGCAAAGCAGAAGCCACCAAATAAAGACCACAATGGTCCAAGCTTCCACCAAAAATGCATGCACATCTTAGTGGAGACTTAGCTACACCGGTTGAGCTTCACAAGGAGATGCGTCTACACTGGTCTCACTCCACTTCTTTTCTCGTTCTTCTACTTTCTCTCTATATTCATTTGTAGACATAACAGAACTGAACTCAGAAGGGAATACCTCCCTCCCCGAGGAAAGAGTAGCAGGATGAGGAAGCCATAGAAGTCTTAGCTGGGATGGACGGTTTCTTCGTTTTTCTAAGCAGGAAGAGCTAAATCAATTCACACACTATACAAGTTGATTTCAAGGATGATAGAGTTTGCGATATGAATAAGTGAGTCTGAACTAGCTGATGAAGTGATCTTGAGTAAGGATTTTTGGAACTTGAGGACCGTTGAGGATAAAATCCTAATCCTAGTTAAGGCTCCGACAAAATGCTTGTTTCAGGCCCGATCGAGCTCTGTCCTTTGTTTGTTCTCATGGATTGGTTTAGGAAAACAAATTCATTCTAACTTTCTTTCTTTTTCACTTACTTTTCAAATAAGTGTTTGCTAAGGGACTAGGAAAGTTTAAGTATAGGGGGTTGATGAATCCATGATTCATTAACTTTTCTGTCGCATTTTGTCTTAAAATCCTTAACAAATGCATGCAAATATTTATTAATTTCCATCTTTTAATAAATCCTCATTCATGAATAAAAAGTCACTTTTAACCATCAAAATCATGTAAGTAAATAAAGAACAAAGAAAAAGAATAAAAGGCAGATTGGATATATGTATATATGTACAATATGACTTATAAATATAAATATAATTGCAAGGTATATTTATAGCCTAACCCCCGAGACCAAGTCAGCATGGATTGGTCGACAAACCAAAAAGTAGGGGGAGATAAGGAAAGAAAATCTAAAAAAATAAATTAATATACACACCATGTACATCTCACTATTTATAAAATAAATACAAAACTTCAAAAAATTTTAATTATTTCATATGTACATATTTTTCACCAAATACTTTTGTTAATTATTTCTAAAAGTGTATATAAAAATATAAAAATAAGTTAAAAATATTACCCTGTATATATGCCAAGAAATCCTACTCGTAAATTATCAAAATCTCAACTTCCAAACATCATAACTTCTTCATACGAACTCCAATTTCACTCTACTCACCTTTAAAGTTCATAAAATAATATTCTCTAATTAATAAAGGTGGTTTCATCAAATTCGGAGTCTGTTTGCAAACAGTCGGATTTGGGACCAAAAGACAACGGGGTTTCTGGGCTATTTATTTTATATAACATACATTATTTATAGTTTTTTTAATTTTATAATTTCTAATTAATTTTATGATCTTGTAATTTAACCCTAATTTATTTCATAATTTTTGGAGGATATTTACTATTTTAATAAAATAAAAACCCTAAAATGTAGGTAAAAATGAACTGGCTAAATTATATCCTTATTTATTAATATATGAATATTAATTTATTAAAATCTCCAAAAATTCACAAAATCTTAATTTATTGTTTTTATAATTAAGAAAATATAAAATTAATTTTTGATTATTTATTTATTAAATTAAAAATCCAAAACCTATTTATATTTACATATTTATTGATATAATATTTATATTTTGAATAATATTTATTATTTATGAAAAGTCTTTGTTCCATAATTAAGATTATTTATTTATTTATATTTCTTGTATTTATACCTATTTAAAATAACCTTATTTACTATTTAATATTGAATTTACAAGTAATTAAACCCATCTGGCCAACCAGGTGCTGACACGTGTCAGCACCTGGAACATCTTCCTCAAGAAGCCCGTATTCCGGCCTGTTCTGACCGGCCGACTTCAGCCATTTTTCCCGCGCATCTCCTAACTCCTTTAGATGATCCAAACCCTCTCCATCGCCAGCCCTTCGATTTTGCTTGGAGCTCACGCCACTGTCCTATAAAACCCCCCAAAGATCCCATTTTCGAACGAACTCTCCAACCACCTGTAGCTCCATCTCCATGTGCCCGACCCCCATCCTTCCAAGCTTCGTTCCGCCAGACGTGGAGGTGACAACTCCGATCAGGCGAGCTCGCGTGGAGGAGGGAACATCGAAGGAGGCTCCAAGGCTCTTGGCAGCCTTGCATCACCACCATCGTGCGCGTCACGCTCCGGCCAAGGTTGCCCGTCGAGCACTCTATCGAGGTAATACACCTTGATCTTCCCAGACCTATTCCTTCACTTTCTCGAATTTCTTTCTCGATCGTCGTGCCTTAATTAGCGACACTAATCGTGTAGTTTGATAGCTTAATCTCCTAGCTTAGACGTTCATCAAATCCCTTCTCATTTCGTTTCAAAATCCATTCAAATCGTGTTGTCCTTTTTCCTAAGTTTTTCACGCAACTTCATTCATGCTGGAAACACCATCTTCGAGCTTGCAATTCTTTAAATTTGTGGCTGATTCTTCGTGAATCGAGCATATAGATCTGTCATTTGCAGGTTCTTCTTCAATCCGGAGCGAAATCCATGCATCTAGAAGCTTTCGTCATCATTGAAATTGCGATCCAAAAGGAGCTCAACAAACTTTCATGAGAACATAGCAGAGCGGTCCGACATCTTCATCGTCTTCCCACAGCCAATCGAAGCTACCTCCGCCAGCCACCTACCGCAGGCGAGCTCGAGGGTTAGATCCTCTAACCCTTTGGCCCCGCCGGAGAGCTAAAGTAGCCGCTGTCTGCTCAAGGAAAATTGGAGAAGTAGAGCTCGGCTGCTGTTGCGTAACAGATTCAAGAACATCTCAAAAGCTCCAGGCGCACAGGTTGCTGACACGTGCCGCGCTTGGGGGCGTCAGATCAGCACTGTAGCTTATAATCTCATCCGTCCAAAGCGAAGCGGTGGAAATATTGCATAATAAATCCAAAAGGTTTCCAGAACTTTAATCCCGCTCTTGAGGTTTTCAGTAATTACATTTAGCTCCCTCCGTAGGGACCTAAATGTAAAACACTTTATTTTCTTTCAAAGAACAGTCCCTGTGAGGACCTTTTTGCAACAATTCTTATAGTTTTTCTTATGCTTATACCCCTAGGTTGTAGGGGATTATTTTTGGACCTCGTTTGTCGTCATTTCTTGTTGATTTCTTTAGGGTAGTTATGCAACTACCCCAGCAAGATTTTCAAGTATTTTTTCGTGTCTTTTTCTCGTGTTTTCATCGTGTTTTAATTCTTCGAAAACTGACTCGTTTTGTTTTGTTTTCGTGTGTAGTTCGAGCCCGTTGCTCGACTTTTTACCTACCATACTATATCACATATATTTTGCCTATATTTCACCTATTATATAAAAAATAAATCTTTTGAAAAATATCCCTTTTGAAAATTAAATAAAAATTTGAAAACATTAAAATCAAATAAAAAATTAAAAATAAACATTAAATAAAAAGTGTTTCTTTTCTTTGATCGCTTTAAGAAGAGGTAAAATAAAATCACGAAAATATTTCCTTAAAAAAATCAAAATAATCTATTCTACCTCCTTGAGTTTGACCCAGGCACACTTACATGGATAAAAAAATAGTGTAGGTTTTCTTTAGAAAACCGAATTTGTTTGATTCGAGTTAAGATCTGTTTCGCGGCTTTTCTACATCGACAATGTTATTTTCTAAAAGTCGCGATCTGATTTTAACGCTTATCAAAGGGGCACACGTGCATGTGGCGCTGTCCCTTGCTTCTACTCTACGCAAGGGTGCTGCGCAAGGGAGGCGGCTACTGCGGAGGTTGACTTTGACAGATGGAGCTCGAGGAGGAGAGAGAAGAGCACTGAAGTCGATGGGGCACAGGAAGAAGCGCGGGTGGAGTGGCGATGGAGGATGGGTGCTCCCTCGAGCGATGGGGGTCGGCCGTTTGCTGAGGTCGGAAGGTGCATCGACGGCGAGGAGGTACGAGGGAGTCGGCGGCGGTCAGGGCTGATGGAGGATTTCCGTCACAAGGTGACGGCTAGTGGCCGAGGAGCGGTCGTTGAGAAGCACCGCCCCGCGCGACGTCGATGGAGGATGGCCTCAGGGAGGGGGTGGCTTTGGTGCTAGCGGTGGGTGCCGCTCGCGAGGCGGCAATGGTTGGAGGCGTGTTTGAAGAAGGAGATTGCAGCGATGATGGTGGTAGGGGGTGGCAGCCCTACTGCCGTTTCTCTTTTTTTTGTTGTAAATTTTGTATCTTTTATAAATAGAAATAGAAACAGAAAGGAAGATTTTTTATTTATATTTTTTTCGTAAATCCGAAAAAAAGAAAATGAGGAATGTTTTTTTTATTTTATTTTTTGTTGTTTTCTTTTTAATGGTCCTACAAAATAAAAGTTAGAGAAAACAAATATTTTGTTATTATATTTTTATTTATTTACAAATAGGAAAATGAACAGGGATCCGGTGAAATGAAAGTAACCGGATCCGATTCTCCAACCACCGTGCGTGGTCGGAGTTGATAGATCGTGGAAGATAGAAATAGAATGCTGAGAGATCAAAACGTGAGATGAAAAATCAAGTCGAAGTGGATCAAATCGTGATGGAAATATATATTTTTAAGATCTAGAGAAATATAATGATGATGGAATTAAAATGCGACAAATGAATCTAAGATTAGACTAAGATAAAAATGAGAAAACAGATGTATCTCACCTTAGGAGCGGAAATGGACCGTGATCGCCTCAACGAAGGTCGACTCGTTGTCACCGGATGGCTTGAAGGCTAGGCACTTTTCTCGACGAAATTTTCTCTCTGAGATCGGGCTCCTCTCTCTAAAGATTGATCAAGTTGGAATGAGGGAGAAGGAGCCATATAAATAGAAAAGATAGAGATGAAATTTGAATTTTTGAATTTTTGAATTTTTTGGTGGAAGTGATAAGAGAGATGAAAATTGAAATGAGATAAAGATAAAAAGAGATAAAACTATTTACAAAATTATCTAATTTTTAAAAATTTTCATCACTTTATTTATTTGAAATTATTATTATTTTTATTTTTATGGTGGTTAATTAAAAATAGCAACTATATACATATACTATATACATATATGACATTATATACAAGGGTAATTGAGGAAATTAGCTTTTCTTTTCTTTTCTTTTCCTTTTTTTGTTTTTTAAAATTTTAATAATTTTTTTGTTATTAATTTTAAATAATTAGTAAAAATATTTACAAATATATACAAACACAATATGTACAAAATACATGGGAAAATTGCATAAACCACCCCGGAAAACCAACTTTTTACTCATAACTCCAAAAATTATGAAATCACAACCATTTTAAAGATAATTTAATTTAGAATCCAATGTAAATGAGATTAGTTCAATTTGAGTTCATATGGAGCCGGAATTGATTTTTCTATTAGTGCTTAGTGGCTTTTTTCCAAGTGTGGTTACTTTTATTCTGTGTGTGATTTAATTGTGCAATTATTTTTATTAATTAGAACACATTTTTATTGACAACTTTGATTTTGAACGTTATTTGATTTGAGTTCAATTAAGGCAAAAATAATTAGTGTCAGTTTTATATAGATATACACAAAACACAATTTTTTTGGATTTTTTAATTGAGGACCTTATCTCTCCCTACTTTATTCCTGGTCGATGAGGTCAAGTTTTGACCTTCTCTCGATGTATACAATCTTCCTTTTTTTATTTTCTTTTGTTTATTTTTCCTTTCTTTCTTTATTTATTTATTTAAGGTTAAAAATAGTAAGAAGTGTACAATATTTACACACAGATGCAATTTAGCAAGAATATGGGGTTTGTGTTATATGCAAATGTTTTATATGGGATTTTAAGATAAAATAAACGAATAAAGATAACAAATCGTAGATTCATCAGGACTGAACTGTAGTTATTCAATGTTTCTGCATCAAAAAATAGTTATAAATAAATAAGAGGATAGAAAGTACAAATTACCCATAGAATAGGTGCATAGCATGTGACTCTATCTGGATCTGGATGTCGTTGCAATATTCAAAACTCCAGGGGAACTTTATGGTAAATTTCCAAATGTTTTTAATGGCCCTAGGGTTTTCTTCATCCCTTCCTTTCTTCAAAAGTAAAAGGGCACAACCAAGGTGAGAGGCGTCGCCGCTCGTTCCTTGTGGCAGGAGTTGGATCGCGGTTGGGCTGAAGGCTGATGAGATCGGGGCGATGAAGATGTAAAATTTCTGTCGGCTCGCAGTGGGGTTGGCCGTGGATGGCAGTTCTGCAGGAGATGCTCCAGGCATGGGGTCGGTACGCACAGGTAGATGGGAGCTCTTTAGTCAGGTGACAAGGCCGGTGGGCTTACGCAGTGGTTGCGACGGGCTGATGGAGGACGACCGACAGATAGAACTGGGCGACACACGCCCAGATGGAGCTGGAGGTGGTCGTGCGGTGGAGGAAGGGCGGTTGGCGCCGCTGGCCTAGTATTGGAGCGATGTGACCGCTACGTGGGGTCGCCACGGGGCGACGAGCCTCTGGCGGTGAAGATGGTAGCGGTCTATGGCGCGCCGGGCTGGGGTGGCTATGGCGGAGGGGCGAAGATGTGGCGGATGCCGCCTGTGTTTTTTTAATTTTCTTTGTAAACAACAACAGATAATAAAAAATATTTTTTTTTATTTTTATGAAATAGAAACGACAATTTTTTTTCTTTTTTTTATCTTTTTTTAGATGATCGCACAAAACAAATGTTAAAGAGAAGAAAAAATAATCTATTTTTTATTTTTTTAATATATTTTTTTTCTAAACAAATGAGGACACGAGCACGACAGTTCGGTCCCAAAATCAAAATGGAATGCGTGAATGGGGATCCAGCAAGAAAATGAGGAATGGATCCGAGTTTCTGGCCACCATACGTGGTCGGAATTAAGAGATCGGATAGGAAGAAAAGAACGTGGAGAGATCGAGATGCGAGATGAAAAATCATGATCGGTGGTGAAGAATAAAGTTGTGATGGATTCTAAAATGTATATAAAAAAATTGATGATAAAATTAAGATGCGAAAAATTAAACTAAGGTTAATCTAGATGAAAAATAAGAAGAAAATGATGGATCTCACCTTAGGAGCGGAAAATACCTTGATCACCATGACGAAGGCCGACTCGCTCTCAGCGGATGGCTTGGAGGCTAGGCACCCTTATGCGACAAGAAGACTCTCGGAGAACAGGCTCCTCTCACCAATGATTGATCCAATTGAAATGATGGAGAAGGAGCCATATAATTAGAAAAGGTAGGAATTGAAATTTGAATTTTTGGATGAAGATAAGAGATAAGAGAGAAAAAAATTGAAATGAGATAAAGTAAAAAGATTAGTGTAATAAATTTTACAAAAATTAACTATTTTTTTGTATTTTCGTCACTTTAAATTGAATGAAAAATGTTAATTTTTTTATTTTTTGTGGTGGGTTTTTAAGAATAGCAACTATATACATATGGTACATTATACAAATAGTTAAATAAGGAAATTAATTTAATTTTTTTCAAAAATTTTATTTTTTTACTTTTATTTTAAATAATTAGTAAAAATATTTACAAATACAATATGTACAAATACATGGTGAAATTGCACAAACCCCCCCAGAAAACCAACTTTTCACCCATAACTCCAAAAATTATGAAATCATAGCCATTTTAAATATAATTTAATTTAGAATACAATGGAAGTAAGTTTGGTTCAATTTGAGTTCATATGGAGTCGGAATTGGTCTTTCAATTATCGCTTAGTGGCTTTTTCCAAGTGTAGTTGCTTTTATTCTGTACATGATTTGATTGTGCAATTATATTTAATATTTAGGACAATTTTTATTTATAACTTTTGTTTTGAAAATTATTTGATTTGAGATCAATTTATATACAAATAAAATAGTGTAGTATACAAATATACACAACACACATTTTTTTGAATTTTCTAATTAAGGACCCCATCTCCCTCTACTTTGTTCCTGGACGACCAGGTTAAGACTAGACTTTCTCTCGGGGTTCAGGTCAGCCTGTATATATTACATATATATATAGTCTTCTTTTTTTATTTTATTTTCTTTATTTTTCCTTTCTTTCTTACTTTATTTATTTTAAGTTAAAATGGTAAGAAGTGTACAATATTTACACACAGATGCATGTTAGTAAGAATATGGAGTTAGTGTTATATACATGTGTTTCATAACGGATTTTAAGCTAAAATAAATTAATATAGATGATGAAAAGCAGATTCATCAGTTACCCTCCGCGTATCATGAACCAACCCTAAGTGAACCTCATTCGAGGACGATTCCATTTCGCATGCCAAGCTATTTTTTATATATTCATATTTTTTATTTTCTTATTATGTTATATTATACTATTTAATTAAATTAATAATTAAAAATAAAATTTAATGAAAATAATTTAAATAAATAAGAGACACCTAAATATAGGTTTTATTGAACTATGGTCGATATTCCCCTATTTGCTAAATGTTGTTCTCAAAATTTATATTAAATTAGTAAAAATTTCATAAGCTCTATGTAAAACTAATAAATGAAGATTCAATATACTTTTTATATATGTATATTACAATTATAAAATAAAGTATTTATCCAATTTGCTGGATAAAATAATAATATGTAATTATTATGAAAATATTTACTTTATTTTTATTTAAAGTACTTTTAAAATTTATATTAATTTGCAATTATTAGCTATTTAAAATGGTATTTAAGCTACTATTTTGTCTTTAACATGGTCCACTCTTACTGTTGACTTCACATGGTAGCCACCCATTGGCTACAATCGACGACCCACTCCCCCTCCTTCTTCCTCTCCGTCTTTTCTTCCCTCCTTCACCCGCAATGAACCCAATACAACTAACTACCCAGCAACCACCTTCTGTTATTGAACAACCGACAATCCTTACTTCAACTTTCGGTCATCTTCAAGACTTCCCTCTCTTCTTATTCAGGGTTGAGACTACTTATTATTGGTTTGTGCTCCCATTATGTGTTGCAATCACAAACCCACTACTTGTGGTTGTTGCAGTGTCCTAGTATTTCAATAGTTTTCTTGTAGTGCATCTTTCAATAAAAATACACCTAGGGACCCAATAGAATTTTTTAGACATATCGCATAAATTCTAATTCCCGTATGAAGGGTGAATGTTTGAGAGTCACAATCCCTTATATTCTTCCCTCTCTAGTTGAATTCGAAGCTGTTGGAGCTCAGTGTGATCATAAGACCACCTTCCTATCATAGACTCCTCAGCCTCCTCGAATTTGTCCCTGAAGAGTTGAAGTCAAAGACTCAGAGATCTCACCAACCTCAAACTTAAGTGATTTCGTTCATCTTTTCGACTTTTATTTTTTTAGGTATTATTGTCGCCCACACTTTCCTGTCTATCCTCTTTTCAATGTTATTCATCTTAAGTTACTGTGATCTGTTGTCCATGTGATTGCTTAATCATTTTTTTGATTTAATATAAATCCCACACAATCACCATACCCACATAATCCTTTCATCTTCAAGTTGCATCCAGTATGATAATAAACACCTGACCAAGAACTCACTTTGCTTTTCATCTTATTCACATCTTATTATGGAAATTACTTTCAAATTAGGGGATCCCAGTGTATATTACTTTGCTTTGAGTGATTTGAAGCTAGATTATTTTGATTAGTGATTTAGGAGTGGTATGAACTATGGATTTCGATCATAGATTTACTGGTGTGCACAAACTTTGTAGATAGGTTTCATGTAGAGAAGGCAACACAGATTCTGATCACTATTGCACATTACGATATCTATGATTTTGTTATTGCTTGTTATGGGATAAAATGTTGTATTTAAAGTGATGTAATTAGGTTTTATCTTGGTAAAACTATGTAATTACATTGAATAATCAAATTAATTTTAATTGCAAAAACAAATTGGTTGGAGAAAAAGGTGTGAATTCCTGAATTTGAACCAAAGGAGAGTTTGGTGGAATGTTTAATACCACATAGACTAATTCTAAAATTTTGGTGGACTTATGTGTGAGTACTCATCTCAAGTTCTTATAGAAATAGTAGAGAGGATGAATGAAAGAACGCACACGCATGCACACCCCGCTTCCCTCTATCTTCTTCTCCAGCTCGAGCTCGAGATTAGCTGTGGGTTTCATTAAACAGGTCGAATAAATTAATCCAACGGATTAAATTGTAATTTGACTAATCTGGGAATTCGATTCAATCCAACAATTCAGACTCTACTATTTTTATATTGAAACAAGCGGTTATGGAATTCGAATGGCCAAGGTTAGGTCTTCATAAACCTCTACGTAGATGTGATTTCCTCGTGCAAGCTTCTTCTTTTTCCTTTACCCTCCACCATGAAAATACTTTTCTCTCTTCTTGTGGTTGTTGTTCTGTGAGGTACATTCAAGGATGACATCAAATGTACGCATGGGCTTGAAGTGTGAGCCATTGTATCCTACGAGTGAGTCACCGGTACCTTACACGCTTATATTGTCGGGGCAATATATTCTCTATGGCATGTCCACTACATGGATGTAAAATGATCTCTTTTCTAATGCATTTACACTACTCTATTCTAGTGTGTCCTATCACATGTGAAAAATCAGTTCCTTCTTATATTATGTAACTATATTATGGATTTGAAATGAACGATTATCTATGTCTTAATATGTAATGTAATTAAATTGATTCATGTTAATTCTAAAAATTAGTGGTTAATCTAAATTATGTTGATTATGGTAACAACAATCTTTGAGAACATACTGAGAATAATGATTAAAAATATGTTGAGTAGAATGTTCAAATTGAGGATTGATATGATTGGTATGCTTGAGAAATTTTATGGTCAACACTTTAAGCATTGTCAACAAACATGAAAAATGATTAACCACCGTACAATTGATATTGATGATTTAAATTAAAAGTTCCACATTAGATGCAGAACAACCCTCACCAAATAGCCATAAGCACAATCTTTATGGAAAAAACATGACCATATATATCATGATTGCTTCATATTGTCTCTATCCAACACGGTGTCTGAGTAGTGTTCGTTCGTACATATTACTTAGGGGCTATGGGAAGAACTCGACAAGAAGTATAACACCGAAGATCTAGATAAACAGAAATACTCTATCGTAAAGTTCTTAATGTTTTCCATGATCGAGGGAAAATCAATTCTTGAATAGATAGACAAGTTTTTACTCCTGCTCCATGCACTAGATGTTGAAATGAAACTTCTTGAAAAGTTTTAAGTTGTGTGCATCATAGGAAAAATTCTCAAGTCATAGGACGACTTTGTTAGGACCCTAAAAAATACAAAGGGGAATTTTTCTTTGGAAGACTTGATGATGGAAATTGCTATAAGGGAGGAACACGTGAAACAAAAGTCTATAGATCATGTTGATGTTTAGAAAAATATCAATTTCATGACCTCGAAAGGGTAAAGATAAAAAGGAAACAAGAGTTACAAGAAGGATAAAAACAATCAAGAGGTAATATACGAAAAAGGGAAAAGATTAAATCATTCTGGTTTTGTAATTACGTTGGCCATTGGAAGAAGGATTGACTATCTATAAAGGTTAACAAAAGACTTAAGGCAAGTGAGGGGCAAGTCTCGGTGAAACCTGAACTATACCATATCCATGAACAAATGAGTGGCTTGTGGATATGATAACCAATGTAAATATATGTTCTTACATAACTTTGTTTTCTTCTTATCAGACCTGCAGTGGCAGGACTATGAAGATGGGGAATGATTCAACTGCAAGGGTGCTAGTCTGAGGACAAGTCAACTTGAAGTTTTCCTTGTGTATGTACTTTGCACGTCTTGTTGTATGTCCCCGACATGGAGAAGAATGTGTTATCTGGCTCTATTTTAATAAGAACTAATTTTGAATTGAACTTTTAATATAATAAAATTGTTATTCTGAAACATGTCATTTTGTATGGAAAATGCTATTTGGCATATTTTAATTTGTTTTTTAGATTTACATGAGATTTAGTAAGAATTGATTTAGTAAATGTTCTGAATTCTGAATGTTCTAATTGTGTTCCTCATGTCATGAATACCTTAGATTCTTGTTATATGTAGTATGGTATATTGGAACATAGGAACATTAATTCAATAGAATAATGATTAATTCAGAGGTAATCTCTAAACATGCTATTAATAAAACTCAAAAGTGTGTTGTGTATAAACTAGGATGTGTTTTCAATCTATCTTTAGAGATAGTGAGATCTTGGATCTATTAGAACTTGGATTTATTGCACACGAATACCTGTGAGTTTAATAATGTCTTTTCCATAAACAATAAGAAATACTTAATTACATTTATAAAAAATGGTAGTAAATATTTCTATGTGTTTTTAATAATTGATTAAGGATGAAGCTTTAGAGAAATTTCTTACTGCAAGAGTGAGGCTGAATCATGTAAAGTGCTTGAACGCCTTAGGTCAAATAGAGGAGGTGGATATACTTCTAACTTGTTTGATGAAGAATGCAATGAGTTTGGAATAGTTCATGAAGCTATATCAATGCTTTCCTACAGAGTTCTGGACTTTCAATCTATATGTGGGAAGAGGCCTTGAATATGGCTTTCAAATTCTTAATCGGGTACCTCCAAGACATATATAAAAGTATTCTTCTAAGTTTTAGAGAAAGAGGAAACGAAGACTAAAATATCTTAAAGTATGAATCTGTCTCGATGTGGTTTTAGCCCTTAAATGCAAGAGAAAGAAACTAGGTCGAAATTTGTTAATGTGATTTTCTTAAGCTATGTAGAAAATAGCTATGCATATAGTTTCTTGATAATTGTGTCTGAGATACCTTCCAAAGAAGTCAAGACTATTATTGATTTTCATGATGCTACCTTCTTTGAGGATGTCATTCCTATGAAGACAAGGAATCAACATAATCTGACCAATGATGTTGCCTCCGTATTGATAAACCCAAAAGTACCGTAGCTAATTACATGGAATTAATGTGTTGTTCGTAGTAGTCGAGTAGACTCATATTAAACAAAATGGACAATTACATTAAATTTTCAATTAAAAGCAAGTGGTAAAATTTATTTTACTAAAGCAAGCCAAGGTCGAACTCAGGGAGGCCATTGTTTCCTTAGATCAATTTCAGATAACGAAGGTACTAGTTTTTCGAGTGGATTTTTTTGGTAATTTTTAATGCAGGTATTAATGATTTGAAAATGCAGAACGCCAATTATGAAGGTTAAATGAGCTAAAGATGGAAATTCTAATTTAATTAGCAAATAGTCTCAAAAATCCAAAGAGTTGTTTTTCCTAAGTATTTATGCAATGGAGAATCCATGACACATTTTTTGTATTGTTTTGATGTAAAATGCATGCATGAAAAATATACACTTTTAAGTGGTTTTTTAAATTTTTCATGCAAATAATGTGCAAAAATTACGAATTTTTAGAAGTAAGTTATTATTGGTGAAATTAATCTACTATGATTTTTTTGGATTTTTTGATGTAAATTGAAATTATAGTGAATTACATATGCAGACTATGTTATTTTTAATAAATTATTTTAATAAATAACAAACTCAATTAATTTCAAGAATTAAAGTTATCCTTGATAAGTCTAATCAAGATGAATCAAGGAAAATTTTCAAGTGCTAAAATTATCAAGTATACATGGAACTAAAAATTATTTATATCAATCACAAGATAATTTATTTTAACACAAATTTGCATGCAAATTGGACAATTTTTGGGCATAAGTAAGAACACAATTAATTCTACATAATGTGAGATTTTAGTAATTTTTGGAGTAATGGATGAATTATTATAAATTAGTTACTCACAGATGATGTAAAATATGCAATTAATCACCAATTTAATTTTAATAAATAAATAACAATTCATAAAATTGAAATTAATTCATCGAACGATAAAGAATTAATTACTCTACGGTATGTACTTTTTGGAATAAATACATGATAATAAATGAATATTCAAAATGAGACTAAAACACAAGGTCTTATACGTAATATATGAAATGAAATAAATAAAAAAACATGCTAACGAGTACTAAAGTGGTTTTACCCTAACCCGTAAGGGCGTCTTTGCAATTTTTTATGCACCAATGTGGATTGCACATGCGAATTTTTCAGGAGGGGCTCATGCACTATTCTTCTGGAATGTAGTGGCCCATTGTAATTTGCCCATGCTCACGCATGCATTACACGTGTGGAGTTGAGGTTTGGATTAGAACTGAGGCTTGGCTTCCCAAGCCTGCACGTGTTGATCTTCACTTGTTTTGGGTAACAGAGGTTGAGTCATGGGTCTTCGAGCCTACGCATGTCTACTGGAGGATGCTCGATTGTGAAGCCAGTCGGTGTTGGCGGTCGACAGTGGCAGACGGGGAGCAAATGTCATGGACACATGGTAGTCGTTCGACAGCAATCCGATGATGCACGCAGCGTTGGTACAATGAGCTTGGCACACCAGAGCGAGGGTGAGGTGATGGAGCTCGGGGAAGGTGCCATAGAGTACGGTTTGTGCGGCCATAGGGCTCCGGTCGAGATCAGTGAACGACAAAGGTGTTGAGTTGACGAGGTGGTGGAGAGGTGGTGCAATGCATATGCGTCATCAGTGTGAGCTGAAGTGGAGTGGAGGGGGAAGAAAGAGGAAGTGATCAGATAGGACAAAATAAGGAGCAGAAGAAGAAGAAGGAGAAGAAGTGGAAGAGGAAAAGAATGAGAAGGAAAAAGGAAATAGGATTTACATGAAGGTTTGCCCAGGATGGAATGACGGGTGTGGACTCCAGTTGCGCTCAACTCCATAGTAGAGGAGGAGGTTGATAAGCTCGCAGAAGCTCACGGCGATGGAGAAGCCTCCTCAGATCTCACCTCAGAGATGTGCTATCATCGCTTGACCCGATCGCATGCTTGCTATCACTGAGGAGGAAAGTTTAGCTCGTGGTTCTCCAGTAATGGTGTATGGGATCGGATGTAAGCGGCGATGAAGGTTTTGATGGGTAGCAGTTGGGGTTTTACTAGAAGAGAAGGAGAGATGGTCATCGTGCAGGAGTGGTTGGGTTGACTAAGGCAGTAGGGAGATGTGGAGACGGTAAAAGAAATAGAGAAAGAAGTGGTACGACAGAGCTGGAGCTGCAGAGGTGCGATTGGAGACTTGGCGATGGGTGGTTGGGATGCACCACCACAGAAGGCGGAAGGGAGGAGGATAAAGACCCTCCGTTCGATTGGGCTTCATCGGAGGCATGTTGTTAAGCCACATGGCAAGAAAATAAAAATAAATAAAAATAAAAATAAAAAAAGGGACAAAGCGGGGCGAGACATGGAGGCCTTAGGAGATGCCACGTGTCGCTCCCATAGAATTTGGAAAAGAAATGAGAAGAAAATCAATAAAAATAGCAACTGAGGTTAAATCAAATAGTGGCCTCATTAAAGTTGTTTATCTTGAGGAGATCTACAATTTTCGTGAAGGGACCAAAATCAAAAGGAATCATCAATACAAAACGTACTTTTGGGGGTACTCTATAGATAATGTTGGTAATATGTACACAATAAAGTTTATTTTATTTTATTTCAGCTAGTGAAATTATTAAAAATCAGGTAAAATATGGTAATATACAAGTGATAATGTTCAAGGTTTTGGGGCTTTTTAAGTTAATGCAGTTACGCTTGCTAAAATATGATTATTATTTACGACAGCATGAATGATACAAATGCAATTTAAATAAATAAATGCATGTAATGACTTGAGAATGGATCTCCATTTCATCTTTTATAGTGATGAATCACATATTCATCAACCCCTTTACTTAAGCCATGCTCGTCCACGAGCAACTAGAATAGAATGCACAGTTGAAATAAGATTGGTTTCCATACCTAGCTCATGAACAAAAAGTGAAAATGGAGCTCGACATTACCTTTGGATTAATAATGTGGCAGAACTCCTTAAGAGAATTAGGGTTTTAAGAACAACAACCTCCAAGTTATACAAGCCATCATCCTGACCCGACTCAGGATTCATCTTGGATCAACCCCCTCCCAAAGCATTTCACATGAACAATGAATAATTATCTCTTGTGAGTGAAGGGTGTTATCTCTTCCCATCCAAGTTGTCGAACTACCATGTTGTCTCCTTCTTCATTAACTCGTCCTTGAGGAGTCAGGTATTTCCTTCTAAGTTCAGGAATGTGCTAGCTTACAATGAGTAGAGGGAGAAGTCTAAAAGAAAAGGAAAAGAAGTGGAGAGTGACCAGTGTAGTCAACTCTCTTTCGAAGCTTGGACAGTGTAGCCAAGTCTCCATCAGATATGTTGGCTATCTGAAGCTTGGACCATTTTGGTCAAATGTTGTTCTTTTTAGTATTATATTCTTTTTGGTAGGAATTGAGGTTGATCCGCATTGATCTTTTCTGCCTCGATGGATATATAATCTTTTATTCTGCCCATGTTTTGGGGTATTAGGAAAAAGTTGTGCTAGCATTCCATCCCTCATCTGAAGCTTTAAATCAACATGGTAATTCGGTCTTTAGATGTCCACACTACTAAAGAAAGAGACACGCGATCTTACAGAACCCCTTCTGAGTTGAGCTAAGTGTATGATGCAGAGTGCATATTAGTTCCTTATCCAACAGTCTACTCAGAATGAGGCGACCGTGTTAGATATTAAGAGTCGAAGTCTAGATATTGTCCTATGAACTTGGAGAATTATATATATGACCTGAAGATTCTATTATCCTACTTCTCAATGAAGTTCTTCGAAAACTTACGTAGATTAAGGTCTAGTCAAATCCACTCTCAGTTTTGACTCATAACTCGGTTCATAATACACTGACTTTCCACTTTGCATATGCATGATATGCAGTGAAATACAAATGAAATGAAATACACGTGAATGAAGAGAATTTTTTTAAATGAAAAAGAAGATGATTTTTTATGGAAGAATGAATAAGAACTTGTTTATTTACAATTTCTTTATTGTACCTCCTATTTTACAATGATTTACACAAATATTGTTTACAAGAATTTATAGGTCTATACAAGTTTTACAAATTATACACATTATACAACTTTACATTTATTTTACAAAGTTTACAAACACACACATATTATTGTTATATTTCTTTATCAATTTTCCCATCATGTATTTATTTAATATTATATACATAAAATACATGAAAGTATGGGCTATGGGTAAAATATATATGTCTATATACAACTCCCTATAAATAGTCTGTGCTATGTACTCATAGCACAAAAAGCGAGGAAGAGATAGCTCGCACTAAGCGTAAGAGAGTGAAAAGAATAGAAGTACAAAATTCAACCTCCCCCCCATACTTAGGCCATGTCTACCAGAGTGTAGAAGAAGAGCAAGA
Source organism: Ottelia alismoides (assembly GCA_037367405.1). NCBI lineage: Eukaryota > Viridiplantae > Streptophyta > Magnoliopsida > Alismatales > Hydrocharitaceae > Ottelia > Ottelia alismoides. The sequence goes on from JAZKJV010004701.1 coordinate 246,434, forward strand.
ATGGGGCGGTTGAGGTCAAGAGGAGAATATAATGGATGAATGAATATACAAGGTGGGCATCGGTCCCCCCTATACTTAGGCTTTGGTCAGCCTAACTATAGAAGATGGAGTAAGTGTGACAACTATTGGGTTTGGGAATGCACAGAGAAATGGAGGCGAGGTAGGAGATGCTTGGACATGCTGGGAGTAGTGAAGATACATGCGTTCCCTAAGGGTGGATCATAAGATTCTGGGATACGCATGAATGAGATCTCTTCACTGTGGGCCAACTGCTCCTCTGATCCTATGAAATGCTTAAGCAATTGCTCATTCATGAGGAACAATCGTGTACCATTTGTAAGCTCTCAAATATATACACTTTCGTTCATGTGCACTTCTCTAACAATGATGGGTCCCATCCACTTGGACTTCAACTTCCCTCGGAAAATCTTCAACTGGACAAAATAACCATACCTTCTGCCCTAGGATTAAATTCTTGCATCTGATATGTTTATCATATCAATGCTTGATTCTGTCCTTATAGATCATGTTGTTATCATAAGCCTAGTTTATAATTTTTAGAAACAAATTAGGTACTTCTTACTGATCTATTGTCCTTCATGTGTATTCCAGTTAATTTTATTTAATGTCCATTTGGATTTGTGCATCAGTTTAGCGAGCAGATAACACAGCTTTCCATATACCATTCAGAATGGAGAGGTTCAAAGCGGGGTCTTCTAAGTAGTTCAGCATGCCCATAGAACTTGGTCCAAGAGCTAGGACCATTTCTTCTTGTCAGGGAAGACTAGCTTCTTAAAAATGCCATGCACTTCCCTATTCGACACCTCTACCATGCCATTTGACTGTGGATGGTAAGGACTATCATCTCAGTGCTCGATGTCGTAGCTCTTTGTTAGCTTCTTCATTTCTCTATTAATAAAGTGTCTATCCCCATCAGAGATGTTTACTTTGGGGACCCCGAACCATGAAATTATGTGATCTTTCACAAACTTACAGATAATTTTGTTGTTTGCAGCTTGGGTAGGGATAGCTTCCAACCACCTAGAAAGATAATCTACCACTAGTAGAATGTGCACATAACCGTGACTATTAGGGAATGGGACCATGAAATCTATGCCTCATGCATCCAAAAGATCAAGCATATTTAAATGTTGCATGGGCATTTCATCTTTGGGACCAACGATCACTGCCATTCTCTGTTATATTTGACACGACCTAACAAATGCATATGCATCACAAAAGAGGGTCAGCCAGTATAAACCACACTAGAGAACATTCCAAGCGGTCCTCTTCTCGATTGATTTCCTCCTACGTCCAAGGAATTGCAGTAGGTGAGGACACTCATGTATTCCTCTTGAGGAATACACCTCCGCCAGTCACAATACAGACCATCGAAGAAAAAGAATGGATATTCCCAATGTTAGTTCCAAGATTCCGACTTATGTCAGGCAGTGCTGCTCTTTGTCCAATCATGGGGAATTGTCCTAGACACCAAGTAGTTCACCATGTCGGCATACCATGGGAGAGAGTCGACAGAACAGATTGACTCATTAGGGAAGGAATCCTTAATGGGGTCAGTCTCAGGGGAACTCTGTGACTTTATGCAGGAGAGGTGATCAACCACCACATTGTTCACTCCAGGCTTATCCTTGATATGCAAATTGAACTCTTGGAGTAATAGAATCCACCTATGAATATTTACTTTACGTCCTTCTTTTCCATGAGGTATTTGATGGATGTGGGGTCAGTGAACACGGTAACCTTGAACCCTAGAAGATTTGACATGAATTTATCCAAGGCGAATACTACAATAAGCATTTCCTTCTCTGTAACAATATAATTCCTTTGACCCTAATCAAGTACTTTACTTGTGTAGTGGACAACATAAGGAATCCCTTATATCCTCTATCCTAACACGGTCCCAATTGCAAAGTCAGAAGCATCCATCATGATCTCAAAGGGTAGAGACCAATCTAGGGCTTGTAAGATAGGAGCATCCATGATCTTCCTCTTTAGGAGCTCGAAGGCCTCAAGACACTTGCGATCTAAAATGAACTCTATGTCTTTTACTAAGAGATATGTTAGAGGCCAGGTAGCATTTGAAAAATCCTTTGTAAATCTGTAGTAAATACTAACATGCCCGAGGAATATGCACACTTGTTTTATGTTGGTTGGTGGTTAGATTTTCTTGATCACATTCTCCTTGCACGGTCAACCTCCATTCCTCTCTTGGAGATGATGTGCCCTAACACAATGCCCTCTTGAACCATACAATAGCTCTTCTCCCAAGACTGCACTAGATTCACCTCACTACACTTTATGATTACTCAATCAAGATGATATAGACAAGAGGCAAATGAATCCTTGGGGACTTAGAAGTCGTCCATATAGACCTCTTGAAAACTGCCCACCATCTCGGCAAATACTGCAATCATGTACTGCTGGAAAGTCCCTGATGCATTGCATAACACAAAGGGCTAACACAAGGGCATGTTCCTAAATGCGTACATATCAAATGGACATGTGAATGCAATCTTTTCCTCGTCCTCATGAGCGATGGATCTTGATTGTAGCCCGAGTATCAATCTAGAAAATAAAAGAATTCTTTCCTGCAAGTCTCTCTCTGATCTATTCAATGAATGGTAAGGGGAAATGATCCTTTTTCATCGCAGCATTCAAGTGTCTGTAATCCTCAAAGACATGCCACGACGTGGGTACTCATGTCGTAATCTCCTCTCCATTCGAGTTGGAGACAGTCTGATGTCCCACCATCTTAAGGAATACATGAAGTGATGCCACCCACTTAGAGTTAGAGATGGGATATATAAACCCTGCATCACACAATTTCTCTATTTCTTCCATACACATATCGTATCTTTGGATTCAATCTGCACTAGAACTCATGAGAGGGTCTAGCACATTCTTAAAAATAAATATGATGTGAGCACAAATGGGGTGAATCCTGCAATGACCAGACATGCTCTAGCCTATGGCCTTGTGGTTCCGTTCAAGAATATTTACAAAGTGAGATTCTTCTTCTCCGATCAGGCTAGCATTGATAATGATCGGGAACTTCTGAGGCAGACCTGCAAGGAAGGCATACTTCATTGTATGACGTAGAGGTTTGAGTTCGGTAATGGTATGATCATCAGGAGAATCTGACTCAACTACCTCTGAATCTGATTCTATGGTGGATGTGCTGGATCTATTGTTATAGTATCTACAAAGCAATTCTTCTCAAGAGTCAGATCGCCAAATGCATACATGTGATCATCAAAAGCCATGTCCGATTCGTCATCCTGAACCTCTGTTGACTTGAAGGGAACATGTTTGACAAGTTGTAGTCATCTTTTGAGTAGTTAAGGACGTAGGGCGATGCATCAGAAAACTCTCCTATGTAAGGTCTGATTTTGTAGGATCTGTTGAACTGTCTCGTCTACATTGTCCTCTCTTGATGAGAGGGACACATCAACCCGAGCTGACTGCGGTTTTCAGCGGTCAACTATGTCAACTCTGTAGAACTCGACTTCCAACGAGAGATACTCTGTACAACTCTCCAAATCATGTCTCTACCATCTCGTTTTCTGCATCTCTAACTTTACGCTTTTATCATTTGCATGAAAGTGTATCATTCCTAGGGTATAATGAAAGATATCCCCAACTATTCTCAGAAAAGGATGATCAAGTATGATCTGAGAGTCTTGCCATCTTCGGGGACACTCCATATATAGAACCATGAAGTCCACCTTGTACTACTTCCCCTCGATGTCAAGGATAACATCCCTCAACATTCCCTTATGCCTCATAATAGATCAGTCTACAAACTATAGGAGTGTTCTCGATCTCCTAAGAGGACCTAAGCCTAGATGATCTAAGAGGGAACATAGAAATAGATTGATTGAGGATCCGTTATCTAGTAGAGTGCGAGCAAATGATGTGTCAGCTATCTGGATGGTGATTAAGTTGACACCAACATTTCTCTTCTTACTTGGAACATTTTTGATCGCATAGGTAGTGTCTATGGATAACACATTTTTCACTATTCGAGTGTTCTTTTTCCTTGTATTCCTAATTGGTGTCCATCGCACATTTAGGTACATCTTGAATGCAAAAACTACATCCACTAATTGGAGGAAAGGGATCTCAACTTACATTCTCTCAGCACATCCTTTCCATCTCCAAGGCATCATGATAATCTTTTTGAGAATTTTTCTTCTTTCCCTTAGACAAGGCCTGAGGGAGAGGGAACTATTGAGGGCATAAGAAGTAGAAAAAACATATTCATCAGAGTTTTTATTGGAATAAAAATGCAATTGTATATTGCTAAGACTGTGACTCAAACTAGGACTTTGTACAATACTCGACTGAAATGCAAGCAAAGGAACTGAAAATGAAGGAAAAACTATTGGTGTTGCATCCCTGGTGGTCTTCTCATCTCATGATGACTCACTACTCGCAATAATGATCGATGTCTCTGTTTTCTTATTTTCCGATTTTCTCGGTTTTTTGTTTTTTTTTTATTTTTGGGGATTCAAATCCCCTTGGTGGTCCAGAAGGTGACGTTGTTGCTACTGGTGGTGATCCTCTACCTCTAAGCTCTCCGTAATGGCAGGTACATCAGTATCCTTCACTCCACTCTATCATGCCAGATTGGGATTATGTATGTTCCTACCTCTCTTGAGAGTAAGATGGTGAATTCCATGTGGTAGAATCTCATGATCTGATTGATGGAAATCATAATGGTACACATGATCCTTGTAGAAATGATGTCCTTGATTCAGGTTGTTGGGTTAACCTGAACCTGTGTTTGGATGGAGGTCCACGGGGAGGTGAACTCATTATGCCAATGTAAAAGCCAATTGATGTCAGCTCTCTGATCCTGCTGCTTATTATGGATGAGTTTAAGCTCATCTAGGATCGTTTGAAGATCAGAGGATCCAGAAGATGAGGACCTGTGATCCTACCACTAGGGAGATTGTTGTTGATTGATAGTGGAGAGGCTAAGGTCGGTTTACGGCTTTTTAGAAGAAAAAGTTGTCGGTGTAGAAAAGCCAAAAAATGATCTTAGCTCTCGATCAAACAAAGATCGGTTTTAAAAAAAACCTACACTAATTATTTTACCAGGTGAGTGTGCCTGGGTCGAACACAAGGAGGCAGAATAGAGTACTCTGATTTCTTAAGAGAAAAAATTTTTGTGATTAATTTTTTATCTCTTCTGAAAGCAATCAAAGAAAAGATACAATTTTGATTGAGTTTTGATTTTTAATTTTTTATTTGATTTTAATCTTTTCCAATTTTTATTTAGTTTTCAAAGGTGTATTTTTCACACAATTTATTTATTATATAATAGGTGGAAAATAGGTGAAAATAGATGATACTATATAGTTGGTGAACGGGACTAGCAACGGGCTCGAACTAAACACGAAACCAAAACAAAACAGAGTCAATTTGCGACGAATTAAAGCATGATAAAAACACGAGAAAATTACACGAAAAATTAATGAAAAACTCACGGAGGTAGTTGTGTAACTATCCCAAGAAAATCTACGAAAATTTAGGTCAAAACTAGGTCCAAAAATCCCCTACAGCCATGGGTATAAGCGTAAGGAAAAGTCTGAAAACGTTTTGCAATAAGGTCCTTAACAGGGACTGTTCTGTAAAGAAAACACGAATTTTTACATTTAGGTCCCTGCACGGGGACCTAAATGCTAATGCTGGAAACTTCTGGAGTGCTTGGAAATTCTGGGAGTCCGCTGGGTTTATGCTGCAATATTTCTTCCGTTTCGTTTTGAATGGCTGAGATTAGAAGAGTCGGTGCTGATCTGACGCTTCCGTGCATGCCATTTCTCGCAATACTATGTTGCGTCTGTTCTTGAAGTGTTCTTGAGCGGTTGGGTGGCTGACGAAAGGACGATCTTCAACAAATTTTCCTCGGCAGTTGACGGAGAGTTTGGATCACCCACGGGGCCAGAGGGTTAGCTCCTCTAACCCTCGAGCTCGCCCGTAATGGTCGTCTGGCGGAGGTGGCTCAAAGCGGCGGCTACAGCTCGACGAAGGTGGAGGTCTACTATCCTGGCGTCTGATGATCAGGTTGTTACGCCTTCTTTGAGTTGTGATTTCGTGAAGATTGAAGACTCCAGATAGCATGAATTCTCTCGTGATGCAAAATAGATCTGCAAACAACAAGTTTATATGCTCGATTCACAAAGAATCGACAGATGGATGAAAGTATTGCAATATCGAAAAGTGACGTTTCCAGAATTAATGAGAATTGCATGAAAATGTAAGCAAAGGGCAACATGATTTGAATGGATTTGAAATGATTTGAAAGTGGAATTTGGGTGAGCATCTAAGCTAGATGATTAGGCGATCTAATGGTGTGATTAGCCACGCTAATCGTGGCACGGAATTCGAGACAAAATTTGAGAAAGGCGGAGGAATAGATCTAGGAAGAATAGAGGTGTATTACCTCAGGTAGCTGCTCGACGGGCGATCTTCACCGAAGCTGGACGCGCACGCGGCGGCGATGCAAGGGCTGGCAATCACCTTGGAACCTCCTCCAATGATCCCTCCTCCACGCGGGCTTGCTTAGTCAGAGCTGTCACCTCCAAATCAGGTGGAGCGAGGCTAGGACGAATGGGAGTCGGCCACTGGAGCTGGGGCTTCAGGTGGTTAGGAAAAGTTAGTTGCGAAATGGGGACTTTCGGGGTTTAAATAGGGAGTTTTCGTGATCCCCAAGTTGGATCTAAGGGTGGCTGAATGAGAGGGTAGTTAGGGGAGTGGGATCAAGGGCTTAGATCATCGGAAGAAGTTGGAATGCATGCTAGGTAATTCAGTGAAGATAGCTGGTTATAACAGAAGTCAGTTCAGCCTTCTTGGAGAAGATTAACCAGGTGCTGACAATTGTCAGCACCTGGTTGGCCAGATGAGTTAAATTCCTTATAAATTCAATATTAAATAATAAATAGTTTTATTTTAAATAGGTATAAATACAAGAAATGTAAATAATGAAATAATCTTAATTATGGAATAAATACTTTTTTATAAATAATAAATATTATTCAAAATATAAATATTATATTAATAAATATATATATATAAATAGGTCTTGGATTTTTAATTTAATTAATAAATAATTAAAAATTAATTTTATATTTTCCTAATTATTTGAATAACAAATAAGAGTTGTGTGAATTTTTAGGGATTTTAATAAATTAATTTACATATATTAATAAATACAGGTATTATTTAGCCAGTTCATTTTTACCTATAATTTAGGGGTTTTGATTTTATTAAAATAAATAAACTCCAAAAATTCTAAAATAAATCAGGGTTACATTACAAGATCATGATAATAATTAGAAATTATAAAATTAAGAAAACTATAAATAGTGTGTTCTACATAAAATAAATAGCCTAGAAACCCTGTTGTCATTTGGTCCCAAAACCGACTTTTTGAAAGCAGACTCTGAATTCGATGAAACCACTATTTACTAATTAGAGAATATTTTTTAGGAAATTTAAAGGTGAGTAGAGTGAAATTGGAGTTAGTATGAAGAAGTTATGATGTTCGGAATATGAGAATTTGACAATTTATAAGTAGGATTTCTTGGTATATGTACATGGTAATATTTTTAACTTATTTATATATTTATATATACATTTTTAGTAATAATTAAGAAAAAAGTTTGGTGAAAAATTTGTGCATATGAATTAATTAAAATTCATTAAAGTTTTGTGATTATTTGATAAATAGTGAGAGGTACATGAGGTGTGTCTTAATTTATTTTTAGGGTTTTCTTTCCTTATCTCCCCCTACTTATTGGTTTTATCGACAAATCCAAACTGACTTGGTCTCGGGGGTTAGGCTATTAGTATACCTTGTAGTTATATTTATATTTATAAGTCATATTGTACATATATACATATATCCAATTTGCCTTCTTTTCTTTTTCTTTGTTCTTTATTTATTTACATATTTTTATGCTTAAAAGTGAATATTTATTCATGAATGAGGATTTGTTAAAAGATGGGAATTAATGAATATTTACATGCATTTGTTAAGGGTTTTAAGACAAAATGCGACAGAAAAGTTAATGAATCATGGATTCATCAACCCCCTATACTTAAACTTTGTTAGTCCCTTAGCAAACACTTATTTGAAAAAGTAAGTGAAATAAAAAGAAAGTTAGAATGAATTTGTTTTCCTAAACCAATTCATGAGAACAGACAAAGGACAGAGCTCGATCGGGCCTGAAACAAGCATTTTGTCAGAGTCTTAACTAGGATTAGGATTTTATCCTCAACAGTCCTCAAGTTCCACAAATCCTTATTCAAGATCACTTCATCAGCTAGTTCAGACTCACTTATTCGTATCACAAACTCTATCATCCTTGAAGTCAATTTGTACAGTATGTGAATTGATTTAGCTCTTCCTGCTTAGAGAAACGAAGAACCGTCCATCCCTGCTATACACTTCTATGGCTTCCTCATCCCGCTACTCTTTCCTCTGGGAGGGAGGTATTCCCTTCTGTGTTCAGTACTGCTATATCCACAATCGAGTATAGAGAGAAAGTAGAAGAATGAGAAAAGAAGTGGAGTGCGACCAGTGTAGATGCATCTCCTTGTGAAGCTCAACTGGTGTAGCTGAGTCTCCACTAAGATGTGCATGCATTTTTTTGTTGGACCATTGTAGTCGTATTTGGTGGCTTCTTCTTTGATTTGACTTTGTAATTTGCTTGCACTGCATTCATCTTTTTGTGCCTCGACGGATATAGCATCTTTTTATTCCGTCCCTTTTTTGAGGTCTTAGAAAAATTGTGTCAGCAGATCCTTCCCTCATCCGAAGCAACTATCGCAACCCCAATCTCCCCCGTTTTAGACGTCAATGCCGCAAAGATAAGGATAGAAACGCACTACCAAAATGTACTGCCCTTCGTAACTCCATGCGAGTTGAGCTAAGTGTAGAGTGCATGTATTCAAGATTGGTTCACTAGTGTAGAGTTGTACGGATGACTCCAAATGGTCTACTTAAGCATATATGACTTGATTCCCCGAATATGGTCTTACGGAACCCAAAGATTTTAAGTCACAAGACCTGAATAGTCTAAATTCCAGATCCTAACTAGGCTCCTTACAACGAAAGTTAAAGGTCGTAATCAAGCTCTATCCTTTAGACTAGACTCAGTCCTAAGTTCCAGAAATCAAACTTATTCTGAAAATGTGAATGCAACTGCAACCATGTTTTTGTGAAGTATATTTTCTGAATTTTACTCATTTTTATGGATTTTAAGGCTATTGTAATTTTTATGAATTTTAGGACTTTGTAATTTTTTATGGATTTTCTAGTTTTTATAAACAAGTTTTTGTACATGAATTTTACAAGATATGTTTTATTTTGTTAAATATCTGATGTATTTTACAGATTTTATCTACAAAGGATTTTACAAGGATTAAATGATTTTTACACATGTTTTAATAAATAGGATTTTAAATAAGTATTATACAAATTTTAAATACATATTTTAATTACAGATTTTAAATACAAGTTTTAAACATATTTTACTTATTTACAAGGATTTTATAAATATATAAACAAATATAAGTGGATTTTAAATTAACCCTTACCCACTTTTTATGGATTTTATAGATATAGAAAATACATAAAAGTACGAGTTATGGACAAAAGTATATAAACAATATATACGCACCCCCCTATACTTAGCTTGTGCTATGTCCTCAAAGCGTCAAAAGAGAAAAAGGAGGACATAACTTGTGCTAAGTAAAAGTGGGTGAAAAAGAATAAAGAGTACAAGTCAATCAACCCCCCCCCCATACTTACGATCAGGTCATCGTAAGTATAACGGAAGAGCAAAAATGAGGTGACTGAGTAAAAAGAATATACAACGAAAGATCAAAAGTAATAAAGAATACGAAATCATCGAAATTACTCGGTCCTCCCTATACTTAGGATCAGGCATCCTAAGTATAGAAAATAGTGTAGCCAAAAATCGGAGACCAGTGATTTGTGAAAAAGAAAGAATATACAAAAGAATCAGAACCAAAATATAAAACGTGAATCAGCGAACAATTGGTCCCCCCTATACTTAGGATATGGTATCTTAAGCATAGACGACAAGCAAAAATGGGGACGATTGTGGTCTACGAAGAATATACATGTGTTGCGAATCTCCAGAAATCGAATGGCTCAAACGAATTTGTACAAGATGAGATGAAGTGAAAGGATAATCATGAATCCTGTACAAAATAGATAACTTCAACCAGGATCATACTGAATTTTCTACTTTTTATGTGCGTACTGATCGTTGGCTGGAAAAGTAGAGCTTCCTTTGTAAATGAACTCTTTACATGGCATAGCTCTCTTTTCTGAAATATGCGTCTCTGGAGTCGAACTACAGAAGGTGTCTATATGTGTAAGCATTACACCATCTGACTCTTTACACTGAATAGACTGTATCGTTTGTGAAATGTAATCAATTGACTCTCATGTTGTACTATGTGTAATTTCAATCTACGTCACTGAGATGTCTATTGCAGGTGACTGCTCATTTGAAGCTGATATGAAATCTGTCTCTGTATGTGAACAATCATCTGAAGAACTAGGTACCAGGTGATCTAACCTATCCTCTTGTAGGAAATCGTGGGTATCAAAATAAACGCTCTCAAGATCTATGTGCTGACAATCTTCTGCAAGACTAGTGTCCTATGAAGTAAATGACAATATTGATATGGGACTGCTACATTATCTCTCCATCTCAATGTGTATCGCTCCATTGTCTTTGCAGAATGATACTCTCCCAGCATCATAATCAAAGAGTGCACTTGCTTTCTGCAAAAAGGGTCTCCCAAGAATTATTGGAGCAAGGTGTAACTATTTAGGGCATGTCATGTCTAAGACAGTAAAGTCCACTGGAAACTATAAGCCCTGAACGGTCACGATAATGTTCCTTAGTACACCTCTAGGTCTCTTTACAGATTGATCTGCAAACTGAAGTATCGCTCGTGATTTGTAGAGAGGACCTAGATTGAGCGTATCAAGCAAAGAGGATGGAACTAACTTGAATGAGGAACCATTAGCTAAGAGAGTACGATGGAATGTAGTGTCTTTAATCTGACAATTGACATAGTGAGCTCCTGAATCTTTCTTCTTCTTGGGTACCTTGTTCCGAATAGCACACGAAGTTGCCTTGGTCAATATATGCTTCTCAAATCATGATCTCTTTTTCCTATACATTTGTTCCTCAACTAATTCTTGAGTGTAGGAAAATGATCCAAGGCATCGTGAAGTGGAATTTTCAGAAAGATGTGATCTTTTAGTAATCTTTTAGTCTCTGGAGTCACAACATTCTTTTTGTTATTTTTCTTTCCTTTTCCATACAAAGCACCGAGAAAAGGAACAAAGTCAGGAGTCAGAAAATCAGAATTTTTATTCATATTAGAATCAGCTTATACATCGAGAGTTTCAGAATTATGTACAAAACTCTCTAAAACAGGGGAAGAAATGTTTTTATCGGGAGTATCTACATGGTTTGGCGTGATGTCATCGTCTGATTCGCCAGTGTCAATGTCAACAGTATCAGCATCGCTCCCTTCTCTTGGATCTGTAAAGTGGTCCTCATCAACGTGATGGTTTTCCTCCTCGGCATCAGAATCTTGATGCGCATGGATTTGCTCCTGCTCCTCTAGTGCCCTCTACTCTACTCAAGCAGGTGCTCGTGGTGATCTACCGCTCCTGAGACGAATGAAGTTAGATAAAAATTCAGGAAACGAGATCTTACCTATAGTATCTATCTGATCTAGATGCCTCCTCTTACTGTTCGGGTTCATCTGAGGCTGGGCTGGAAGAAGGGTCTTCGGTGTGGTTAACTCGTCCAGACGAAAGTTAACCTGCTCCATCTCGGATTTATGTGCAATCTGGAGCGTACTCAGGATATCCATGATTTGATTGAGTGCCTGGGCCTGTGAAGACATCTCTGGTTCGGTGTGGTGGCCCTGGCTTGCTCCTCTCTCCTACCTTGGCGTGTATTGCTGAGAGGTGGAAGGCTGGTATTATCTCTGTGGTGTGGAGGAAGACTGTTGGGATGTTGATAAGGATAAGTCTGTGAATGTTGAGCAGGATACTGATATGATTGTGGTCTCTGATGATAAACATTCGGATGAGACTGCTGCTGCGTGAAATTCTGGCGGTGTTGGAAATGTGGACGTCCATGCTGCGGATGACCGTATGGCTGCTGATGATGATGCTGTATACTTGGTTGCTGAATCGGAGTATACCAATTCTCATTAATTTCGAGAGTGGCTTGCGTCTCAACCTCCATCTCTACAGCACTGGTGATCTGGCTGGGATTGGCATGAGACTGATCCTCATGCCAATCAATCTGCGGAGTCTCTACCTCGCTATGCACGTAATGAACCTGTCGGGCAGGTGGAGTGGGTAAGATCCTCCGTGCTGGTTGTGTGGTCGAAGAAGATTGACTCTGCTGTACCTGAAGTTGGAGCTCAAAAACCTTCTTCAAAAGATCACTGAGCTGCTGAGGTAGAGATGAGAGCTTCTCCAACTCTCGCAGTGGCTGTAAGTCCTGGACTTGCTTCTGAATCACATCCACCAACATTAACTTCTCGCTAATAAAACCCATGTTGGTGTTTGATTCAGATTCTGCGATATTAGCCACCTTATGGTGCTCTCAGTGATGTGGTGGCTGTGGGGCTTTCTGAAATGCTCGAGTAGAGTCAACGACTCTCGAGTTCTCAGCCATCCCTTCGAAGATGGCCCAGACTGACTCGTCGTCCTAGTTCAAATAACTGCCGCTACATGCGGCATTCACAAGCCCCTGGATATCCGGTTGGAGTCCTCCGAAAAAAATTGCACTAGCACCTTCATCAGTATTTCATGATGTGGGCATTTCTCCGTAAGGTCTTTGAATCTATCCCATGCCTCATGGAAAGATTCATGTGGATGTTGCGTGAAATTGAAGATCTGACTCATGATGTTCATCCTCCCCAAAGGAAAATATTTACGCAGGAATGTGGACTTCAGGTCATCCCATGTAAAAATTTCCCTTCCCAGGTGACTCAGCCAGTAAAGTGCCTTATCAGTTAAAGCAAAGGGAAAAGCCTTGAGGCGTACAACCTCTTGCGTAACTCCTGGATAGCAAGTCGTACCGCAAATCATCTCGAATTGCTGTAAAAAAGTAAAAGGCTCCTCTACGGCATTCTCGTGGAACTTGGGAAGCAGTAATATGAAGGACGGTCTCAACTCGTATGGCCCTTGATTCGGCGGTAGCCAGATCCAGTGATGGAGCGTTCTTGTGCCCGGGTCATATTATTCCCGTAAAGTAGCGGGAACCACTACAGGCGGTAACTGGTTCCCGGCCCCTGCTCGCAGTGCGGCTATTTCAGCCCGCAACTCATTCTGAGTTCTGAATTGTTCTCGAATTTGTATATTCATCTGTTGGAGCGTATCGAGAATCCCGGTTGTAATGTCTACGGAATCTGGTCTTACTTCGTGATGTTCCTCAGTTGGTGGCCTCTCATCTGTCGGTCCTTTGCCGCGAGACATCTGATTCAAATCATTTATGAAAGAAAAGCTCTCGTAAGAACTCAGCGAAAAATTGGCTGGAGATTGAGATATATTGAGGCAAGGGTCTGCCTCAATATTCTGGCCAGGAGGCGAGGGAGTCTGGGTCTGACTCTCCTTGAGATCAGATGGGACCAGCTTGGGAAGAGAATCATCCCAAGCTTGTGAATATATACGATCGACGGTGGACGGTCGAAAGCTCACGGAGTCTAAGCAGAAAAGCCGTCGAGATGACATCTTCGATGTCAAGAGAAATATCGAGAGAGCACGATTTTCGATTCAAAGAAGAGGGACAATGCGTAAAGCCACGGTGACTCACACCCTGCAATCAAACACAAAACAAACCCTGATTTCACCAACAAAACCAGTGAAGACCGTAAGAGTTCGGTCTTTTATCTTGTCGGTTTTAGGGTTGTAATTAGCAAACAAGTCTAGTCGGTTATCGCGAGCTGATGCGAGCTGATAGGTGCCCGATGGTTTCTCCGAAACACTGACCTGAGTCCTTACAGAAAATCACTCGCACTCAGCCAGTATAGGAGTAAGTACGGACCGTTTCCGACTACCCTTGTTACTCGAGGACGGAGCCTTGTGCAGTGTCCTCTAAACCTCCCACTCTGCTATGTAAACTCGGATTGTTTCTGGCTACCTGAGCATACCCACTGAGGAACAGTGATCAGGTGTATAGACTAAGTAGTATTCCGCGGGAAATACGGGGTTTTGGCTCTAACCTTATGGATCGTCTCTCGCTCGCGCACTCTGAGAAGATGTGTGGGGATTACTCTCCCAAATCAGATGAATCGTTACAGTTTCTTTGTCAGATATCTTTAACAGTCCTGATTTTATTTTGGGGTTTTATAAATTTTTTGGACTTTTTCAAACAATCATCTACCGATTTTTTCCTTTTTATAAAAATCCTAAAATCATGCAACTAGGTTGTGAGTCCTAAGAATAATTACGTAGGCACATTCAGATAGAATAAAAAACCTAAGCAAGCATCTAACGGAAAAAAAGGCCGCGGAAAAACCGATAAGGCGAGAAAACTGCGGTGGGTGCCCTTATCCCCCGAATACACAGTATCCGGCGAATCAGACCTCGAAATAGTGGACCCCTTCTACTATAGTTCAATACAGTTTCTCTCTCTCTCTTCTCTCTCTTTTACAAAATTACACTACTCAATTTCTGCCCTCTACAGCTGACTCGTAAAGAAGGAGTCAACCTCTGCTCTTTCAACTGACTCGACTTCCTAAAAAACTGGCCGATCCTGCAGGCCCTGCAAAAATTGATTAGCGGCTAAAGCAAATCGAGAGACGAGTCGAGAAAAGCCGTATGAAAAACCGAAGAAAAACTACGAAAAACAAAACAAAAAGAAGAAAAATAATAAAATCACAAAAATAGGTAAAAACTCAATATACTCTAACGCCTCCCCGGCAACGGCGCCATTTTGATAGTGGAGAGGCTAAGGTTGGTTTACAACTATTTAGAAGAAAAAATTGTCGGTGTACAAAAGACGCAAAATTATCTTAGCTCTCGATCAAACAAAGATCGGTTTTAAAAAAAAAAACCTACACTAATTATTTTACCAGGTGAGTGTGCCTGGGTCGAACACAAGGAGGCAGAATAGAGTACTCTGATTTTTTAAGAGAAAAAATTTTTGTGATTAATTTTTTATCTCTTCTGAAAGCAATCAAAGAAAAGATACAATTTTGATTGAGTTTTGATTTTTAATTTTTTATTTGATTTTAATCTTTTCCAATTTTTATTTAGTTTTCAAAGGTGTATTTTTCACACAATTTATTTATTATATAATAGGTGGAAAATAGGTGAAAATAGATGATACTATATAGTTGGTGAACGGGACTAGCAACGGGCTCGAACTAAACACGAAACCAAAACAAAACAGAGTCAATTTGCGACGAATTAAAGCATGATAAAAACACGAGAAAATTACACGAAAAATTAATGAAAAACTCACGGAGGTAGTTGTGTAACTATCCCAAGAAAATCTACGAAAATTTAGGTCAAAACTAGGTCCAAAAATCCCCTACAGCCCAGTGGTATAAGCGCAAGAAAAAGTCTGAAAAAGTTTTGCAATAAGGTCCTTAACAGGGGCTGTTCTGTAAAGAAAACAAGAATTTTTACATTTAGGTCCCAGCACGAAGACCTAAATGCAAATACTGGAAATTTCTGGAGCGCTTGGAAATTCTGGAAGTCCGCTGGGTTTATGCTGCAATATTTCCACCGTTTCGTTTTGAATGGCTGAGATTAGAAGAGTCGGCGTTGATCTGACGCTTCCGCGCACGCCACCTGTCGCAATATTGTGTTGCATCTGTTCTTGAAGTGTTCTTGAGCGGTTGGGTGGATGACGAAAGGATGATCTTCAACAAATTTTCCCCGGCAGTTGATGGAGAGTTTGGAGCTCCGGCAGGGCCAGAGGGTTAGCTCCTCTAACCCTCGAGCTCGCCCGCAATGGTCGTCTGGCGGAGGTGGCTCGAAGCGACGGGTTACAGCTCGACGAAGGTGGAGTTCTACTATCCTACCGTTTGATGATCAGGTTGTTACGCCTTCTTTGAGTTGTGATTTCGTGAAGATTGAAGACTCCAGATAGCTTGAATTCGCTCCTGATGCAAAATAGATCTGCAAACAACAAGTTTATATGCTCGATTCACAAAGAATCGGCCGATGGATTAAAATTTTGCAAGATCGAAAAGTGATGTTTTCAGAATTAATGAGAATTGCTTGAAAATGTAAGCAAAGGGCGATGCGATTTGAATGGATTTGAAACGATTTGAAAGTGGAATTTAGGTGAGCGTCTAAGCTAGATGATTAGGCAATCTATTGGTGTGATTAGCCACGCTAATCGTGGCACGGAATTCGAGATAAAATTTAAGAAAGGTAGAGGAATAGATCTAGGAAGAACAGAGGTGTATAACCTCAGGTAACTGCTCGACGGTCGACCTTCACCGGAGCTGAACGCGCGCGACGGCGGCGATGCAAGACAGCCAAGTGCCTTGGAACCTTCTGCGATGATCCCTCCTCCACGCGGGCTTGCTTGGTCGGAGATGTCACCTCCAAATCAGGCGAAGCGAGGCTAGGAAGAATGGTGGTCGGCCACTGGAGCTGGGGCTTCAGGTGGTTAGGAAAAGTTAGTTGCGAAATGGTGACTTTGGGGGTTTAAATAGGGAGTTTTCGTGATCCCCAAGTTGGATCTAAGGGTAGCCGAATGAGAGGGTAGTTAGGGGAGTAGGATAAAGGGCTTAGATCATAGGAAGAAGTTGGAATGATGCTAGGTAATTCGGTGAAGATAGCCGGTTATTACAGAAGTCAGTTCAGCCTTCTTGGAGAAGATGAACCAGGTGCTGACAAGTGTCAGCACCTGGTTGGCCAGATAAGTTAAATTCTTTATAAATTCAATATTAAATAATAAATTGTTTTATTTTAAATAGGTATAAATACAAGAAATTTAAATAGTTAAATAATCTTAATTATGGAATAAATACTTTTTTATAAATAATAAATATTATTCAAAATATAAATATTATATTAATAAATATATATATAGATAAATAGGTCTTAGAATTTTAATTTAATAAATAAATAATTAAAAATTAATTTTTTATTTTCTTAGTCATTAGAATAACAATAAGAGTTGTGTGAATTTTTAGGGATTTTAATAAATTAATTTACGTATATTAATAAATACAGGTATTATTTAGCCAGTTCATTTTTACCTATAATTTAAAGTTTTTGATTTTATTAAAATAATAAATAAACTCCAAAAATTATGAAATAAATTAGGGTTCAATTACAAGATCATGAAAATAATTAGAAATTATAAAATTAAGAAAACTATAAATAATGTGTTCTACATAAAATAAATAGCCCAGAAACCCCATTGTCATTTGGTCCCAAAATCGACTTTTTGCAAACGTACTCCGAATTTCATGAAACCACCTTTATTAGTTAGAGAATATTATTTTATGAATTTTAAAGGTGAGTAGAGTGAAATTGGAGTTCGTATGAAGAACTTATGATGTTCGGAAGTTGAGAATTTGACAATTTATAAGTAGGATTTCTTGGTATATGTAGAGGGTAATATTTTTAACTTATTTTTATATTTTTTTATACATTTTTAAAAATAATTAGGAAAAGAGTTTGGTGGTGAAAAATATGTGCTTATGAATTAATTAAAATTCATTGAAGTTTTGTATTTATTTGATAAATAGTGAGAGGTACATGAGGTGTGTCTTAATTTATTTTTAGGGTTTTCTTTCCTTATCCCCCCTACTTATTGGTTTGTAGACCAATCCATGCTGACTTGGTATCGGGGGATAGGCTATAAATATACCTTGCAGTTATATTTATATTTATAAGTCATATTGTACATATATACATATATCCAATCTGCCTTCTTTTCTTTTTCTTTGTTCTTTATTTATTTAAATATTTTGATGCTTAAAAGTGAATATTTATTCATGAATGAGTATTTGTTAAAAGATGGGAATTAATGAATATTTACATGCATTTGTTAAGGATTTTAAGACAAAATGCGACAGTAAAGTTAATGAATCATGGATTCATCATTGATCTTGATGAGGTCTGTTAGGTCCCAGATGGTCCTGCTGATGGTACTGGCTTTGCTGATTGACGAGTTTCATATTGGCTCATCGGAAGATCCCCTTTTCACATCTCTTAATGATGTGCGATTGCCGTAGTACATGAGGTAAAAACAATCCATGTAGAGCCACCCCTATCTATAGGTGGAGAATATTTTTACTTGGTAAGTGTACCAAGGTCAAAACATGGACACGATCTACCTAATGATTACTCAGGGATCAATATCTAAATTAAGCTATTATTTAATCTAAATAGGTCAACAATGCAAAATAAGATAATTAAAGATGAAGGATGCTACATGATGCATTTTTATTTGAATTTTATGCATGTTAAAATAGATGATAAAATTCAACAAAAATATAATGTAATGTAAACAGATATATATTCACCAAAATAATCAATAAAACAAGACTTCAATGAATATTCAATTCTAGGATCACCTGAAACATCTCATAAGGAAAATGGCAATTTAAATCAATGGTAATTGTCAAAATAGGAAACAACTGATGCCATTATATGATGAATTAACTAAGCAACAAAATGAAACTAAAATCCAAATTAGAGATTGGATGCTCAAGATAAGAGAAAAAAACTAGAGGAATAAATGTAAATAAAAACATAAAATGAATAGAGAAAACTACACAAATAGACCCTTAGAGGGCATTTTTACAATATTGAAAACACGAGAGGCCTCTTCTGTAATTTTCCTAGATCCTCCACATGTCTTATGCGTGCATGGACATGTTTCTAATATGGAGAAGATCTGAGATGATACTACAAATGACCCACACCCCACACGTACAGCACACACGCGTAGAGTCAGATCTAGGCTCGACCAATCTCATATGTGGATGCCACGTGGGATGACCTCCGTGCTCCAGAGCTGGCTCGGTCCCACCAAACCTCCTGAGGTGGTGCTGAGGCTAAGGAGATCTCTGGTCCATTCGATCAAGTCGATCGAACGGTATCTGTAGGTGCTACTCCACTATCATCCTCCACCTAGGCAGCAATAATGGTTGGGCTCTGGCAGACCTTTGGGAGCTCATCCATGCTCCTTCTCAAGTTCTGAAGGTCAAGAAGGAACCACCAAAGGTTAGCAATCCTCGTTGGCATAGAGGTTGTAGAACTGAGGCAGCTTGAAGCTTCGACCATTGAAGCATTTATAACCTACGAGATTAGGAAACAAACCACAAGTGTTCATACGTGCAATGTAATGTTAAATGGAAGGCTTTGTGTACAGAGAAGATGGAGCACTCCGTGGGTTCTTCTTCGACCTTGTCGGAGAAGAATGCTTGGGATGGAGGAGGTTTGGGAGGAGGGGATATGGTGATCTAAAGGTTGCGTAAAGGTGTCAGATGTACGATGAAGGTGGAGGTTAGAGTATATGAGCATCTAATTAAATCAGAGAAAACACAAAGGAAAGTTAGGGGATTACATAGAGATCGAGGAGGTGGCCTGAGCCGAAGGTAGGGCTACGGCTGAGCTCCGAGTGAAGATCCAATGTTCCCTCGATTTGGACAGCCAGACCAAAGATCTTAAATGACCATGGAGTGGCCATGTCCTGGTCGTAGTGACCATGGTGAACACCAGAGCTGCCAACCGTCGTCGCTCATCCCCACCTTCCTCCCTTGCCATAGGAGGAAGCAAATGGCTAGGGTAGGGCTCGTGAAAATGGTGGACAAAGGGTGAATGGTAGCAAAGGAGATGCTTTTGTGGAAGGGGACAAAAGTTACCGATGATGGAGAGTGAAGTAGTAACCTCCGTTTGATGCCCTAGTAATATAGTCATGGTTTAATTAGGGCATGGCGTGGATGACGAAGAATAGGGCTACACTGAGGAGGTGGAAGATCATGGAGAGGGTGGTTGAAGTTACTGCAATAAATGAGAGAGGAGCAGAGTATATGATGAAAGGGGGCAATTATTAGAGGTAGAAGACGAGTCGTGGGTCGTTGGATCAGGATATCCAACGACCGAGGGAAGGCGGGTGTGGCACTCCAAATGTGATCTGGAGGAATGATCTGAGGGCAGAGATGCGAACACGAGCAAACAAATCTAATGAGATCCATTAGGAGTGTACGAACAGTGGTGAATTGGTCATATGTTAATAAAAGGTCTGGCCATGTGGCTCATCTAGATGGAGCCATGTGGCCCAATAGAAAAAACATAAAATAAGAACAAGATGAAAAAATTCAAAAATAAATATATACAAGTCAAATTATGAAAAGCGTAAAACTTGAAAATTGTAGATCTCAATGAGATCTACAAGTATGTTGAACAAAAAATTAAAATAAATAATATATACAAACCACAATTTTTGTAAGTATTTTTAAGTTATTAAAACACTTCTTTTAAATCTTTTGCTCTTTTTTTATATTTTTAATATGCAAAAAAAGCCTACAATAATTATCCTTTTTATTTTTTATAAAGAAAATAAAATAAAAAAATTATATACAATAACTAGGGTTAGTTTATTGGACATGTGAGCCCACAACGAGCCATTATGCAAAAAATGTTATTGCAACTCACTCCATAATCTGAAATGGAGAGTAACTAATTTGCATTATAGGTCCCTTAGTATAATTAGGGTAATTGAAATATCCCCCTTCAGAGGCAGTCATGTGCACTCACATGGCTAGGGCACAATCGTTGAGGTGATCGTGCACGAAAGTAAAATAGATCAACAATTAACTTACACAATAATAGTCATTCAATCAAAGCAAGAGTGTGAATCAAAGTTTATTATACCCTACGATGAATGTGTATAGTGACAAGCAGGTAAGGGTCGCATACTGGGAGACAAGTCGGTGTAGAAGGTATTTTATTTATAAATATATAATGAAAAAAAATATAAGTATAAGTATACAATTTTCACTTAATTTTTTACTTAATGTTGTTGTGGGTTTTAATTAAATAAAATAATTCTTTTTATTCTTTAATTATAATTTTATTGTTTAATTTTTAATTTTAATATTTTGAATTTCTTTTTAATTTAATAATATATAAATGATATATTTATATCTATATATAAAAGTGTATATATATAGGGATAAAAGGTAATATAGATAATAGATGTAATATATAGTAATACATATCTAATAGACAAAAATAAGAAAAATACTTAAATAACATTCCTTTTTATTTTTTAAAGGGATTCAAAATATTTCTAAGGTATTTATAATAATTACGAATAATATTAACTTTATATATAACTATGTATATGTATATATATTATAATATAAGGTATTATAGTTATAAAATTGATATATACAATCAAAATTTAGAAAAAAAAAATAATTTTATATTTTTTATAGTTTTCTCCGATTTTGTGAATTTAAGGGTATTTTTGTTAATTTTTATGTATTTTAAATGTCCAAAATATACAAAATCATGGACTTAATAAATAGGTTGCATTGTTTTGAGATTTAAGAATACTATATATGGTTAACATTTCTCAAAACTAATTTTCATATGTAGAGAAAAATATTTATATATATATATATAATGTAAATTAAATTATTTGTATTTTCCCTAATATTTTGCATTTTTTAGGGTTATCAGAGTTTGCTAGATTTTATAGTTTCTTTTGATATTTTTTGTAATTTTTGCTTTGTAGTTATAAAATAGAGTAAAAACTACTAGGTAATATTTTTGAATTTTTAATTAAGGTTTTATAATATTTTTATAATTTTTAAGGCAATCTGGGACTAAACATGCTCTTTTTGAATTTTAATAAATATAAAATGTGTGTGAAATGCAAAATAAAAATATGACATGGAGGAGTAATTAATCAAGCACATCATCTTATGTTATCATATTTTGGAGCACGGTTGATATTTACGAAAAATATACAAATATACACAAAAATAATTAAGATGGCAGGTGATGAATCCACATTTCATCATCTTTATTCGTCTATTTTAGCTTAAAATCCCCTCTAAAACACGTATAAATATCAATAATAATTCTTTTGTAAATATTGTATATGTATCGTTATTTTAACCTAAAATAAATAAATAAAGGGAAAATTTAGAAAAACCAAAGACTGAATATATAAAATAAATACCGACTAACTCTGACCCCGAGAGTAGGTCAATACTTGACCTGATCGGCAAGGAATAAAATAGGGAGAGATAAGGCCTTCATTCAGAAAATCTAGAAAATTAATCTCCATTTGTGTATATTCATTACTTGTATCACTATATATATTATACATATTCCTTGTTTACTACCAAATACATTAATACATTACTCTATTTTATTTATTACCAAATACATTAATTAGATCTTCATCCTTGAGCTCCGATCTATGATATCGAAGCTATCTATTCAGCCATCTACCACTCTGATCACACACTTATATCGCTCATACATTTCTCCATATTCTCCAGCAACCTAGTCCACTAGATCTATACAGATCTAGAATCTCGACTCAGCTCCAACCACGCGTCGCCAGAGTCGAACCATCCATCCCATATTTACTT
The DNA here is from genome assembly GCA_037367405.1 of Ottelia alismoides. Classification (NCBI taxonomy): domain Eukaryota; kingdom Viridiplantae; phylum Streptophyta; class Magnoliopsida; order Alismatales; family Hydrocharitaceae; genus Ottelia; species Ottelia alismoides. The sequence goes on from JAZKJV010004701.1 coordinate 269,126, forward strand.
TAATTGCTTGCAATAACACCATTGGAGTCTTATCTTCAAGCAAGGGGATCCTTTGCAGGTGTGCATTGCTCAACTGGTGTCAGAATTCAATACCTGGAGCTCCAACGTTACCCGCATACCATTCGAGCTCCAAATCATCCCATCGATCGTTATCGGACCTCAAAGCTTCTTTAGATGCTGCAGGAGTGCAACAGGATGGAGAAGATAGATTCAGATCTCGATTTGGATGGAGATTGGTCACAAGGAGGCCGATCAAAGTTGAACAACGAGCTCCTTCATCCCAGTTCTTCCATCGCCACTTTCCATCATCCGATCAAGAACACAAGTTCCAGATGGCATCCAAGTCGTATATAAAGCCCCACTTGCCAACCGTGGGTTGACAACCCAAGATCAGATCTGCGTCATCCATACACTTTTATCCTCAGTTGTTCAATCAGAGCTATGTATGCATCTCCACCGTCAATCCATCCATGTGGATTAGTAGAATAATTTCACTATAACCCTATCTTTTATTTTATTTATACATAAGTCCTTAATAGGACACATGTTAGACAATGGTTCATTGAACATTTGCATTTCATTCCTTGCTCTTTAATTTTTTTGTATTTCATTCTCGTGTGTTCTAATAAATGCTTGTATTTGTGAAAATTACAATAAAAGCCCCGTATGTTCTTGTTATATTTTTTCCCACTGAAATAAATATTTGTATAAAATTCCATGCCAACGTGACTCACGTGCACTGGCATGAGCTTTTTGTGGAAAAATTGCACTTTAATTCTTTATTTTTGTTATATTGGTCTTGTAAATAATTTCTGATTTGTTTAAGTCCCTGTTCTGCGGACTTTTATTTTTGCATGTAAATTTAAATTAATAAATCGCAAATCATCATAAAAAAAACTCAAAAATTCATCTTAGATTTCTACTAATTAGTTCTTTTATTACTAATTTTTATGACACACTTTATTTATTTTTATCATTTTTATTAATTCAAAAACCTCAAAAATATTCCATATTTACATTTAAAAATCATCAAAAATGTAATATTTTTTTGAAAATTTCCATAAAAATTCATGTTTGTTTATTTTTTAAATTATATACAAATTTCTCTTTTAAATTCCTTATTAAAACCAAAAAATAGCAAACTATCAAAAACACTAAAAACTTTCATTAAAAATCATTAAAAATCCTAAAAATTGAGTAAAAGACCTTTTTGGAATCTTCGAAAAATAAGCATTATATTGGTTTGCATTTCTTTAATTTTTTATTTTTCTATTTAAAATGACAAAAACATTTGCATTATTTTTTGCTTGCTTAATTTCCTATTTTAAATTAATCCGAAAATCTTAAAAGTGTTCTATAGACTCTCGAAAAATAACAAAAATAATAGAAAAAACTAAAAATTCGAAAATTAATTTATTTCAATTTCCGTATGTATTGTATGTATTTTAAAATTACAAAAACCCTTCTTTTCTTCCTTTTATTATATTATCTTATATTATTTATTTTCTTTTATAAATAATAATAATATAAAAACAATTGCAAACTAAAAAATAATATAAAAAATCAGAAGAGCACAAAAAATATAAAAATTTTAAATTCAAAAAAAATGAAAAAAAATCCCCACAAAAACCAAGAGTAGTGTGCATAGAATTCCTTCTTTTATTTTATTGATTTTGCATTGATTTAAATAAATAGCTATACATGTAAGCTATACATGTAAATAAATAGCAATTTCTCTTGCTATAATTTGTTTTATTTTTTTTTGGTCTGAGAATTAAATATATTTTTACGCTTCTTTATGTTACGATGACATTTTCACATTGTAATTAATTCAATTAAATAAAGATCGATAAAAAACTATTCAACAACATTAGCATTTTTGCTATTAAAAATTAATGCGAGGGGTATATGCAAAAACATAAGAACTTTTACACTAAAAGTCAATTTTCATATATAAAAATGAAATACACAAAGCTGAAGGGGTTTACAAGTAATTTACCCAACTCACGTGGGAAGCCACGTGAGATGAGCAGGCACTAGACTGATATGCAAATACAAATACATACAGGGGCTTTGTTGCAAATTTCAATCAAAGTTTTAAACTTAATAAAATCATTATAGAACTTTTTATAGAAGTCAAAAAGGAAGAAGGGTTTATGTAAATTACCCAGTTAAACACCCCAGATCCGGCCATTGTGCATTTGCCACATGGACGATCGGAGGGCATGTATTGCGTACCACTTCGATAAGAGCAAATGACCCTGATTAGAACAGGGTTGTGTTCTTGATCTGACGACTGGGGCAGGGTCTCCAAGAACATGGATGAACTCTACATCTGGCAGGCTTTGACCTTGCCATTCTCCATCCTCTAGTGGCAGACCTTCGCTCGGAAGGTGGCTATGGACTCACGGAGCATCTCCGCACGCGCTATCTAGCTTCGATGAGACACAGATGGTTCATATCAAGATCTGAGGGATGTTCTTATTTCAGGTACCTAGAAGGGTTCTAGGAGCTATTCTCTCTAGAGAGGTCATCGAAGGCTCCAACCTGCATCAAAAGGTTCCTGGGCACGAAGGATATTCCCTCGATCGTTGTTTGAAGCCAGACAACTAAAGGGAACAGAATGGGGATGAAGCTCTGATGAAGGACGATGGTTGGAACTTGATTCCTAGATCCATGATCGATCTGGGTTGCAAAATGAGGGTGAACAAAGGAGAAATCAAGGGGGTCAGAGTGACACAGAAATCATGCAAGGAACGATAAAAAATGATTGAGTTTGGATTGGAGCTCGAGCTCCGGGTCAAGTTGGGCCTTTACGATTACGACTATAGATTAAATGCAAAAACATAAAACTAAATGTAAGAAAAACAAATAGATAAAATCCACCTAATATTGTAGGAAAAAGGGCCTCAACTTGGTTGGAGGCCAAGGAAACAAAACTGGTGAAAGGCGCTATGGTGGTGGACTTGGATCTCCTCCGCTACTGCTCCTCCTCATTGCAAATTGAGGAGAACCATTCCTGTCACCAATAGGAACCCAATGGAAATGATATGAGGGGTTACTAACAAAAGAAGAGGGATCAAATAAAAACAAAGACAACGGAGGAGGATTTATAGAAGTGGTGGTAGGTGGGATTGGTCACGGGTTGGGCAGAGATGTAGTTGCCATGTGGGTGATCCATAGGCGTGGAGTGATGGAGGAAGGTAAGCGGTGCATGGTTGACAAAGGAATCGAGTATCCTCGAGCCTAGGTTCATTGCAAAAAAACTGGAGAAGGATATGGGGTGCGTGGCCTGACAGAGCAGGCGGAGGTGAAAGTACAATTAACTTGGAGTCAACATTTGGAGAGTTCTCGTTGGTTCACATGGACCAACTAGAAAAAATGGAGGTCAGAGTTAATTATAATACGATAGAAAATAATAAATAAGTTAATTAATTTTATATTATACTATGAAAAGTGTTTCTAATTTTATGTAGTATTTTATACATATTTTTATTTTTTGAGATCATTTATTATAAGTTTGTATTTACATGTAAAATACAGGTATAAGGACTAGTATTTGGGTATTTTCATTTTTGTTTTTTTATACATTTTATTATTTTGTATATGTATTTTATATATTTTGAATTTATTAAATACACATTTATGTTTTTTGTTTTTAGTTTGTTTATGAACTTATATAATTATGTACATATTCTTTATATGTGTATATATGTATAATTTATCTATGTATGTAATGGTATTATTTATTTTAATTTTATTTAATAATTTTATTTATTTTAATTATGTATATATGTTTTGGATAATACATACAATCCTATAAAAACAAAAGACTTTGAAATATACAAAGAATAAATATATTGAATAAAATATACGTGTATATCACATAATATGGGCCTAAAATCTGAAGTTTGCATCTTAGCTCCAAACTAAATGAAACCACTTCATTAAATAGCTTATTAAAGTTATATACAATTAAAGATGAGCTTGGTCCATTTTGATACAGTATGGAGAAGATACATGTATGTGAAGTCTTTGTTTTGAGTTTTTGTTTTATGTGTCCCAGCACACTTTGCATTATTTTTCAATGGACTTAATTTTGTATTCTTCTTTGTATTTTTTATCAACAATAAACATGTTGAGAGTTTTATTATTTGAGGTGTAAAAATATTAAAATAAAATAGGTCCCAAAAGGCAATATTTGGGCAATTAAATTAGGGTTTTGTATGTGGTTTTCTGTGTATCTTCTGTACAACTTTTATGCCATATCCCCCCTACTTTATTCCTTGTCGACCAAGTCATCATGATGACTTCGTCTTAGGGTTTAGGATCACTCAACACATATGGTGTTTCATTACGTTTTCTTTTATTCTTTTATTCTTTTATTTCAAATTAAATACAATAAATATGCAGTTTTATATATAATATTTTGTACAATTTACATAATGATTATTTTTACAAATTAGTTAGATACACATGCATTTAGCTAGGTATTTAATGCCAAACTAAAAGAAGAAAAGGTGATATAATGGAGAATCATCACCTCATATACTTTCCTTTGCTAGTACCTACTGAACACTTATGCCTATAAGTGTAAGAAAGGAAATAAAGAAATGGAAAAGAATGAACTTGGATTGATTTTAACTTTTTGACATGCCTCCGTAAGATCAAAGTTGGAGCTCAACCGGACCTTTGGATTTTAAGTTTGGTCGGAACCTTATTAGGAAGCGGATGTGAAACTCAACAGCCTCTAAGAACCACAAAACTCCACTAAAGTCTCCTCAAAAGCCATGTCAGAATAGGTCGATGTCAAACGCAGTCTCTTATGACTATGAGTTTATCTTGTACACTATGTGTGATATATGGCTCCTCTTGGATAAAGCAATAAAAGTCAGGCTTCTCCAACATGGTGACCCTAATTCTACAATCCATTAACTCTTTCCTCTCAAAGCAGGGTATTCCCTTCTATGTTCAAGTACAACTGGCTGGAGAAGAGGAGTTGGAGAAGAGAATGGATGGTAGTCAGTGTAGCAACCTATCCTAGGATGCTTGACCATTGTAGTCATGTCATATGGCTACAAGCTCACATTTACTATTGACTTTGAAGCTCAGGCTTGCTTATGTAATACATACATACTCCGACGGTAATTGATTTTTCTTGATCTTTTCCTATCTATTTTTTTGGAGTATTTATTCTTCGCATTTTTTTACCATGTACAACAACATTTGCATAAGGACTTTTTCCTCTTGAGCCTATTAAGTATCCCTCTTTTGAAGCATTATTACAACCCACAACATCTTGTCATTAGACCTCATGGCTATTGGATCGGGTAGGGGTAAAATGGCCACTGATGCGTGAACTCAAATGTTTCCATTGGCTTGTATATCATGCCAACAAATCCAACCCTCTACGACTTCAACGGAGTTGAGCAATGTGTAAGGTGCAGGTGTGCAAGTTAGGTTACTGTCGATAAAAGCCATGCATGTGTTCCGAAATATTCTACTTAGGAAATGAAGACGACACTGAAATTAGTCGTATGCTCTCAAAGAATTTAGTGTAGTAGACATGAAGTGCCTCAATTCTAGTCCCCTTAATGTTCTAGTGATTATGTGGATTAAGGTCCAACCAAGCTCCTATATTCAGATTCTATTTATACTTGTTCAATTGTCATTATGAATCCGAAAAATGCAAATGCCTTGCAAAGTGCAAAAAATAATTTTGTGAAATCATTTTCTAATTTTTTACCTTTCATAGGCTTTTTAAAAGTTTGCAATTTTTATGTAATTTTGAAAACATTTTGCAAAATTTTATTGATTTTTTATTTTGCAATTTTTAGTGATTTTCAAAAACAAAAAAGTTTTGCCAAATATTTATGTGCAATTATTAACACAGGAGTGCATTTTTTATTTACAAGAATTAAGGTGAATAATTTTCCCCAAGTATTTATAGGTTTATATACAGAAATTGTATAGAATTTACTTGCTTGAATTATGTACAAGGATTTCCAAACAATCTGAAAATATTTTCACAAATATTTTTAAATTGTTAGTTTATTTAAAGAATAATTTGGCAAATAATTTTTACAAACATTTAGAAATGTGAAAATCTTTTTGCAACAATTTTTCATATAATATGTATAGATTTTTCAAATTTTGCAAAAATTTTCCAAACCATTTGAAATAGATTTTTTAATTATTTTAATCAATAAAAAGAACATTTTTAAATGGTTTTACAAAGTTTTACAAAGTTTCCAAAGTTTTAATCAACAAAACATTTTTACAAAGTTTTTTTTTCAAATGGTTTTAAAAAAAACATTTTTCAAAGCAATTTTCCAACCATTTTCAAAACATATTGCAAAACATTTTAGCTGATTTATTAACCATATTTACAAATAATTTTGATTCATGTTTTATATTTATTAATTAGCCATACTATTAAAAATACACGGGTACAAGTTATGCTTAAAATATATACAACATATATATGACCCCCCCATTGCTTGACCTATGTCCTCATAGATCGAAGAGAAAAGGAAGACATAACTTATACTAAGTATAGGAAAATGCATACTACAATGACAAAATAAAGAATGAAAAGTAAACTACCCACGCCCATAATTAGGATCAATTAATCCTTGGTATAGCAGATAGTATTCAACAAGCAGGGAGGGTCACGTGTGGGAATGAATAAATAAATTGTCGACTCGGCCACTCAACTCCTCTATATTTAGGGTAAAATATCCCTAAGTATAGACATAAAATAAAAAGTCGAGGAGACAAGCGATGGATCAAAGAATGAATAACCTAAGAGTGTTCACCCCCTATACTTAGGATGAGGCATATCCTATGTATAACACAGATGAATGGGGTGAGGGCAACATGGAAGAAAGAATTTAAAGAATGGAAATGAAAAGAAGAAAAGAAGAAAAAGATTAACTAATCAAAAATGTTTTTAAGTGCCTTATCTGATTACATTGATGTTGCAGCTTTAAGCACGTCATGGTAGACCACCTGTATTGAATCTGAATGATATGGTTAGATCCTCAAGTGCATTGCGAAAGCGTGAACGCCGTATCGAATACGACGAAGAATGACTAGTTGCACTAGTTGTTCTATGCAGCGGAACTTAAAAAAAAAATTCATGCGACGAAACCACATGATTGAGAACACTTCTCGGATCATTTCGTCTAAATCACAAACAAGTAATAGGATTACCTCTCGAAGCGTGGTTGCGATCGATTCTCTAAATGAAGAGACCTCCTGTCTCAAGTCCGATCCGACGAAGGAGACGCTTGCGAGCACGGGGATGAATCGCGTGCTTCTCGCAATCCATGTTGATGATCCAAGTGGTCGATCTCTTGATCTTGACACACGAGATCCGACGTCTTCTTCACGAGCGAGGTGCACCGAAGGAGACGGAGATCCACGAGCAGACGATCGGGCAGCATAACGACGATGCTGCGACGATGGAGAACCTCTCTAGGGCATCCATGGTGGACGGCCATGAGAGGAAGAGAGAATAGGCGTGTAGAGAGAAAGAGAGAGAGAGAGAGAGAGAGAGAGAGAGAGAGAGAGACTTATGTTCTCTTGGTGTAAAGAAGAGCAAAGGGGTGCCTCTCCTTTTATAATATTTTGGGATCCATGGATCTCAATCCATGGACAACACAAATCCAATGGCTCTCATTGATTGTGTTTCTTTTGAATGGTCAAGATTTGTGTTGGTAAAACCAACAACAATTAATTTAATAAAATCAAATATATATTGAATATAATTTGATTTATATCAAATCAATCTCCATTAGAGAAATAGGAGGGAGGCAAGCCACCTTTCCATAAGGAGGGTGGACGGCCACCTCATTCCTTATGGGAATTGTGGCTATCCACTCATCCTATATGGAAGGTGGATGCCTCTCTCCTATTACATGAGATTACATTATCTCATGATTCTCTCTAATATTTGCAACAACTTTTATTGCAAATTATTTCACAAAAATAAATCTAATCTATTTTGTGAACATTGCAATCTTGCCATTAGAAATTTGTGAATCACATTCACAGCCCAAAATAAAATGTAAATTACATTTTCAATTTATTGTTCAATGTGAATTCAATTCACATTAACATTTAATTAACAAATGTAAATTACAAATAGCTCTCTCTTATATATTATAGAGCATTTATAATATATATGATTAATGTGGATAGTTCTATCCACATTATTAATATCCATGATAATTAAATCACATTTAATCATCTTGGATCTCTATTCTCATGTGCCCAAATAATATGAATCACATTCACATTATTCACATCATTGATAATCAAATCACATTTAATTATCTAAGATAACTCTCCTTGTAATATGAATCAAATTCATATTTATCATGATAATTAAATCACATTTAATTATCCATTTTCTCAATGCACGGATGCATATATCATCAATAGAATTATCCATGAACTCTTTTAAGGATAATGCGCTTTCTCCAGGAATACATGGAGATAAGGATAGTGTGATTGCATTGTTCCACGTATAGTGACTAGGATATTGAGATTACATCTCAAATCCAGATCTCGGGCCTCACATAGATGCTTGATAAAATCAAGACCCCAAATCTAATCTTCTAATTACATCTGAATCACATTCAGATCAATGTCCAACATTTGGATCAAGATCAGATTATTTCTTTACTGAGAGGAATCACTAAAATCCAGACCCATTTCATCACTCCCTAGGAATGGAAGCGTCATGGTTATACAATCGTTTATGATCACATCACCCTCAGGTATTCCCAATACCTGTACATCCTGCATACTGGAAGACTCAGAATAAACCCGAAGTATTAGATCAACTTTATACTGTCTACTTCAGGGTTTTATCAGTAAGTTTCTCATTTTGATCAGTGGGAGTTGGTATCGATCATATACTTTCAAAAAGCATAAATCATACCTAGGAAATGATCATATACTTTCCAAAAGTATATATCAAACCTACAAATTCAGTTAAGCTTCCAAAGCGAGACAACCGTGCGCACGGAATTTGATTCTTCCCAATATCTCATGAGTGAGCTCATGTCTTCCGGTTCAGTAGTGAACCTGTATGATCCCTTTGAGAGGTCGTATTACTCATATGCCCTTATTTGCACACCAGTGCACCGGTGTATAGACCTTGGTTAGGTCATCAACCTATTGGTCTGCCAAATGTACATACTAAAACATATAATAACACATCTGTCTCCGGTCAGAGGATGCGTGCCTATATCATGACAACATACGATACATGACTTTGGTTTTCTCGATCTCGTTAAATCAACTCTTTGACCTAACTAATCTGACACATCCGAATCTCTATTCCTATGCAGAGGACCTGCATTAAGAGGTTGGTCAGATATCAGCCTAACTGAGAAAGGATTGCCATCTCCTACTCAGGTTGGAGATCATCTCTTAATAATCATTTGACGGTGCTTGATGAGTCCTCAATCTAACTCATTAGATATTCATCTAAGCACCAGCCTCTATGATTCAATAATCGAATCAACAACTGTATGATCATTAAGATGGCCATGGTACATAACCCTAATTGTACTAAGGGACCTATTATGCAAATTATGTATTCTTCATTTCAGATTAGGGAATGATATTTGCAATAACATTTGTTGCATAATGGCTCGCTGTGGGCTCGCATGTCCACCAATCTCCCACTAGCCCAAAGAGCCATTAATGGGCTAATTATTTAAACCCACACTCATGTGACAATCATAGGCTATTTAGAAAATAGCTAGGTAAGCTGATCAGTCAATTTGTTCCCAAGAGACTACGCCAAGTCCTTTTACGGCACTTGCATATCCCCTAGTAACAGTGCTCGCATCCAATGCGAATGTTGCATCTTATGCAACCAATACTCAGTTTTGTTATAGTGTTCTTGACACTATAGCTCGATAATTATTATAACCAATTTGCCCATAATCCTTATCAGAATACCTTTATTCCTAGAGATCTCTATCTCCTAAGGTATCTACAGTTAAGACCTTTTAGATCACTGTCTATAAAGTCTTAATATCTTGAAGATAAGACTTTGAGATCACTATCTCAAAAGTTTTGCCTTCTATGATGATATTGTTATTACTGCAATCAAGTGTTTTATCACCATAGTAGGATTAGTAATGTTTTACTACTTCCACAGCATGGTAGACATCTGGCTTTTGTACACATCTAGCATACACCCAGCTTCTTGGAACTGATGTACAAGGGCAAGCAGTTTGCATTCACATCCTCAACTCTTTGAGGTGTTATCCCTTTAGATAGGTCAGTACGATATTTTCGAGGAAAAGAAGCCTTTCTTGAAATTTTTCAGAAAATGGAAATGTCCAAGGTGTACTATTAGTGTGACTGTCCCAATACCCTCTTCTCTTTGCTTCTGAACAACTTCAGAACTAAGATCTAAGAGGTATCTTTGAGATCGTATCTCGAGGTATTGAACAACCAGATTATAAAACACTTATTATTATCATCCTTAGATCATTCTAAATGATTAGGATATCTACATTTAGCACGATGAACACAATGGCACTCCCACTAAGGTTCATATGGTCTTATCGAGATTTTATCTGAAATCATAACATTTATGATTTCATCAAATCAACTACAAGAAGCTTATTTGAGTCCACATATGGCGTTTCTTTAGCTTGCACACCTTTCTTTCCTCAACCATGAAGCTCTGGGGCTACTTTATGTGAATATCCTTAGGGAGGTATTCATAGAGGAATGCAATCTTGACTCACATCATGAAGATGTCATAGTCAACTTGTGTAGCTATGGTTTGCAATATTCTGATGGGTTAAAGCAAGGTCACTGGAGAGCAAGTCTCATCGCAAGTAATGTCTTCTCTTTGGTATGTAGCTCATGGCTACGAACCGTGCTTTGAAGGTCTCTACCTTCTTATCAAGTTCCCTTTTTTCTTGAAAATCCATTTACACCTTAATGGGTCTTACCCATATAGGTGGATCCTCGAGGGTCCATATATAACACTTGTATATGAAGTATACATTAGACTTTATTTGCTAACATCCATATTTCCATGTCATGATCCTCAAGAGCTTCATCACATGAAGTCCGATCATTTTCAGACTTAACTAACACATGGAATACATCCTCAAACTTATTTGAAGAAGTATTGGTGTTTCATCTTCAATTATTCTTTTAGTTTCTAATTTCAGGAGCCTCATTATCTTCTCAAGATTAAATGAGTTCATTCACTTCATTTTCATCTTGATTCTCAAGAGAGTCATCCTATAAGAATCACATTCTCAAAGATGAGATCTTTTAAGAATCTCAAGGTCATAAAGTAGGTATCCAATACCATCCTTTATTTTCCTAATGAAGTAGCACTCTTTGGTGCTAGATTCCAGCTTTGTAGCATGGAACCTTGTAAGGATATATAATGTACTCTCTACCACATATATATACGTGGAAACTAAGAGATAATTATGCTAAGATTAATCATTGATCAAATCATGTCACACATGATCAACTGTATCTCATTACAACTCTATTGAGTAAAGGTACATTAGGAGGATTGAGATAGGAATGATATCCACATCTCCATAAGGTATTCCTTGAATTCATCTAATAGGTATAAGCTACCTTGGTTAGATCAAATTCATTTCATCTTCCTTCAAACTTTGGTTCTAAACCAAAATTATGAAATCCTTAAACATTTCAAAGGGTTTTTTAGGTGAAGAGAAGAAATCTCATATCACAAATAATCATCAATACATATCACATATCCATAATGTTTACTATGATATAGGTGATTGACATACATCAATATGTATGAGATCATGAATACCTTGACATCTTACACCTTTCCCAAAGAAGGGTGTATTGGACATTTTACTTTGAATACAATATTCATAAGTATGCAAGTTTTGAAAATTTAGACATTCTAAAGTTTCATCTCTTACTTGTCCATTGATCTCATCAATAGACATATGTCCAAAACATGATGCGAGATCATTGTCAAATGATCTTTATCCTCCTATTGATCTTTAAAGGTTTAATTTTCAGTATTACAAATCTTAATGAACCATTCATTAATTTTCTAATTTAGCGGAATCCATTAGATATTAGATTACTATCTGAAATATATCCATCAAAACTCTCTATGATAGGTTTATTCTAGAACTCATGTTTATTTCCAACATTTAGAAAAAAACTATGAGTGTATTCTAATATCCAGGTCATAGAGACATTCTCTAAGACTAAGGGCTCTCCTACTGAAAATATGAGGTATATTCATCCGGTGGAAATTGTTGCAACAATTGCATCAATTCCAACATGGATGACCATTTAACCTTAAGATCAAATTTCTAATATTCTAATACATATGCAACCAATTGCAAGTGTCATTAGAAGATTGAGATACAATTATTAGACTTTATCTAATCAAATAAGTAAGTCAATTTTAATAATTATATGTAGATTATTATGATGTACTATCTGATTCCTTCTCTAAAGATTCTAGATAGATTTGATAGTCATACTATCAACACATCAACTTATTACAGTATTGGCATTCATCCAACTCTTCATATGGCAGTCACAGAAGTACAGTCAACTCTTTGACTATACTTCTTACTTGGGTCCAACCCATGCTTCCACTACGCTCCCTTTATCTATAAGCAACCATTGCTCAAGACAAAAGATCTCTTATATTAATTTCAACATAAGAGTATTTCAACATTTATACATGCTTCATTCAATTCATACAATATGAATTATATGAAGCTTCATGAATGACTAGAGTATAGATAGTAGAATGATGACACTCATCGTATCTACATCCATTTAAAATCTTAAAACTTAGGTTCAAGTAGGTACTTAAACAATTTGAATACAACATCTCTTATAGAGCCACCAATCTGCATGATTCAGAGAACCATGTCATTCATGCTTAAATGTCGAGAGCACATATGTATGCCAGAACATCTTCTTAGATTTTATAAGGATTATTTGATAATTACGATCATTATCGATATGTCACTTCAAAAGTACATTCGATGAGATCAAGACTTATAGAGATATACAAACCCTAAGGTTCTAGTCCTATTGTCTATTTAATTATCATTCCTCATTATTATAAGGAAACTTGCACATTGAAACCACATACATTATGTGTCCAATTGCAAGTACAATATCTGGATCATAGGTCCAATCCATGATATTCTACTGGTTATTATTGAGTATAACATTGAGTGGGATTAAAGAAGGATCGTCTGAAATAAGAAATTTGCATAGACATATATAAATATATAATTTACTTTGATTTAGGAATTTTCATATCAAGGTTGTCTTGCCATGTCAACAATGAAAGTTCATTCCCTTAATCACTTTCAATGTACGAGTTATACTTACCATTATATCTCAAGCAAGATCTGGGATCTCCTTCCTTATCTTTGTTACATCCCAATAATATGAGAACCTGTAACTCGAATAAAAAGAAGAGGGAACACATTCCGCCTTGCAAGTCCAACTTGCATCTCCCAATTCGGTCTTTAACACCCGGTCCCACCACCCCTAAGGTGATGTTGACCCGTCATTAATTGAACCAACCGTCAACAGGAATACAACTCGCTATACGCAATCCAATATCGCCCCAATAATATCTGGACCCGATATTGGGGTCACTACATATACGTCCTTACTCTTTCGAGAAGAGATGAGCCCAATCCAAATGGATCATATGCAGGAGTTGTCACTTTAGATAGGCGTCTCCTACATACAATATCTGGCGACGGAACCCTTCGCCTTGACGGGAGACCATGGATGTCACTTATGTGATCCTCCACCTCATATTCAAATTTCACTTAATTATTATGAATCATATTCACATAATTAATTCTTCCAACGGAAATACTCATTTATTCATAACAGAGTGTTTTTAATTCGATAAAATTAACTTAATCATATTAAATTAATTTTCAATCCAATTCAATCAACAAACTTGATTTTACTTGAATATATGGTATTATCTCAAAATACGTATTAGTTCAAATTTTAATAATTTGAAAAATACATAATTATCTCTCAGGCATCATTCGTTCCCTACTCAATGTCATAGCCAGTACCGGCGGGAGTGGGACGGACCGCATCCGGTGCAACCCGCTACCCTAGCGATCCCCGACTAGACACCATATCCGCCTCGAGAAAAAATAATGCCGAGTCAATCACTTTGTACTTGAGATGATCATCGGTTCTTCAAACGAAATCATACCACATAGTAATAATCAAAATATTTTTGATTATAAGGAAATTTGCTAGATAAATTCCCAATCCTATTCAAGCAAGGAGTTTGATGATTGTGTTTCCAATTATGATCTAGATCAAATCTAATTAATTTATTGGTTGAGGCCAAGTCAATTAAGGAAATAATCATCATCCAATATTTCTCAAATATTTTCCATGATTATTTCATGAAATTAACAATTAATTTCACTAATTGACAATCACATGGTTCTTGATTAGGAAAGTAATTTCAGCAGTGACCTCTACTTACTAAAATAGCATTTCTCAATCAATTTAAATACAAATTAGACAAAATCAATTTTCAAAGATTGCTAATTTGATTTAGGACGGAATCCTATTTCACGCATTTCGAGGTGGATCAAAACAGTAATTAACTCATTTATCACGTTAAGATTCGCAGTTCCTGCAACAGTGAATACGTGTTCATTAAAACAACCATATCTCGAGCAAACGGAATCCAAATTACGTAAACTCAGATCGTAAGGTTTCCTTATTTAATGGGGAACAAAATACAAGTTTATTTTTGTGTTTAAATAATTTAAATAGGGCCGAAAATAATCACTAAACAGAGATGCGAAAATGAAATACGATAAAATTTTTGCAATCCTAACGAACCCAAGTCGCCTTCGGTTTTATGGATCGTAGCCAAAACCTTCGACCTAAGGCTCTGATACCACTTGAAGGATATTTTTAGATCCTCAAGCGCATCACGGAAGCGTGAGCGTCGTATCGAATATGACGAAGAACGACTAGTCGCACTAGTTGTTCTATGCAGTGGAATTTAAAAAAACATTCATGCGATGAAACCACATGATCCAAGAACACTTCTCGGATCATTTCATCTAAACCACAAACAAGTAATAGGATTACCTCTTAAAGTGTGGTTGCAATCAAGTCTCTAAACAAAGAGACCTCCTGTCTCAAGTCCGATCCGACAGAGGAGACGCTTGCGAGCACGGGGATGAATCGTGTGCTTCTCGTAATCCTTGTTGATGGTCTAAGTGGTGGATCTCCTGATCTCGACACACGAGATCCGACATCTTCTTCACGAGCGAGGCGCACCGAAGGAGATGGAGATCCACGAGCAGACGATCGGGCAGCATAACGACGACGCTGGGGTGATGGAGAACCTCTCTAGGGTATCCATGGTGGACGACCATGAGAGGAAGAGAGAGTAGGCATGTAGAGAGAAAGAGAGAGAGAGAGAGAGAGAGAGAGAGAGAGAGACTTATATTCTCTTGGTGTAAAGAAGAGCAAAGGGATGCCTCACCTTTTATAATATTTTGGGATCCATGGATCTCAATCCATGGACAACACAAATCCAATGACTCTTATTGATTGTGTTTTTTTAATGGTCAAGATTTGTGTTGGTAAAAACCAACAACAATTTATTTAATAAAATCAAATATATATTGAATATAATTCGATTTATATCAAATCAATCTCCATTAGAGAAATAAAAGGGAGGCAAGCCTCCTTTCCATAAGAAGGGTGGACGGCCACCACATTCCTTATGGGAATTGTGGTCGTTCACTCTTCCTATATGGAAGGTGGATGCCTCTCTCCTATTACATGAGATTACATTATCTCATGATTCTCTCTAATATTTGCAACATCTTTTATTGCAAATTATTTCACAAAAATAAATCCAATCTATTTTGTGAACATTTCAATCTTGCCATTAGAAATTTGTGAATCACATTCACAACCCAAAATAAAATGTAAATTACATTTTCAATTTATTGTTCAATGTGAATTCAATTTACATTAACATTTAATTAAAATATGTAAATTACAAATAGCTCTCTCTTATATATTATAAATCACATTTATAATATATATGATTAATGTCGATAGTGCTATCCACATTATTCATATCCATGATAATTAAATGACATTTAATCATCTTGGATCTCGATTCTCATGTGCCCAAATAATATGAATCACATTCTCATTGTTCACTTCTTTGATAATCAAATCACATTTAATTATATAAGATAACTCTCCTTGTAATATGCATCAATTTCATATTATTCATGATAATTAAATCACATTTAATTATCCATTTTCTCAATGCTCGGATACATATATCAACAATAGAACTATCCATGAACTCTTTCAAGGATAATGTGCTTTCTCCACGAATACTTGGAGATAAGGACAGGGCGATTGTATTGTTCCACATATAGTGACTTGGATATTGAGATTACATCTCAAATCCAGATCTCAGGCCTCCCATAGATGCTTGATTAAATCAAGACCGCAAATCTAATTTTCTCATTACAACTGAATCACATTCAGATCAATGTCCAACATTTGGATCAAGATCAGATTACTTCTTTATTGAGAGGAGTCACTAAAATCCAGACCCGTTTCATCACTCCCTTGGAATGGAAGCATCATGGTTATACAATCGTTTATGATCACATCACCCTCAGGTATTCCCAATACATGTACATCTTGCATACTGGAAGACTCAGAATAAACCTGAAGTATTAGATCAACTTTATATTGTCTACTTCGGGGTTCTATCAGTAAGTTTCTCATTTTGATCATTGGGAGTGGGTATCGATCATATACTTTCCAAAAGCATATATCATAGCTAGGTCTTGATCATATATTTTCCAAAAGTATAAATCAAACCTACAAATTCAGTCAAGCTTCCAAAGCGAGACGACCGCGCACACGGAATTTGATTCTTCCCAATATCTCATGAGTGAGCTCATGTCTACCGGTTCAGTAGTGAACCTACATGATCCCTTTGAGAGATCGTATTACTCATATGCCCTTATATGCACACCAGCGCGCCGGTGTATAGACCTTGGTTAGGTCATCTACCTATTGGTCTGCCAAATGTACATACTCAGACATATAGTAACACATCTGTCTCTGGTCAGAGGATGTGTGCCTATATCATGACAGCATACGATACAGGACTTTGGTTATCTCGATCTTATTAAATCAAATCTTTGACCTAAAAAATCTGACACCTCCGAATCTCTATTCCTATGCAGAGGACCTACATCAAGAGGCCGGTCAGATATCAGCCTAACTGAGAAAGGATTTCCATCTCCTACATAGGCTGGAGATCATCTCTTAATAATCATTTGACGGTGCCTGATGAGTCCTCAATCTAACTCATTAGATATTCATCTAAGCACCAGCCTCTATGATTCAATAATCGAATCAACAAATGTATGATCATTAAGATGGCCATGGTACATAACCCTAATTGTACTAAGCGATCTATTATGCAAATTATGTATTCTTCATTTCAGATTAGGGAATGATATTTGCAATAACATTTATTGCATAATGGCTTGCGGGCTCGCATGTTCAACAGAATCAACCACGTACAGAAATGTATCATGTTCAAGATAAGGTTTCAATAACTATCCATTGATCATAAATTATTGTGCATCAGTTGACAGATCGGATATGACTATTCTTCCCTTGTCACACACATGCTTCACTATAAAAGGCCATGTCCATTTGCTCTTCAAATTCCCTGGGAATAATTTGAGCTTTGCATTAAAAACCAGACCATCTTACCAGGTTCGAAAGTCTTGCGGTGGATGTGCTGGTCGTGCCACTTCTTGACATTCTCCTTGTACAATTGGATGTTATCGTATGCATAGTCACGAATTTTGAGATGTCAATTTTTATCAAGCTTTATGTTTTTTCCGGACTTCTTGGAATCCAAATTACATACATTAACTGACCATAAAAATTTGTGAATGAGTTCCACGGGCAAATGGCATAGCTTACCGGTGGTAGGGAGACATTCCTAACGGTGACTTGTAGTTGGTTCGACAAGCCCAAATAATCGATTCGAGGAGTTGCGACCAGTTCTTTTTGTTGGTACGTATAAGGTTCTACAGACTACATTATCTCCCTATTTTAATTCGGTCAGGCCATTGGATTGTGGGTGATAAGGAGAGGCAACACGATGTTCAATGCTAAATTCATGTGGCAGCTACTTTACCTCTCTCTTAATGAATTGGCTACCCCATATGATATCATAATTTTGGGGATCCTAAACCTTGAAATAATGTTTTCCTTCAAAAACTGACAGATGATGCGATTGTCAGCAGCTCAGATTGTGATAGCCTCCACTCAGCAACTTATATCATCGATAGCTAGGAGAATTTATTCATAGACCTATTTGTTGGGAATTTAGCCCGTGAAGTTAATGCCCCATGCATCCAATACATTTGAGATCTGAATGTCCTTGAGGGGCATTGTATCTCTCATTCCTATGGTACTAGCAATCTTCTTGCAGTCGGTATAGCATTTGACAATGTCTTCTGCATCTTTGAACAAGATCAGACACCAGAGGCCGCATTATAGCACTTTTGTTGTTGTACGCTTTCCAGATTGTGTCCTCTTGATTCTTGAGCATGACAATGTTCATGTATACTTTGGACCTCCTCCTAAGTAATGCACCTCCTCCAGATGAAATATGTCGCCTCACGAAAAAGATATGGATCCTCCCACTGATAGAAATGAATATCTGACAAAACAATTTTCAACTTTTTCTCGGCCAATCTTATGCAGTTCTCTTCGATACAAGATAGTTCACAATATCAACGAACAAGGGGAGTGAGGTGACTGATATAATGGCTTCATCTGGGAAAGACTCTACAATTGGCAATAAGCTCTTCTTAGGAGTGTTTGGCTCTGGCATTCTTGAAAAATGATTTGCCACCACATTTTTAACTTCATGTTTATTAAGGATTTCAAGATCGAATTCCTAGAGTAGAAGGATACATTTAATTAGCCTTGGTTTGGCATCCTTCTTGTATTGTAAGTATTTGATGGTATAGTGGTCTGTATACACAATCACTTTGGATCCAAGGAGATGGGATCTGAATTTCTCCAGGGTGAAGATGACTGCTACAGCTCTTTTTCAGTGACAGTGTAATTTTTCTGAGCTTCATCTAGAGTCCTACTAGTATATTGAATTGCAAATGATAGATTATCTTCATTATCCTAGAACAACTCCTATGGCATGTTACAAGCATTTGACATGATCTCAAACAGGAGAGATCAATTTATGCAGTTGAAGGACAGGGACCTGGGTGATCTGTTCTTTCAAGTAATTAAAGGCATGGAGCACTCCTGTTATGTGATAAATTTGCCTACATGCCTAGAAGCTCAGTCAGCGATCAGGCAATTTTGCTGAAATCTTTGATGAATCATCGGTAGAAATCGACATACCTAAGGAATGACCTGACTTTCTTATGATTTATTGGTCGATTGAGTTTTAAATTTATGTCCACCTTCACAGGATCTACCTCTATGCCACATTTTGATATGACATGGCCTAGCACAATCCCCTCGGTCACCATGAAATGGCTCGTCTCCAATGAGAGCACCACGTTCACCTCAAACATATATTCAAGACTCTAGGTAAGATATGCATTGATCAAAGCTCTCTCCATAGACCGAGAAATCATTCATGAAAACCTCGAGAAAACTACCAACCATATTTGTGATAATTGCCAACATGCACCTCTGATACGTCGCAGGAGCGTTGCATAGTCTGAGTGTCTTCCTGTTGAAGGCATATATCCCAGATGAAAAGGTGAAGGCAGTCTTTTCTTGATATTCTGCGGTGAGTACAACCTGATTGTATCCAGAGTATCCAACCAAGAAGTAGAAATACTCCTCTGCACCCAATCTCCCAACGATCTTGTTGATGAAGGGGAGCGGAAAATGATCCTTCTTGGTCACTAGATTCAAGCGTGTATAGTCAACACAGACACACCAAGTTGCTGGAACTCTTATTGAGATCTCCTCTCCATTGTCATTCTTAACCATGGTGATCCCTGATTTCTTTTGCACAACATGCAAGTTACTTACCCATTTCGAGTCGGAGAAGGGATATATGAATAATGTATCACACCATTTTGTAATTTCATTCATTACAACATCCAAGAGATTTCGATTTAATCTACGTTGGAACTCTTGCGGCTTGTTGTCTTCTTCAAGATAAATGTGATGTGAGCACAATGATAGGTTGATCCGATGGAGATCTGAAATTTTCCTGCCTATAGCCTTGTGGTTCCTCTCTATAACTTTGAGTGGGAAAGATTCTTGTTCCTGAGTCAACTAGGAATTGATGATCTCGGGAAACAAGTTCTACGTACCTGCAAGAAAGGCATATTTCTTGTTTGCTGGAAGTGGCTCGAGCATAGGCAGTGTCTGATTTAGCTCAGTGGTGACCACAATTACTATGTTGGGTGATGGTGTCAGATCTTTCTATTGTAATGTTTCTATGCTCCACAGAATTCTTCGATGACAGTATCTTTTTCACAAAAGTTTTCAGCAATCACTTCCTGCTCTATCATGGACAGGTGGCCAACAATAAATTCGTTTGGCAACTCAGCAAACTTCTATTACTAAAAAACACATGGGAACTCAACTGTGTTATCCACTCATTCCTCTGTGGAGAGGAATTCATGGTTCTCGATCTCATCCATGAAAAGGTTTGTATCGCATATTTCATCAAGAATGTCACAGTTTTTTTTTCACTATTCTATTGGCTCGCTCTTGTCTAATGCAGACTCAGTCATTGATGAATCTGCGATTCATAATCTTTATTCATTTATTTTAGCTTAAAATCCCATATAAAACACCTGCATATCACACTAATTCCATATTCTTACTAACTTGCATCTGTGTAAATATTGTACATTTCTGATTAATTTTAACCTAAAATAAATAAATAAATAAAGAAAGGAAAAATAAAGAAAAGAAAATAAAAAATAAATAAAGAAAAAAAAGGAAGACTATGTACAGGCTGACCCGAACCCCGAGAGAAGGTCAAGACGTGACCTGATCGATCAGGAATAAAGTAGGGGGAGATAGGGTCCTCAACCAGATTATCCAAAAAAAATGTGTTTCTCAATTATTTTGTGTATATCTGTATAAAACTGGCACTAATTTATGTGTATCTTAATTGACTTCAAATCAAATAACATTCAAAATCAAAGTTGTAAATTAAAATGTGTTCTAATTACTAAAATTGATTGCACAATTAAATCTTGTACAGAATAAAAGTAGACACACTTGGAAAAAGCCACTAAGCACTAATTGAAAGACCAATTCTGGCTCCATATGAGCTCAAATCGAATCAATCTCAGTTCCATTGAACTCGAAATTAAATTATCTTCAAAATGGCTGTATTTTCGTAATTTTTGGAGTTACGGATGAAAAGTCGGTTTTCTGGGGTGGTTTGTGCAATTTTCCCATGTATTTTGTGCACATTGTATTTGTATATATTGTAAATTAATCCCACTGATTTTTTAAAAAAAATAAAAATTAAAAAAAATAATAATAAATTTTTAAAACACAAAAAAGGGCTAATTCGTCATTCACCCTTGTATATAGTGTCACATATGTATATAGTGTATGTATATAGTTGCTAATTTTAATTAACCTTCATAAAAAAATAAAAAAATAACATGTTTTAATTCCAATAAATAAAGTGACGAAAATTAAAAAAAATAGATAATTGTTTTATTTTCTCTTTTATCTTCATTTCAAATTTCATCTCCCTTCCACCAAAAAATTCAAAAAAAAATCATTTTTCATCTCTCTCTTTCAAAAATTCAATTCCCTCTTTCAAAATTTCACTTCAATTTTTATCTCCCTTTATCCAATAAAAATTCAAAAAAAAAATTCAAATTTCGTCTCTTTTCTATTTATATGGCTCCTTCTCCCTCATTCCAACTTGATCCATCTTTAGAGAGAGGAGCCCGATCTCCGAGAGAAATTTCGTCGAGAATTGTGCCTAGCCTCCGAGCCATCCGGTGACAGCGAGTCGGCCTTGTAGAGGCGATCACGGTCTATTTTCCACTCCTAAGGTGAGATCCAATTTTTTTTCTTCGCATTTTATCTTAGTTTAATCGTAGTATAGTTTATTGCATTTTTTTCTCTCGTCATTTTTTCTCTAGATCTTAAAAATCTCCATCTCGATTTTATCCGCCACTGACTCGATTTTTCACCTCATCATCGTGATCTCTCCGCCTTCTATTTCTATCTCCCACACGATCTATAAACTCGGACCACGTACGATGGTCGGAGAATCGGATTCAATCTTCCACTTTCACGGATCCTCATTCATTTTTTCCCAATTTGTAGATAAATAAACAAACGAACATTTGTTTCCTTTTTGTTCTCCAACGTTGATTTTGCAGAACCATAAAAAAAATCTCTATTTTGCATAACATTTGTTTTGTAGGATAACAATAAAAAATTAAAAAAAAATCTTTTCCTTTTTCTTTTCTTATTTTCGGATTTACAAAAAAATAACAAAAAAAAAGTTTTTCTTCTTTTCTTTACTGTTTACATAAGAAAACAAAAAAAATAAAATTAAATTAAAAAAAAATTCCGCCAACAGCTACGGGGTCACCACCCCCCGCCGCCCATCAGATCCGCCACCAGGCGGCGCTGCCTCCCTCCGCCGCGTGGGGCGGCGCCACCCTTCTCCTGCAGCAAGCTCCTCGCAGCGACCGCGCTCCGCCACGCCACTCCAGACACTGACCTCCCTCGCATTGCCTCCGCTGAGCACCGCCAACCTCCGAGTCCGGCGCGGCCGCAACCGCGAGCCCCCAGGCGTCGCCGTCCTGCCACTGCGTCACGTCTTCAGCCGTGCCACACGGCGCCGACGCTCGTGGCCCCGCGTCCACGCGCGGTGCGCCGCTCCACCATCCTCTGCGCGAAGCGAAACGCGCCGGCCGCGATCTCCCTCCATGTGCACGCGTCGTCTCGCCGCATCACGCGCGAAGTAGCGCCGCCCCGCTCCAGCCGCCCTCCGCCGAAGACGTCGACTCCGCCCTCCGATCTCCGCCAACCGCAGCTCCGCCGCCCCCCCGCGTGGGAGAAGAAGGGGCGGGCGGCGGCGCCCCTTGAACCTCTGTTGCAAGAAACGAAGCCTAGGGCTCCTTTTTGATTCATTAAAAAAAGAAGGGGAAATTACAATCAAGCCCCCCGGAGGATTTCAAAATTACAAAATCGTCCCTTCCAGCTTCCTTTTAAGTGGGTAAATTACACATTCCTTCTTGCACTTTATTTATGTTATTATTTATTGAAGAATTTTGAACTATTTGCAATTTGGTCCCTGAACTGCAGAACATTGAACTTGCATGATCTTTTATTGAAATAAATGTTATTCATGTCCCAAAAATTTTGAGAAAATTGTGCTATGCTCTTCATGTGATTGTTTTATTAGCGTAAATTTTCCATTGCATTTTGATTTCATTTGGTATTATTAAAAAATCAAAAACAGTGTCTTTTTCAATGTTTGAAATTCGAAAATTCATAAAAATTCGAAAATAGCTCCAAAAATTCCAAAAAAAATAGAGTAGTTGTATTTCATTGTCTTTTAATTTCTGACCAATTTTCACCCATTAATTATTTATAAAACCCAAAAAAATTGAAAAATATCAAAAATCTTCTAAAAATCATAAAAAAAATTCTACAAAAATCTAGAAATTGTGATTTCAGTTTTTGTTTGTAGATGTTTTCTTCTAGTTTGTCTTAAAAATAATTTCCAGGAGTTTTAGGCATTAAAATATTTTTAAATTGCAAATTACTCCAGGCTGTCCACATTTTCTTATTTTCTCACTGTTTGATTTTTAGAAAAATACAAAAACATCCGAAAAATCTACAAAAATTCTCAAAAACATTTTAAAACTTTTAAAACCCAAAAATATTTTCTTTAAATTTTTCTGAGCATTTTTGGCATAAATGAAAATTGCAATAAAGAGTCGGTGTGTGTACATTCTTGATCTTTGTTCCTATTGCTTAGCAGTATTTTTGAAAATAAAAAAATTACAAAATCAAAATTACTAAAAATTTGAAAATCAGAAAATATAAAAAAAATTAGAAATAAAAAAAATAAAAAAATAAAAATATAAAAGATAAAAAAATTCACAAAAACCAAGGATAGTTGTCATTTGAGATTCCTGTTTTCTTTTAATTAGTTTCTGATTAATTAAATAACCCTCGGGAATTGTAGCCTCCCTGAGTTCGACCCTGTCCGCTATACAGGTTAATAAGTAGCAAAAATTAAAAAAGAATAATCTTTTTTGTTGACACGGGTTTTGGGGATAAAAACAACGACCTATTCACCTTTAATTTTCCGTCCAACCCCCGGCAATAAATTCCTTGCTCAACAAAATTTTGCCGTTGCCGGAGATAAAAAAGAGAAAATTCAAAAATCCCTCGAATTCGCACTCAACAAATTTCAGAAATGTCAAAAATTATTAGTTCAACAAAATGGCGCCGTTGCCGGGGAGGCACGGCGAGGGTAGTTAGGTTTCTCTTTTGACCTGCTATTCCTGGTTGTAAATATCTGTTTACATTTCTGCCATTCACTTCATTATTTATAACCACTGCATCCATTTTTTTCTCTTTTTCTCATATTTGATAATTGTATTTCTTACACATTTTCTTCCATTTTTCTTGCGAGGGCCCGCGGAGCGAAGGAGGCAATCCTAGGAGAGCCGAAGCACCCAAGCGACGTGGAGGCGGCTTGATTCTTCACCAAGCCGCAGGATAGCGTGAGAAAAAGAGAAGAAGCGTGAAAGAGACGAAGAGAGAGAGAGAGAGAGTTTCTTTTCCATTTAAACTTTGTAAAAGGACATTCATTTGTTGCGGGGTCTGTTTCGCCAAGTGCCGGTGCACTTGGGGGACCTCACCAGTTTTGTTTTCATCGCCTTTATTTTTCTTTATTTTCCGCGGATTTCGAAAGCCACCTATTGATTGCTTTAATTAATTTGCTTGAGCTAGGTAATTAATTAGGTCGAAACACCCTAAACAAGAATTTCTGTGCCTATAGAGTAGATCGTAGTTTGGACTTAGTCAAATTAACTTGTTATTGCCCGTTAATAGAAGTTATCATCCAGGATGGTTCACTTGCATCATATAGGTTAGTTTATTTTCGGTATTTAAATTCTGCGCGGATCACTTGCATGTAGAGTGCTGGCGACAAGGTACGCATCTCTAACCCCTGCATGCATCATCGTTTTTAATCGCGCATTGGCATTTCCGATCTCCTTCCTTGTTTTCACTCACATAAATTAAAAGGAAATTGGACACTTGATAGACGATTCATTGAATATACTTAAACCAAGTGATAACTGACTAAAATTTGGGACTGCTAAAGAAAACTCGACCCTAAAATAAACATAAGGAAAAAACCATTGCTTTGGGGAGAGTAACCCCCTCATTGTATTTGTTTTAACTTGCTCGGGTACACACTAAGGTTAGTGCCCAAATCCCATAATTCAGCCTAAGTGTTTGTACAACTTTGTGATTATCACCTAACTCTAAAACAGACAAGATTAAGAGACCGAACCTTCACGGTCTTCACATTGAGTTGAGTTGGTGAACTGAGGGTTTGTATTGTGTTTGATTGTTTGTGTGCTAGCTAGATCCTTCTATGCATTTGCGTCTTCTTCTCCATATCTTTTGGCTTGACCCTCGTGCTCTCTCATCTTTTGTTTCGAAGATGGCCGACAGGAGTTATTTTAATCCGATCTTCGAAGATACCTCGTACTCTCCAGACGATCCACCTTCCTTTTTCCAGGAGGATCTTCCTCCTGATTTTTGTGCATATCCGCCTAACCCATTATTTCAGGAAGCGGAGGACTTTGATTTTCACCCACCCTCATTCAGCCCACCCGGTCCTGAGATTTTGGAGTCACCTTTCATGATTTCCACACTTGAGACACTAAACCAGATGGTGGAGCATATGAATTCGAGGATTAACAATCTCTTTAATATAAATACGAGCCAGAATGCTGCTCCACTTTTTGAGGATATGGATTCATTTGAGGATAATCATGAGAGCTTGCAATCACCCAAAATACACAAAAATGAGAAAATTTTAAAAATCCAAAAAGATTCTGGGAGACACATTATCCATTCATTTTGTGAGGAGAGGACACAAATACCCAATCATTTACCCACACAATCATCCACCACAAGTCCCAACCTTGACCCCGAGGATTCCACTATACAGACTGCTCTTGGCAATCCTCATGTAAATGCTGATTCTGACCTCTTCCCTTGTATGGATGAGGTCCAAAAATTCAAAAAAATATTGACCAAACCCGAAGTGGTGGCCACCCTTCATGAGATCATTAAAGCCCCACTTCAACAGGCCATGACAGATTTATCTACTCATCAACACAAGAAAAGAAAACGAAGGAGAAGATCTGAGCGTCACTTCTTGACCATGGCCACTGCTTACGCCATCTCTCACCGTCCATATTTTAGGAAAGGGAACACTGCCACACCTCTTGTGAGTTGCTCCATATCTGACTATTCCTGTGATAACACTCTCCTTGACGGCGGTTCATCAATTAATGTAATACCCTTCTCTATGGTACAATCTCTTCATCTTGGGCCTCTTAAGAAAACCAGGATGATAGTTCAATTTGCTGATGGATCTATCAAGAGGCCGAAGGGTATTATAGAAAATGCTGTCATTCTCATTCAGGGCCTGAATTTCACTTCGGATTTTGTTGTAATGCCCATGGAGACCTCCGCCCCTGTGGAGCACCCTCCAATCATCCTGGGACGGCCTTTCCTCACCTCGGCAGGAGCCGTTATTGACTATGGTTCAGGAGAGATTCGCTTCCATTCTGATGTAGGGAGCGATGTCTTGATCACTACACCCACCACTGCTCAGAAACATGCATCTCATGAGAGCCCGTCAGTGTTAGCCAACCCCAAGGAATTTGACATCGATGATAATATCAGAGATTCTTGTTATATGTTGGATGATAATGAAACCCAAGAATTCCTCTTGAAGGAGGAAGACTCGGAAAGCATATACCTTGGAGTTCCCCCTTCTGGTATGTGGCGATGTATTGATGACATCCACGGAATTTACACGATAGACACCCTAGAGCAGAAGGTAGAGTGTGAGACTAGACAGGACGGACATGATTTGATTACTTCCACTGACGAGTCCGTTCCTATTCACCCTGATTCAGATGAGACCGATCAGGCCAAATTTGATTTGATTGCTTTTATAAAAGAATTTGGGCCTTTTGATAAAGATGATGATCCAATAGAGGCTCGCCAAGCTGAAAATGATCCTACTTTTTCGGATAATGATTTCGAGCCATTTTACTTTGATGTTTGCGAGACTTCCCAGGCCAAAAATGACCATACTACTTCCAATAACCGATTTAGGCTTGCACAATCTGAAACCGCTGAGGATACATTCTTGGTCGATTCTACTCAGTTTATATCTAATGATGATCCCAATATCGACCTACACCTTGTCAAATCCATACCTCAACGGTCCCGCAAGAAGGTTCGCTTTCGACCTTCTTGACCTTTGTACATCCACTCCTCTTGTATATCCTTTCGTTTTACTCCGTCTTCTCCCGTTTTATCATTCACCCCTTTTCCGTGTGTGTGTATTATACTTAGGATGTGCTTTATCCTAAGTATAGGGGGGGTGAACGATTTGTGTTGTTCATATTCGTCTTGTTCATCACTCTTGTTGTTGCCTATACTTAGGGATACTCTACCCTAAGTATAGGGGGGTGATGTTGTTCATATCGTGTCTTTTTATTTTTGAGTTTGTACATTCTCGTCGTCGGTTTTCCCCTTTTGTACACTCTACTATACTTAGGATTACTTGATCCTAAGTATAGGGGGGGATCACCACCTTCTCTTCTTTTTATCTTTTCTTTTCACTTTTCTATACTTAGAACGAGTTATGTCTTCCTTTTTCGCTCTCTGATCACTATGAGGACATAGTTCGAGCTAAGTATAGGGGGGTGTTGTATATATTGTAGACATAACTCGTACTTATAAATACGTTTATTTGGGGGGTTATGTGTGTATAGTTTGTAAAATCCACGTGCGTAAAAAAAAGAGAGAGAGAGAAACAAAATAAAAAAAACAAAAAAAAGAAAAAAAAACACAAAAAAATATCAAAACAAAAAAAAATCAAATCAACAAAAACACAAAAAAAAATTGTATATACTCGTATATTTTACTAACCCTTTTCAAAAAAAACAAACAAAAAAAATATACAAAACCAAAAATCTATAAAAATTTGCAAATTACAAAAAAAAACTTTCTTTCACATTTGTATTTTTCCTTCAAAAAAAACCCATAAAAAGTTCAAAAATAGAAAATTGTTTAAAAAAAGTGTGTTCTTTTCACATGTGCATCATTCCTTTTTCAAAAAAAAAAACCTTGCATTTTTCATATGTTGCTTCTGCATGTGCATTTTTCAGGATAGTATTGACATTTAAACTATGTCTGGAATAAAATTGAAGAATGGAGCTTAGTTGGACCTTAATCCACCTAATTCTTAGAGGAACTTCACCGAGAAATAGGATTTTAGAAGCTTCAGGTCTTTGACTTAATTCTTTGAGTTCCACATGACAATGTGCAGCGTTTGACTATTAGTGTCTAACCTGGTCTCTTCATTCTGGGTATAACTCTGGAATAGGGAATCAATTTGTACTCTCGCACTATGCACTTAGCTCAACTCAGACGGGATGTTGGAAGACTGTGTGAGTCTCTTTTCTGGTAGCGTGGAAATCTAAAGACTGGAGTACGGGTTGAAATAAAGCTTCGGAAAAGGGATGGACGGCTGGGCACAATTTTTTCTAAGACCCCAAAAAATGTACGGAAACAAAAGATTCTATATCCGTAGGGGCACAACAAGATCCAAGCAGAACCACCAAAAATCCAAATACAAAGAAGCCACTACCAAATAAATATCTGACCAAAAAGGTCCAAGCTTCAAGAAACCTGCAGATCTTGGTGGAGACTCGGCTACACTGGCCAGCTTCACAAGGAGAGGTGACTACACTGGACACCCTCCAGTTCTTTTCTCCTTCTTCTAACTTCTCCCCCTATTCGATTGTGAACACAGCACGACAGACCTTAGAAGGAAATACCTGACTCCCCGAGGACGAGTTATTGGAGAGGAGATTTGCATGGTAGTCCGGCATTCTGGATGGGAAGAGCTAAAACCTTTCACACACATGAGTCGATTGTTCAATGTTCATGGGGTGTGCTTTGGGAAGGAGATTGATCTAAGATGACTTCTGAGCCGAAACTGTGACAATGATGTGTAGAACTTGAAGGCTGTTGATTTTAAAATTCTAAGTCTCACAGAAGTTCCGACACACTAATAATCCAAAGGTCCGACAGATCTCCAAACTACAATTTTATGAAGATAAGTTTAATACTCAATGTTGTCCTACTTTCTTCATTTTTCCTTTCTTTTTCTTTTTCTTTTTCTTTTCACTTATTCTTTCAAATAAGTATTTGCTAAGGGATTAGCAAAGGTAAAGCATAGGGGGATGATGAATCTGCGATTCGTCATCTTTATTCATTTATTTTAGCTTAAAATCCCTTATAAAACACCTGCATATAACGCTAACTCCATATTCTTACTAACTTGCATCTGTGTAAATATTGTACATCTGATTAATTTTAACCTAAAATAAATAAATAAAGAAAGAAAGGAAAAATAAAGAAAATAAAATAAAAAAATAAATAAAGAAAAGAAAATAAAAAAAGGAAGACTGTGTACAGGCTGACCCGAACCCCGAGAGATGGTCAAGCCTGATCGACCAGGAATAAAGTAGGGGGAGATAGGGTCCTCAACCAGATTATCCAAAAAAATGTGTTTCTCACTTTTTTTGTGTATATCTGTATAAAACTGACACTAATTTATGTGTATCTTAATTGACTTCAAATCAAATAACATTCAAAATCAAAGTTGTAAATTAAAATGTGTTCTAATTACTAAAATTGATTGCACAATTAAATCTTGTACAGAATAAAAGTAGCCACACTTGGAAAAAGCCACTAAGCACTAATTGAAAGACCAATTCCGGCTCCATATGAGCTCAAATTGAATCAATCTTAGTTCCATTGAACTCGAAATTAAATTATCTTTAAAATGGCTGTATTTTCATAATTTTTGGAGTTACGGTTGAAAAGTCGGTTTTCTGGGGTGGTTTGTGCAATTTTCCCTTGTATTTTGTGCACATTGTATTTGTATATATTGTAAAATAATCCCACTAATTTAAAAAAAATTAAAAAAATAATAATAAATTTTTAAAACACAAAAAAGGGCTAATTCGTCATTCACCCTTGTATATAGTGTCACATATGTATATAGTATATGTATATAGTTGCTATTTTTAATTAACCTTCACAAAAAATAAAAAAATAACTTTTTTTAATTCAAATTATTTAAATGACGAAAATTCAAAAAAATAGATAATTTTGTAATTAGTTTTATCTCTCTTTTATTTTCTTTTTCAAATTTCATCTCCCTTCCACCAAAAAATTCAAAAATTCATTTTAATTTTCATCTCCATTATCTCTTCAAAAATTCAAATTTCATCTCTCTTTTATTTATATGGCTCCTTCTCCCTCATTCCAACTTGATCAATCTTTAGAGAGAGGAGCCCGATCTCCGAGAGAAATTTCGTCGAGGAAGTTGCCTAGCCTCCAAGCCGTCCGGTGACAGCGAGTCGGCCTTGTCGAGGCGATCACGGTCCATTTTCTGCTCCTAAGGTGAGATCCAAATTTTCTTCGCATTTTATCTTAGTTTAATCGTAGGGTAGTTTTTCGCATTTTCGTCTCGTCATTTTTTTTTCTAGATCTGAAAAAAAATTCGTCACGATTTTTATTCGCCACCAACACGATTTTTCATCTCATCTTCTCGATCTCTCCGCTTTCAAATTCTATCTCCCACGATCTCTCAACTCCGGCAGTGCACGTGGAAGCAGCTAAGCTGTTGGATCTAGAGGGCAATCCAATGGTTGTGGCTGCGGGCGGATGAGGCAAGGGTAGCGGGCCACGTGGCGCAACCAGAGGGCACCACGTGGCCTGCTGTGAATGGCTGGAAGAAAATGTATGTGTAGAGAGAAGAGGGGGCCGCATGTTGACTAAAGATGGAGATGAGGTCAAATATGATACATAAATACAAAGATACAAATATACATATATGTAGTATACAACTTGGCCCAAAAACCCAACTTTCTTATACGAGCTCCAAATTGGATGAAATTAGTCTCATTTTAAAGGTCTTTTAATGTGAAGTATTCTAAGAGTAAGTAGACCTAGTTCGGAGTTTGTATGAGGGATTTATGTGCATTTTAGTGTACAGGGGTTCTAGGGCTTTATTGACTAATTTACAAGGGGGATTTTTGGCCTTCTTCCCTATATTATTAACTAAGGAGTACATATTATAAGGAAGAGGTTATTTTAGTGAGTGGGTATTTTACAAGGGATTTTGGCTTCTTATTTGAATGCAAATGGACTGCTAAAATGAATGTATTATGTATGTATGCATGAGTGCTATTTATGCATTATAAAGGGAAATATGCCTCTATTTACTCGGCAACAAGGCTCTATTTTTGACTTTTGAAGTGATGAATCACAGATTCATCACCCCTATACTTTGCCGTTGCTAGTCCCTAGCAAACACTTATGCAATAAGTGCAGAAAAAAAATAAAGAAAATAAAAAGAAGAAAGATGGATGAAGTTTAATTATCAAACTTGTCTTCACAAAATCAAAGTTTGGAGATTAAGTCGGACCTTCAGAATTTAAGTGCAGGCGGAACCTTAATGAGAACCGGATTTGAAATCCAACAGTCCCTGAGAATCCCAAAACTCTGCTCAAGTCTCCTCAATATCCAGGTCAGAAATATCTCAACTCATACGCAAACCCTTACGACTATGAATCTGACTCGTACAGTGTAAGTGATGGTGGCTCTCCCCAACTAAAATGGCAAAGAGACTGACTTCTCCAGTACGACAACCCAATGATTCCCCAATCCAATAACTCCTTCCTCGAGGAGCGGGGTATTCCCTTCTAAGTTCAAGTGGCAACCAACTCGAGAGGAGGGGGTGAAGAGAAGAATGGACGGTATCCAGTGTAGCTATCTATACCTATCCTAGGATGCAAGACAAGTGTAGTCAAGTCATCCAGCTACAGGCTCACATATTTGACTTTGGAACTCAAGCTTGCTTATTGGCTTTACAACATACTCACATACTTCGCAGGCATTTATTTTTGTACAGGCCTGTCATCATTTTTTTCTGAAATACTATTTACAACAGCATTTACATAAGGAGTTTTTCCTCTTGAGCCAGTAGAATATCCCTCTTTTGAAGCTTTATTGCAACCCACACTCTCCTGTCTTTAGAATTTCTCATCATTGGACGGGTTGGGGTGCACTTCCCTCCCTAGAAGAGGACAAGTGTTTCCACTTGTGTGCGTCTCAGACCGGCAAATCCAACCCCCTCACCACTCCAACTGAGTTGAGCCATGTGAAAGGTGCAGGTGTCCATGTTAGGTCATTATCAACAAGACTCGTACGTGTGTTCCGAAATAATCTACTTAGGCAGTCAAGAATCCATTGAACCAAGTCTCGTGATCCTCAAAGAATTAAGTCAACTAGACCTGAAGTACCTCAAACGCAGTTTCTATAAGGTTCTTGTTATTAGGTAGATTTTAAGGTCCAATCAAGCTCCATTCTCTGGATTTTACTTAGACTCGTTCAACTATGAAACTCAATCTGAAACATGCTAATGCTATGCAAATGCAGAAAATATTTTTGTGATGCAATTTTCAAGATTTTGATCTTTTTATGGGTTTTTGAAAAGATGATGCATATGCCTTTTTTGTAGTTTTCAAAATGATTTTTCACTGTTTTTGGTATTTTAATTTTGCAAATGTTTTTGAAATTTTTGAAAACAAAGATTTTGGCTAAAAACTAGGTACAAATATTTACAAGGGGATGCTTCTTATATATACAAGAAGTGGATTTTAAGAATTTACAAGGGTAAGTGATCAATTTTATAGGTATATACATAGAGAGTTTTAGGTGAGATGTATGTATTCCTCAAACTTATTTGAAAAGGTTTTTACAAACATTTTTGAAAAACTATAATCGAAAATAGCTTTTACAAATATTTTACAAACATGTACACACATTTGAAAATCATTTTGCAAAGGTTTTTCAAACAGTATAGATAGATTTTTCAAAATATTTTTGCAACCATTTTTCAAAACATTTGCAAATCATTTTTCAAACATTTTATTTCACACAAAGAAAATAAAATTTTACAAAACAAAATATTTTTATAAAGGTTGAAAACATGTACAAAACATTTTCCAAATAGTTTTCAAAAGATTTTTCACACAGATTTTCAAACTATTTCTCAAACATTTTGCAGAGAATATTTTCACCTGATTTATTAATCAGTGGATACAAAAAGAATTTGAGGAAAAATCAACATCTTTTTATTAAGTTTTTTGATGAATTTTTATACGTATAATTAGCCATTAGTAAGAATACGAAAGTACGAGTTATGGTTAAAGTATAAACGGAGTATATACGACCCCCCTATACTTAGCTTAAGCTATGTCCTCATAGATCAGAGAGAAAAGAGAAGACATAACTCGTATTAAGTATAGGCAAGTCTAAAGAATAAATAAATAAAAGGAATAAATGAACGAATGAGAGTTTGACCGTCCCCCCTATACTTAGGATCAAATAATCCCAAGTATAGCAGATTGTACACATGCAGGGAGGGTCAAGGGTGAGGATGAAGAAATCGTACTCTAATTGTCTCCCCCTATACTTAAGGTAAGATATCCCTATAGACAAGAAGAGGAGACAATGGAGAGGATCAAAGAATAAAGAAGATAGAAAAGGAAAAGAAGAAAATAGATCACAGCTCAGTGTGTGCACCCCCTATACTTAGGACAAGGCGTGTCCTAAGTACAGCAAAATCATAGGATGATGGTGGGGTGATAGACATAACGGAAGACTGAATGATATAGACAAATGGATCTATACAGAGGAAGATAGAGGTGATAATCATGTATGAGATGAAGAAGGTGTGAGTCAAAGAACACATCTCATACCAAATGAATCGGGGCAACATCAACGGTCGGCGGGTCATGATCTAGATATGGTTTCAAGCGCTGACCATTGACTCTAAAAGTGGAAGATGATGAAGGTTCGGATATATCAATGCTACCATTATCATGCACCTTCTGGACCACATATGGTCCTTTCCATTTACTTTGTAGTTTCCCTGGGAATAATTTCAACCTAGCATCAAATAACCATACTTGCTGATCTGGCTCAAATTATTTATGGCTGATTCGAGAATCGTGCTATACTTTCACTTTCTCCTTATACTGTAGACCACTTGAGAAGGTTGTATCTCTTAGTTCTTCCAGGGTTGCCAACTTTGCTTTCCTCTGTTCTCCTATACTCTTGGGATCCAATAATAGCTTTGTAACTGCCCAAAGTGACTTATGCTTTATCTCCACTGGTAAATGGCATGGCTTGCTATAGACGAGACAAAAGGGAGATGTCCCTAATGGTGTCTTGAAGGAAGTCCGGTAGGCCCACAAGACCGAGTCCAAAAGCTGTGACCAATCCTTTTGGTCTGGGCGGACTACCTTCTGTAAAATTGTCTTAATCTCCCTATTCAATACTTCAGCAAGACCATTAGTCTGAGGGTGATATGGCATTGCAACACGATGGTCAATACTGAACTCGTCTGCAAGGGCCTTTACCTTGTCGTTAATAAAATGAGACCCCCCATCTGAAATCAAGACTCTAAGTACCCTGAACCGTGAAATAATATTTTTCCTCAAGAAACGACATACAGTTTTAGCATCTGCGGCTCGGGCGGGGATGGCCTCAACCCAACGACTCACATAATCCACAGCGAGCAGAATGTACTCAAACCCCTGACTCTTAGGAAATGGGCCCATGAAATCAGTCCCCCATGCGTCAAAAACTTCACAAAAGTGAATGGGTTGCATGGGCATCATGTCTCTCTGTCCGCAAGTACCCATCTTCTAGTAGTCAGTACACCTTCTCACGAACTCATCAGAATCCTTGAAAAGGGTATGCCACCAAAGGCCGGATTGGAGCACTTTCTGTGTTGTCTGTCTCCCAGAAAGATGCCCTCCTGCCTCAAGCTTGTGGCAGTAGGTGAGGACGCTATGTTGCTCATCTTGAGGAATGCACCCTCTCCAGATATTGTCCCATCCTTCATAATAAAGGATGGGGTCCTTCTAATGGTACGATTTTGCCTTCGCAAGGAAGGTCTGCCGCTGTCTAGGCCAACCTTGTGGAATAGATTTGGCAACAAGGTAGTTCACAATGTCGGCATATCATGGAAGATAGGTGATAACAAGGATCGCCTCATCTGGGAAAGTCTTAGTAATAGGTGATATGGGCTCAGATTCCTCAAGGTTCTCTAGGCGGGAGAGGTGATCTGCCACAACATTCTTAACTCCAGGTTTATCCTTAATCTCAATATCAATTTCCTATAGGAGAAGGATCCATCTGGTCAACCTGGCTTTGGCATCCTTCTTTGACATCAAATACCGAATGGCAGTGTGATCTGTAAATATTGTCACTCCAGATCCAAGAATGTAAGATCTGTACTTATCCAAAGCAAAGACTACCGCTAGCATCTCTTTCTCAGTCACTGTTAGTTCCTCTGAGCTGCATCCCACGTCCGGCGAGCGTAGTGTATGGCATAGGGTAATCCATCCCTCCTCTGTCCAAGCACAGCCCCAATGGCATAATCAGAAGCGTCCGTCATGATCTCAAAGGGAAGAGACCAATCGGGTGTCTGAAGGACAGGATCCTCAACAACTAAATTCTTGAGAGTCTCGAAGGACTTAAGACACTTATTATCTACAAGGAACTCGGTGTCTTTCATCAACAAATCTGTAAGCGGTCGAGCAATTCGATTGAAGTCCTGAATGAACCGTCGGTAGAAATCGACATGCCCCAGAAAAGACCACATTTGTCTCAAATTGGACGGTGGATTGAGTTTTCTATTGATATCCACCTTGGCCGGATCAACCTCCATACCCCTGTTGGAGATAATGTGATCAAGGACCGTCCCCTGAGTCACCATGAAGTGACTCTTCTCCCATGATAGTACAAGGTTTACCTCTATGCAGCGCTAAAGTACTCGGTCTAGGCAGTCAAGACAAGCATCAAACCCGTTGTCGTAGACCGAGAAATCATCCATGAAGACCTCCAAGCAATCACCTATCATGTCCGAAAAGATAGACAACATGCACCTCTGGAATGTCGCCGGAGCGTTACATAGAACAAAGGGCATCCGTCTGAAAGCATAAGTCCAAATGGACAGGTGAACGTCATTTTATCCTGGTCTTCGGGCGCAATGGCCACTTGATTGTATCCGGAATACCCGTCAAGAAAATAGTAATGACTCTTCCCGGCTAGCCTCTCGATAATCTTATCAATAAATGGTAGCGGGAAATGGTCCTTCTTGGTATCCTCATTCAATCGTCTGTAGTCCACACAGACCCTCCAAGAAGTGGGTATCCGGGTGGCGATCTCCTCTCTAAACTCATTCACAACTGTAGTGACACCCGTTTTCTTGGGTGCCACATGTAAAGGACTAACCCACTTAGAGTCGGAGATGGGGTAGATAAAATTGATGCTCCACCATTTAGATATTTCCTTCAGTACTACGTCTCGAAGATTCGGGTTCAGTCATTGCTGGAACTCACGCGACGGCTTAGCGTCCTCCTCGAGGTAGATATGGTGGGAGCACAGGGCCGGACTTATCTTCTTGAGATCAGCCACACTCCATCCTATTGCCTTGTGGTTTCTTTCAAGAACCTCCATCAGACGAGATTCTTGTTCTCTAGTCAAATCTCCTGAGATAATGACTGGGTGCATTTCTGGCTCACCCGCAAGGAATCTGTACTTAAGCGACTACGGCAAAGGTTTCAATTATGGCTTCGTAGGAGCTGGCAAATCTGGCTTCTGATATGTCTGTGTAAAAGCTACCAGATTTGCACGTGAGAACTCTCGCTGTATGTGATCATCTGACGAAGGGAGCCCTGTTGGTGTGTCTATCATCTGTGCTGGCTCGCTCTCTGTCCTCTCTGTCGGCTCATCGGGAAACAGACATGGCAAGTATGCATCAAAGTCCTTCCAATCAAAGTCTGCTTCCGAGGGATCTGAATTTGAACAATCATCAGTATTTCCACTCATCACACAACGGTCGGCCTCTATAGTGTCATCTGTCAAGGGTGTGCTCTCCGAACTCTCGTCGGCCACAAAAGGTGTGTACTCTGAGTCTGCAGACAAGGCGTGGGCTTGTGCTTCTGGATCTTCCCAAACTGCTTCGTCATTGGTCATCACAAAATCACACTCTTGGTGGACGTCTAACTCTGCATCTGTCAGTTGCACTATGCCACTACATGGCTCTGAGCAGGCTAAATCTCTCACTCGGGTCTTGTCAATTGTCTTTATTTGTATACTCTTGCCCTCTATGCGAAAGTACACCTTCCCACTATCATGGTCGGTCACCACCTTGGTTGTGGCCAAGAATGGGTGTCCTACTATGATGGGGGTATCAGTCACCGATTCAGGGATCTCCATGTCCAATACAACAAAGTTCACAGGGAATTTCAGGCCTTGAATGGTGACGACCACATCTCTCAACAACCCCTTCAGCCTCTTGATAGACCTATCAGCAAATTGAAGGACAGTTCGACTCCGATGGAGTGGGCTGAAGTCGAATCGGTCGAGTAAGGCTGCCGGAAGGTGGTTGATAGAAGAGCTACTGTCTAATAGAGTACGATCGAATTGCTGCTCACTAATCTGACATCTGACATATGGAGCTCCTGCATCAGGTCTTTTGGCTGGAAGCTAGTTCTGAATGGCACAACATGTGGCACGGATGAGCACATGGATCTCTCCTCTTTTGTTCCGCCTCCTCCTACGTTCGGTGGTCTTTTCTCTCAAATTTTTTTGGAAAAGGGGGTTGTGCTCTAGTGCCTCTTGTAGAGTCAGATGTATCTGAAATCTGTCTATCATCTGCTGGCTGAACTCTAGCTGTTCCTTCTTTTTGGGATTTTCTGTTTTAATCCCCTTCGTGAAAGGAGTGCTTTGAGGGAAGGGGATGGAGGGGCCCTCCTCAGACAGAGGGTTAGGAGAAGGTTTCAGGCCCTATGAAGGACCGGAATCCATGCAAACATCATCATTCAACACACATGGACTCGGAATTGAAGGAGAAACCTTTCCTTTATTCATTTTTTGGTCTTTTTCCTGGTGTTCATGGATACAGAGAATGGCAAAACAGACGGTTGGAATATAGATGGACTCAAAATAGGGGCATCAGCACCACCCAAAATATTGTCCTTCGCGGCCTCAGAACCATGCTCTGGTTCAGCATCAAAAATGGTGGCATCAGCACCACCGTCTGCATCAGGTATCACGACGACCCCAGCACCGTCATCTGGAAGGTCATCCCTAGTGGCATCAACACCACCGTCATCATCATCATCGTTGTTAGCAGCATCAGCACCGCTTCTTTCCTCATCTGGGGCTCTAGAATCTCCATGGTGTTGTCCCTCAGATGAGCTGCCGCCGACTGGTTCCCTACCGTTCCTAAGTGACATGAAGTGAGTATCAAACATAGAATGCATGTCATTCAAATAAGCACTAGGAGTGGTATCCTCTTTAAACTGTACATGCTCACATTTCCTCTTCAAGTTATTCGAATTAGGCTCGCTCTGTGCAGGTATGGCAGCTTTCCCTTTGATTATGTCCCTCATTTCCAGCCGGAACTTATACATTTCGCACTGAAAAGATGCTTGCTGTTCAGAGAGCAAGCGGGCGAGATCATCAAGTGCAGGGTTCTCCAAGACAGGTGTGGAAGAATCGGGAGTGTTCCCTTACTGAAACTGAGGTTGCTGGTGAGACTGGGAGTACTGTTGCTGGTAAGGCTACTGCTGCTGCCTCCATTGTTGTCCCTGATAGGCGTGATGAGGATTCTACTGATATTGTTGCTGTTGTTGTTGGAAGTATTAGGGCTGCTGGTGTTGGCTACTCTGATTGCCCTGAGCTGGAGGTTGCTGCTGGGAGGAGGCACCTCCAGTGGACTAACGGAATCCTGGGTGATCACGACGAATCCCAGGCTGCTGGGGGTACCGGTCGTACCATATCCCGTTGACTTCCATCAACGGTTCCTGCTCGAAGGGTGGAGGTGGTAGTACTGCCAAAAGCTGATCCGGCTGATAGACCACCATCTGAGTGTCCTGAGATGGTGACTGCTGTGAATAGTGCGGCAATTGCTGTACCGGCACCTCCTGGACATGGTGAACTTGGCGGTATGCTGGAGGTGGTGGGTAGAACGGCTACCTCTGGAGTCAGCCAGTGATCGGGGAGGCGGATGTGAAGATGATTGTGCCTCCTGAATAATCAAGATGTGAGTCTTCAGGTCACTCATGGTCTTAGCCAACTGGTCTATCTGCGCCAGACCTTGGCCTTGCTTCTTCTCTAAAATCTCGATGCGGTCCAGTTTTTCACTGATAATGCCCATGTCATATGCTGTTGATTCATCTTGTAATGCTGCTGCTGACGAAGTATGGTTCCCAGCATCGATCCTGGCAATGCGGTGGTAAGAAGTAGCTTGTGGCGGGACCTTGGAGTTTGTGTAGATGCGGCCTTGGGACATCACTGTTGAATTTTCTGCCATCTGTTCATAGATGGCCCAGACCGCTTCTGCATCCTTGGAGAAATACGGTACCCCACATGAGGCGTTTACCAGCCCCTGCAGCTCCGATGTCAGCTCACAAAAGAAACTTTGCACCAGATTGGGATGTGATATTTCATGGTGAGGACATCGATCATTGAGCTCTCTAAAGCGATCCCATGCTTCATGGAATTGTTCATTGGGGATCATTGTGAAATTTCTGATCATTGCTCTGGCTGCATTCCTCCGGCCGAGTGGGTAATACTTGTTCATGTACTCTTTCCGAGGTTGCTCCCAAGTGTCGATGTACCTCCCCAAATGTTTAAGCCAATAAGAGGCTCTATCAACCAAGGAGAACGAGAAGGCAATCATTTTGATGGTATCCTCAGTCACGAACCTGTCATAGATCGTATTGCATATCATTTCGAACTCTTGCAGATGGAGGTGAGGTTCTTCAGTGGCCAGCCCGTGAAACTTGGGCAGTAGATGAATGGTGTGTGGGCGAAGCTCGAAGTCACCATAGATGGGAGGAAGTCGGATCCATCGGTGTGTGAGGGTTGCACCAATGTTGTGCAATTGCCTCATGGTACTCGGAGGTGGCCTCTCCTGGTTGGGTTCTCCTCCTTCGCCCTCAACGTTTGGTATTTCACCGCCCTCGTTTCTTTCTTCTCGTCCTTCACGCATCTCCCTCATGATTTCACCCATGACGAATCCCTGGTCTCTGATCTGTCTCTGAATTATTTCCAGGGAGGCTAACAGTGAATTGTTGATGGCCGCCTGATCATATCCGTATGGAGGTGGTCTCGGCTCATCTGGGTTTTCCTCTCTGCCTTCCATTTCTGGTGTTTCTGCAAAGTCAAAAGAATCCATCTCAGGTGCTGTCAAATATTCTGAACTTTGTTCTGCACTAAATTCTGACGCCACTAGACTGATAGAAGAAGAAGGGTGGTCGAGGGGGGACATGGTGGACGTAAACTCGGTCTCGGAGAGTGGGTCTAAACTCCTCGAAGCCAACCTAGATGAAAAAGGAGGAGTGCTCGATAGCGGTGCCACAAGATGTGGCCTAAGGGATCTCCTTCCCATCATCTTGATATATAGATAAGGGCGGATGAGATCTGGAATGCAAACAAGATGGTCAATCAAACCCCTAAATTCACCTATACAACTCCTGAGCTAATGACCGTGAAAGTCCGGTATGTTATCTTGTCAAATTTTATTAGGTGATCAGTCAATCTATCAGAGCGTTAGAGCGAGCTGTTAGGTACCCTACTTTCCTAGCCGACTATCCCAATCCACGTTCGATCTTTCCCAGCCAGTATGAATTGCGGACCGTAACCCGGTTGATCCCGCAAAATTCACTCTGCTAAGGACGTCACGGTCCGCTTTACTACTTACCGGAGAGATCCTCACTAGAGAACGACTAACCACGATTAGTAGTCAACCATAATTTTAGGCGTGGCTCTATCCTAGTGTCAGGACACTCTCTCGCAGCAGATAAATCAAACAAGGAAGGGGTTACTCTCCCCAAGACAGAATTTTTGGTGGGATGAGTTTTAAGTCAAGTTTGCATTAGCAGTCCCAATTTTATTGTTTTCACTTTTTATGTATTTTTTTCTGAGCAATCATCGTCTAACGAATTTTCCAATTTCCTTGTTATTTAAAGTCCAATAAAAGTGGGGGAGGAAAGCGGAAAAGCCTATGCGCGATCAAAGTCTATGATGCATGCAGGGATAGAGATGCGTACCTTTTCGCCAGCACTCTACATGCAAAGTGATCCGCGCATAAATTAAAGACAATATTAAAACTACCTAAATGCATGCACGAGGAAATCGCCCTAAGATGAGTAACTTCTATTAACATGAAGAATAAGTAGCTATGACTAGAAAGTGAGACCGAAGTCCGGTCTTGGGAGCCGATCGGTGTCCACCACATTGGATCCTGCACGTGTTGTATATAACTCCTCTTGGCACGTGGTCTCTAGTCTAAGTCAACAGCCTTTTCAGTTGATTTTTAGCCAAGTCCAATTACGATCTATAGGTGCAGGCAAGATATTAGGGATTGAGCCTTAACTTCTTAAGTCATCACAGTCAACAAAAAATTCTATGTCTAGGGGCTAAATCCTCGTGAAACAAATAAAAATAAAAACGAGAAAGCCGCGAAAAACACAAAATCGCGGTGAACCCCCAAGTGAACAAACACTTGGAAATTAGGCCCGAGTGCCCTAGAGAGTCCAAGTTATTACAAATTAAGTCTCTCTCTTACTTCAAATTACAAATATTTTAAACTACAAAAACTCTACAAGACGTGATGGTCTTCTCAAGCCTCCAAGTTCTCTTTGGTGCTAAGTGAGCTTTCACGTGGGTGTACAAGCGCCTAGGATAGGGCGCTTCCCTCGCTCGGCGGTACCTCGCACAAAATCCAACCAAAACGTGATTAGTCCAATCAAACAATATAATCAAATAAATATGTAAAAAGGTAGGCGAATATTCACAATCAACAAAAACACTAAACTATGATGTTGCTCCTCGGCAACAACACCATTTGATAACTCGAGAGATGCGAGGGTATAAATATATCTCACACAAGGCGGAGACAAAAGTCATTGCGGTGACCGCTTGCGAAACCTGGGTTAGTCAACAATTAACCCACAATATCAAATCAGACAATGACAAGCAAAGGTGGAGTTAAAATTTATTATAACTCTACAGAATATGTGTATAGTGAAAGTACGTGTAGAGTGTCAAACTCAGGGAGCAAACAAGATAAAACAAGGAAATAATGCACAAAGTGTAAATGTATGATCAATTGCCTACAAATATTCAAATTTTTGTGGGTTTTTACCTTTTCTTAATTTTTTATTTAATTTTTGATTTTATATTTTTGTATTTGGATTTTGAATTTTTGATTTTCTATTTCTTTTTATATTTATTTTTTTATATTTTCTTTTTTAATAATGAAGTGTATATACAATAAAGGAAAAGGGGATGCAATATATAGAGAAAAATAGGGAAAATAAACAAAATTCAGGAAATCAAATTTTTTTGGGCTTTTTAGAATTTTTTTAATGTTTTTTGTGATTTTTCTATATTTTTTTCTATTTTTTGGTATTTTTAAAGTCATAAATACTAGTAAATAGTAAATACAATATATATACGAGACAAAAAGATAGAAATAAAATAGCAAACATGAGTAAAAAATTGTCAAATTAATTTTTATATATAGATAATAGGATAAAGAAATTTCAGAAACAGAAAACACAATTTAGGAGTTTTTATGAGTTTTTTAGATTTTTATAAAGATTTTGAGAATTTTGCTATTTTTAGGTGTTTTCTTTTGTAATTTTTAGGGATTTTTGGTCAGAAAATAAAATAAACTAAAACACACGAAATATAATTTTTTGGAGTTTTTCAAAGACTTTTTATAATTTTTATATATTTTCAAATGCAATCAGATACAAAAATGGTTGTTTTTTATTTTTTATAAATATGCAAATGCAATAAAAATGCAAACTAAAAATATGGTGTTAAACTATAATACAACAAGAACACATGGTATTTTTTTGGTAATTTTTCGAGTTAAAAAGATGCATGAAATAAATGCAAACATCCAAGCAAAAATACAATACTAGCAAGGGCATAAAAGTAAATACACAGAAGTCCAAGGGCCTACTTGCAATTTTTCCAAAAAATATAACGTTAAGTACAATTTTCTGAACTAAAAATAAATACCCAAACCTGGAGGGGGTTCGCTGCAAAATGTCCAACTCACGCGCACTAGACACGTGACCTGGCAGGGGTATTTTTGCAATTTTACAAAGATCCAGGGGCTAACATGCAATTTTTCCAAAATATTACAATGTAACTAAAAAGTTCATGGACTGAAACGAAATAGACAAACCCCCAGGGGGGTCCTTGCAAAATGCCCACCACCCCACGTGAATGGGTCACGTGAGGTGACGTGGACTGGACTTAAGTGCAAATAATGAAAGTACGAGGGTCTGGATGCAAATATTACAGAAATATTTAAACTATAAATAAAAATTTATGGACTAAACATAAAATGCAAAATTGGCGAGGGTGTAGGTGAAAAATACCCACGCCTAATATCCTCGTGTGTGATCGAACGGCTGTGGAGCGCCCACTTGATACGTAGCGCTTCAAGGTTGCACGATGACGGTTCGTGCTGGACGTGGAGATTCGATCTTCGGCCGATGATCTGACGGTGGTGGCGCGGCGCGATCCAACGGCTGAGATCAGAACTGGAGCTGCAGCCCGATCGAACGGCGGAGAAGCCAAGGGGAAGAACGGGGAAGAACGTCGGTGAGGCGAACTTCCCCGAGCTCGCTCTCGGGTCTCCGGCGAGAGTTGGACTCCAAAATTGGGCTGCGAGCTCCTGGGGTCCTCTTCTAACTGCATGGGGCTCCAAAAAGCTCCGACGGTGGCCGGAGTTTGCGGGAGAGAGCGGCGAAGCTGGTGGGCTCTTGGACCCTCCGGCGAAGGTCAAAATGAGCTCCAGTCATGTCTTTGATGTCTCTGGACCTGCAAGTAACTTAAGACCAACTAGGTCAAAATGCCTCGAAGGTCGGTGAAGCGGATGGCGACGGGGAACGACGGCGCGAAGTGGAGGTCGGAGCAAGCTCCGGCGAGGTACTCGATGGGTCGATTCGATGGATAGATCTCGAAGATGATTAGGGGAAAATGATTCTACAACTAAGGAAAATAAAAAGAGAAAAGAAAAAAGGGGGGGAAAGGGGTATACCTCGATGGTCAGAACCAGAGGAGGGGGAACCTCGATGCCGGAGGTCGGCAGAGATGGTGGAGCCGATTCGAGGCTTCCTCGACTCGCCTGAGGGTACGGTTGAGGAGTTGTCACCTCCAGCAACGTGAAGAGTGCAACAGGGAGGAGGATTGGTGGCCAAGAAGGGTTCAAACTGGAGCTCGAAGATGGCGGGTCGATTATGTACAAGATGGTGGCGTCTTCTTCAAGCGAGGGCCACGCGCAAATGA
Organism: Ottelia alismoides; assembly: GCA_037367405.1. Classification (NCBI taxonomy): domain Eukaryota; kingdom Viridiplantae; phylum Streptophyta; class Magnoliopsida; order Alismatales; family Hydrocharitaceae; genus Ottelia; species Ottelia alismoides. The sequence goes on from JAZKJV010004701.1 coordinate 314,015, forward strand.
TGGAGATTTTTGCGTGATCTGCAGGCATGGCATGGCTGAGGGAAGATCAAGGAAAGATTTTCAAGAAGGAATGGAGGCTAGAGGATGGAAGGATGAGGCTCCTAAATTTCTTGAAACGGGGCAACAATCGCAAGTGTCAGGCCTGGCAGGCCTCGGACAGGGAGTTGACCGAGGTCAACACGTGACCGCTCATGGTTTGTCCAGATGGACCAACCAGGAAATTCCAAGCGATAATTATTTGTAAAATCAAAATAAAATAGTAAATGATTTTATTTATTTTAGGTTATAAAAAAATGTCTCTTATTTTATAAAGAATTTTTTGGTGATTTTTATTTATTTTTATGAGGTATATAATTACAAGTTACCTTTTATGCCCTATATAGGTATATATATAACTATATATTTTATTATTTTATTTTTACTTTGTGTATGTACTTTCTTTATTTTTGTATATTATTTTATAAATTTATAGCATATTTGTATATACTTAAATATATTTTTATTTTATTTTTCTGATATATTTTGTATACTTAATAAAATATAAATAGTAATTCTATAGGTATATGTATAGGTATTATACCTAGGTATGCTATTTATAAAAGTATTTTATTTTGTATTTTCTTTGAGTTTTTATTCTGATTTTAATATACACAATTATTATAAATAATATTTACAAAATTATAAAAATATAAAATTATGGAAATAATGACCAAATAATAAAATGAATATTTTATTCTGTACAAGTATACAATAGGGGTCCAAAACTCAACTTTCAAATCGTAGCTCCGCCAAATGTGAAACCACCTTCATTAAATAGCTTATTTAAAATTATATACAATTAAAGGTGATTTTGATGTGTTTCGAGTTTTTATTTGGAAGATACAGGTCTGGGAAGTTGGGGTCATGGAATCTTATTCAGACTATAACTTTTTATCTGTATATTATTTTTATGTGAAATCAATTTTGTATTTTTATTTATTTAATTATCTGCAACTTTTATATACAAAGTTTCTTTATTTGAGGTATAAAAAGTGGAACCAAAAATAGGTCCCAAAATAAATAATGAATGGATGAAATGAATAGGTATTTTTATTGTACTCTGGCCCGTATCTCCCCCTACTTTATTCCTTGTCGACCTATTCATCAAGATTCCTAGGTCTCGAGGTTTCGGGTCATAAAATATTTACAATATTTTATTTTTTTCCTTTTCTTTTATTTATTCTATAATTTTGGCTTTAAAAACAGTATTTTATACACTATTTACATGCACATGTATGAATGCTAAGATGCGGGAATTAAGGGTGTTTACAATTATTTGCCAGGGTTTTTGAGGCCAAAATGATAGAATAAAGATGATGAAATGTGGATTCATCACTCGTACTTATCCAAAGCAGGGCGAGGCGATACGTGGAGGTTGGAGTGCGCCCAAGACAGCCTCCTCATGTGCTCCCCACATGAGGTGCGGGCAAAATTACAGACATGCCTCGCCTTCTTTCCAGAATTACTAGAAGGCCTAGTCATGCGCGATGCGTGCGTGATTTTGGGTAATTTACATTGACATCCTCAGAAGCTTTGGTAAATTATAAGAAGACCCCATCTTGGGGTAATTTATAAAGATGCTCCTACGTATTAGGAAAATTACATAAAGGTCCTCAACAAGGGTATAATTGCAAGCTTTTAATTATTTTTATTACAATTATGCACCCGAACATATATTTGATCACATCTTGAGCATCTTTGATCGAATTTTGGCACTCTTGGTGTCATTCTGAACCTTAAATTATTCTCTATCATATTGAATATTGAAACTCTACTTTTAAGACATTATTTGACAATAATTAATTGAAGTTATTTTGGTTCTATTTGGAGCACTTGTTTTTAATTCATCAATTACTTGCTCAATGAATTAGTCCTTGATTTGTATGGATTTATTTTGGGAAAAGTAATATGATATTTATTGACATATTAATAAATTGAGAGGGGGTTGACTTGACTTTCTTGGTTGGTTCTTGCTTCATGTTTATCCTCACTTTGCATTGTCATCATATCATTGCATCAATTAAAAATCAATAAAAAAATTACATCTGTTTATTTCACTCACATGATCTAACATAGCATTATGTTCCTAGATTAAAATTATTTTGCAAAACTCATGCATCACGTTTCCTTTTTAATTAATGACATTTGCTTTAATAAAAAATTCATTAAAAATACCGCCTCGAAAACTGTGTATGAACTTTGATAGACATAATTCTAAGATGTTCCTTTGCCTCCTTGAGTTCGACCTTGGGACTTACCCAAGTAAAATGAACATAAAAACCACTCCGATTAAAATTGAATAAATAAATGTGGTTATTTCTTGATTGAGTCCAATTATCCAACGTAATTGAAAATGACACATTGATATTTGAAACAATAATTCACATCATTTCAAGAGGGTATTTTCGTATTCATCAGATTGGGAGATCAAACCAGTTAGAGAGCTTCACCTTCCACATTATCTTTATCATCATTGATGAGACTCAGTGTAGCACCCGAGCATGGAGTTTAACCATCTTCTTCCTCACCTTCATCATCTTCACCATCACCAGCTAGATGCAGATCGCTATCAGCGAGGGAGAACACATCAGTCATGGATTCTTCTTCTTCACCAGCAGCAGCATCATGTCCTATTTTAGATTTTATTTTTCCTTCCCCTTATTTTGGACAACATTAAACATACTAATTTTGATTGTCCTATTGTACATGAGGATTCTACTTTGAATAATCGAAATGAGCATTTGAATGTTTTCTCTAATTCTATGCCATTTCCTTCTTCCATAAGTAAAACAAGGAAAATCCAAAAAAACTAAAAACAACCCTATCTGATCCTGGAGTGGTTGAGATCTTACAGAACATCTTTTTAGAGATGCCACTCCTTAAGGCCATGGAGTACATGCCTGTAGTGAAAAAAGGAATGAAAGAAGCATGTATACAAAAGCGTCAAACAAAGCAGAATAGGCAAAAGAAGATAGAAAAACATATCTTGACCATGGTCATAGTTCATGTCATCAGCAACCTCCCACCCAAAAAGAAAAGATAAGGGAGAACCTCACATTTGTTGCCACATCTTTGATCAATAATTTGATTGCACTCTTCTCGATAGCGATTCCTTCATTAATCTTATTTCATCCTCTCTACTCACTGAGTTTGGGTTAGGACCTCTTAAATCGATCAGGATGCTCCTTCAGTTTGCTGATAGATCGATTAAGAGGTAGAGGGGCATTTTAGAGGACGTTATTATAATGGTGCAGGGAATGAAATTCCTTGTTGATTTTGTTGTCATGGATATGGACACACCTGCACCGTTACTCCATACTCTAATCATACTAGGTTGACTGTTCCTCCGAACGGTCGAAGCGGTAGTTGGTTACGGTACTAGAGAGATCATCTTTCACTCTAGTTGTTACAAGGTAAAAATTGAGATGATCCTCGATCCTAGACATTCATCGCCACCAATAGAAGTAGATGAGAGATAGGCAATTACACCAGATCTGAGGACTATGATTTTCTTGCTAAGTTCAGAGAGACAAATCTTGTTACTGATTTCATAGATACCCAAGAGTTCCTTTCTCAAAAGTACCTTCTGTAAAGCATAGTCAACATAACTTGCCTTGTTGATCCTACTGATGTGTTTGCTTATGGGTAGTTTGAGCTGATTACTGAGGATCAATCTGAGAGAGTTGAGGTACCTTCTGATATTCTTTGACACATCATTATGAGATCATTGTCGATATACCTCCCAATGAGATATCTGAGCCAATTGATGATTTTTCTGAGTCATGCACTGATGAGAGACACCATTCTGAGATTATTGTTGAAATATATGAGTTGTTTGTTGATTAGACTACAGAGATTTCTGAACATCTTGATGAACCATTCCTTTCTGAGAAGTCATTCATTGCAGATCTTTATGAGGTTTTACTTACTGAGCCGACAGTAGCCACGGTGGACTGTACATAGAGTAAACATCATATACCTTCTACTAGTGCAGTTACAAAGATCATCCCAGAGACGATTCAGACCCCACCTGAGCTCAAAGCTTTACCATCAACGTTGAAGTATGCATTCCTTGCAGGTCCCCTCCAAATATTTCTAGTCATCCTCAGCTTGCAATTGACCGCCGAACAAGAATCTCATGTGATAGAGGTTCTTGAGAGAAACTGCAAGGCCATTCGATGGAATATTTCGAATCTTCGTGGGGTTAGTCCAGCTTTGTGCTCGCATCACTGTAAATCCTCCAGTGAGTGTCAGCACCGCATAAATCTGAATCTAAGGGAGGTTGTCATGAAGAGATCAGGAAATGGTGTGATCCTGGCTTTATTTATCCCATTTCAGATTTCAAGTGGGTCAGTCCTTTATATTTGGTCCCGAAGAAATCTAAGATTATTATTGTGTAGAATGATCGTGGTGAGGAGATTCCGAACCATGTACCTACTTCATGACGTGTCTGTGCATATTATCGGTGCCTGAATTCAGCTACCAAGAAGGATCACTTTCCACTGCCCTTTATTGATCAGATTATTGAGAGGTTGGTAGGGAAAGAGTTCTTTTGTTTCTTGGATGGGTACTCGGGATATAAACAGGTTGCTATCGCTCTTGAGGATAAGGAGAAAACTGCTTTCACTTGTCAGTTTAGCACATATGCCTTCAGACGGATGCCCTTTAGATTGTGTAACGCACCCACTACATTCCAAAGGTGTATGTTGGATGATTTTGCTAACATGGTGGGTAGTTTTCTAGGGGTCTTTATGTATGATTTCTCGATGTACGGGGATAGTTTTGACATATGTCTTGCTCATTGAGATCGAGTTCTTCAATATTGTTGCAAGGTAAACCTAGTGCTCTCGTGGGAGAAGAGTCACTTTGTGGTGAATAATGGGATTGTATTGAGCTACGTCATCTCCAAACATGGTATGGATGTTAACCCGGCTAAGATTGATTGATTTCCAAGCTAGAGCCACCATAAAGTTTGAAGCAGTTGAGGTCAATTTTGGGATACGTTGGATTTTATAGGAGATTTATTAAGGACTTCATCAAATTCACCAGACCTTTGACTGAGCTCCTGTACAAGGAGAGTGACTTCGTTGTTGTTGATAAAGTCCTTCTTGCCTTCCATCAAATGAAAGACATGGTTACTATTGCTCATATCCTATAGCCACCTGATTGATCTCTTCCCTTTGAGATCATGACGGACACGTCAGGTTTTGCAGTTGGAACTATTTTAGGGCATCGAAGGGATGAGATACCATTTGTTATACACTATGCTAGCAAGACTCTGGATGAGGCACAACAGAATTACACAGTAACCGAGAAGGAGATGCTAGCAGTTGTGTTTGGAGTAGAGAAGTTCAGATCTTACCTCCTTGGTTCCCATGTTATTGTGTACACGGATCGCACTACCATACAGTATTTACAGGAAAAGAAGGATGCCAAATCATTCCTATATCAGATGGATCCTTCTTCTCCATGAATTTGATTTAGAGATTGAAATAAACCTGGAGTTCAAAATGTTTTGGCAGATCACCTTTCTCACATTACAGATGCAGATACTTCTTAGCAGAGCATGATCCCTGTTTCTGAGACTTTTTACGATGAGACCATTTTGTCTGTGGACTCACTCCCATGGTATGCTAATATTGTGAACTATCGTGTCTCCAAGAAAGTTCTACAGGATTGGCCAAAGCATAAGGTAGACAGATTTCTGTCTGAGATACATTTTCACCAATGGGAGGATCCATACATATTTCATGAGGGTTCGGATTGTATCTGGAGTAGGTAGATTCCTCAGGAGGAATACTCTAACGTATTTGAGCATTGTCACAAATTAGAATATGGTGGGCATCATTCGAGGAAGCACACGACAACTAAGATTTTACAGAGTAGCCTATGGTGGCCAACATTATTCAAGGATGCTACAGAGTATGTTCGAAGTTTTACTGATTGTTTGAAGATGGGAGGAACTATAGGTTCCAAAGATACTATGCCCCTGAGATATATACGGATTTCTGATGTTTTTGACGCTTGGGGCATAGACTTCATAGGCCTATTTTTTGTCAGTAAGGGATATTAGTACATATTGCTTGTCGTGGATTATGTTAGTCAATGGGTGGAGGCTATCCCCACCTGAGCTGTTGATAGTCGTACAGTGTGTTCCTTTCTCAAGGACCATATTATTGCATGGTTCAGGATTCCCAAGATACTCATTTCAGATGAGGTAAGCCATTTCATTAATAGAGAAGTTAAGAAGTTTGTGAAGGAATATGCCATTGAGTACAAGGCTGCGTCTCCTTACCATCCATAGACTAATAGCTTGGTTGAGATTTCAATTAGAGAGATCAAGATTATATTGCAAAAACTTATACATTAAGATAGGAGGAACTGGTCCCAAATGCTTGATATATATAGAATCAACCACGGAGAGGAGTGTATCATGATCTAGATATGGCTTCAACTACTGTCCGTTCACAGCAAATGGTTGTGCGTCATATGGCAACCAAGATATGGCAATACTACCATTGTCATGCACAACTCTCACAATGAATGATTCTGACCATTTACTTTTCAATTTGCCTGGAAACAACTTCAATTTGGCGTCAAACAACCATACTTTCTGATAAGGGGAGAAGGTCTTTCTTCTAATGTCTCTATCATGCCAACGCTTGACTTTCTTCGTATACATGAGTGAGTTGTCGTATGCAGAATCTCGGAATTCTAGCTATCTATTCGGATCCAACTTCATATTCTTTCATGATTTCTCATAATTAGGATTGCAAACACAGAGTGCCCATAATGATTTATGAATTAATTCTACCTGTAGGTGGCAAGGCTTTCCATACATCAATATGTAGGGAGACATACCCAATGTAGTATCGGACGATGACTTTTTGACATCTTCTATGTCTGATACATGAGCTGATTTTCTCTTGTACATATCCTTTCATTTTATTCCTTCTTCTTCTTCCATTTTTATCATTCACCTCTTTTTCTGTGTGTGTGTGTGTTATACTTAGGATGTTCTCTATCCTAAGTATATGAGAGGTGAATAACTTAAGTTGTTCATATTTGTCTTGTTTTATCACTCCTGTTGTTGCTTATACTTACTGATCCTTTACCCTAAGTATAGGGGGCGATGTTGTTCATACCATCTTTTTCATGTTTTTATTTTCTTTCATTCTTCTAATCTCTAACTTATCCTTCAACCTATTAATATTATTTTCTATACTTAGGGATATTTTACCCTGAGTATAGGGGAGGACGAGTCGAGTCATTGAGTCTGTTTATTGTATTCCTCTATGTTCCCCGTTTGTATATCTATACTTAGGATTATTTGATCCTAAGTATGGGGGGTCATCGACTTCTATTCTTTTCATCTATTCTTTGAGCCGTTGTTGTATAGTATTCTTTTCGCTTTTCTATACTTAGCACGAGTTATGTCTTCTTTTATAGCTCTTTGATCACTATGAGGACATAGTTCGAGCTATGTATGGGGGATGTCATATATATTGTATATACACTTTATCAATAACTTGTACTTTTATTAATGAAAATGGCTATAAAAATAAAAATTATTTTATGTATATTGTTGTAAATGTATTTTGTTAGAGGGATATAAATTATGGGATGTATATATTCGTAAAACCCATGTGTGTATAAAAACTTTAATCATCTTCCTCCTGTAAAATTCTTTATTGTATATAATTTTTTTTTATAAAAACTTGTATTTAAAACTAGTATCTAAAATCCTCTTGTAAAATTTTGTATAAAATTTGTATAATCCTTGTATGTACTTATATATATTTACTAACCCTTTTTCTTAAAACAAAAAAAAGCTTAATATCCATAAAATTTTCAAAACTCTCTGAAAACCTTTTCAAAAATATTTTCCTTTTTCTTTTTTTTAAATGTATTTTGTATATATTTCTTGCATTTGCATGTGCAAATTTTAGAATATTATTGACATTTAAACTAGTCTGGAATAAAATTAAGGAATGGAGCTTGGTTATGACCTTAGTCCACTTAATTTCAGAGGAACCTTATAAGAACTGGAGTTGAGACTTTTCATGTCCTAACGACTTATTTCTTTGAGCACACAAGACTATGTTCACATGTCATCTTGATTAGTCTAAGTAGAATATTTAACAACACATACATGATTCTTCTAGACCGTGGCTTAACTTGGACAAGCACTCTATACGTAGCTCTTCATGGATGAGGTGGTGAGGGGGCAGAATCCTTTGGCTTGGGGTAGCACACGAGTGTGTAACAATTAGTGGAAACATATGTCTTCCTTTAGGGAGGGTAGTGCATCTCAACCTAGTCTAGTAGCATTGAGGTATAATGATAGGATGTTGTGGGGTTGCAATAACACTTCGAAAGAGAGATAGTCTACTGGCTCAAGAAGAAAAACTCCTTATGTACATGTTGCACCCTTGTATATATTTAAAAATGCAAAGACTCCAAAAAAGTGGACAAGACTGATTGAAAATAAAACGCATGCTGGAGTGTACAGTCAATAAGCAAGGATGAGCTTCAAAGTCAAATAATTGTGACCTTGTATATGGATGACCTGGTTATACTGGTCATGCATCCAAGGATAGGTAGCTACACTGGCTACCATCCATTCTTTTCTCTACCCCTCTCTTGAGCTGGTTGCACTTGAACTGAGAAGGGAATATCTCCCTGGCGAGCCCTAAAATGCCTTGCTTAATTATCGTGAATTATCGTGCGTTTAAAAAGGTGACGTCTTGTTGTATGCGGGCAATCGAAATCGGTCAAGAAAAAACCACAAGAAATTTTAGTCAATTCTAATCAATGTGGTTTTATGTTTATTTTTCTTGGGCAAGTCCCAAGGTCGTACTCAAGGAGGCAAAGGAACAACCTAGAATTTTATATATCAAAGTTCGTACACGGTTTTCAAGGCAGACTTATTTTTATTTTTAATGCAAGTTTGGGATGCAAAATGCAACTTTGACTGATTTTAGGGACTAAAATGTAAAGATCAATCAAACAATGTCCGCAAAAAGTGAAATTTGGCCAAGATGACAATTATGATGAAAGGCGTGCACTGTAAACTTTTTTGAATTTTTGGATGCAAGATAAATTTTTTTTATGAATTTTTGAATGCAAACAAAGTGAATTTCAATAATTAATTATAATAAATATTAAACCTAATTATTTTCAAGGGATAAAATTATCCAAAATCTATCACTGGGTGATGGATCTCAGAAAAATCCTAAACCTAAAAAATACAAGATTTAATACTTCTAAAAATTAAATATGGAAATATGTGCAATGATTTTTAGAGAGAAAACGATGCATGCAAATGCAATTCTTTTTAGGCACAATGTAAACACAACTAATTCTACAATCCTTGATTTTCAGCAATTTTCAGAGTTGTGGTTAATTAGTTATGAATTTCAGAGCACAAAATGGGCAAAATATATAATTTTCCATAAATAATTAATTATTAATTAATCACTGATTACAAAAATTTCAAACATATGCCATGATGTAGAGAATTAGTTATAGAACAAAATTCTTATTTTTGATAAATTAAATAATGCAATGTAGCAGTTCGACACAACGAGGGAACATTGGGGTATTTATGCAATTACAATAAAGAAAAAGAATTAAAATAGGCATAACAGAGACTAATTTGTAATTACCAGAAGTCAGGGGGGATCCTGCGAAATCACCAGAGGGTCCCGTACGTAGCACGTGACCTCTAGATGTGGTCTTCTTTGCAAATAAGATAAAACCTGAGGGATTTATTATAATTTCCCCAGCAGACATGTGCGTAGCACATGACCCTTGGGAAGCTGGCGTCCCCCAGACGCACTTGCGCCACACGTGTGTGGGGGTCTTGGGACCCTTGCCCGGCGATGCGACGGTGTAGTAGGAGCGGAGGGTGGCAGCGGAGGCGACCGACGGAGGAGTAGCGTTCGGCAGCATTGACAAATCGTAGACTGATATTGATGATCGTCCTCCGACCGACACACGACCAAGGGGACGTCGGGGCGGAGGCATGAAATCATCGAAGCAGCTGTGATTGTTGGCGAAACTGCGACTGGGGGGATGGCATGTTGTCGATGGCGATGCGCTAATGTCGAAGATGACGATAAACTCAGGCGGATTGTTGGAGAAGCTTGCGTGGAGTGGACATTAATGCATCGTTGACGGAGATGACGATGAAGCAGGGAAGCCAGAAGCTTCAGCTCTACGGCTTGGGCCGGAGCACATCAGCAACAACCCGAGGGGGGCTCGGCCATGGGCTGCGATGAGCTTTGAAGCTCGGATCTTGCCGAGAGAGGAGGAGGGTCGGGCTGTCCCCACCGGTCCTCTACGTTTAGGTGCTAACGACGGATAAAGGATGAGAAGGGGCAGCGATGCTCTTTTATAGGATGAGGACGGGGTTTGGTCAATTATAGAAGATGATCAGTGATTCGATTTCGTCTCGGGACTGATTGTGATTGGAATGAGACCCGATTGGAATCGACGAGGGATTCAACGAGGATCTGCGAGGGAGGAGAATGGAAAGCGGCGGGGGATTCGCGGGCATGGGGAGATGGAGGGATTAGCGAAGCCTCCCAGATTGGGAAGGGGAGGAAGGAGACGAGGCTGGGGACGTCCGATCGGCCGAGATTGGACGGCCCAGATGCCTCCACGTGGTAGCCAGGGGGCAGATTGAGGAGCACGTGCAGGGCACGTGCGGTGCTTTTTATTTTTTTTATAAAAACGGAATAATAAAAACCTCAAAAATGGGTGACACGTGGCGACTCCGGGAGCTACCACATGTCAGCCCCACAAAAATCGAAAAATAAATACCTTAATAAATACATACAAAGTAGTAAATGACCTCTGATCGAAAAAGTTTCTTCACAAAAATTTCTCGTCTTAATGTGATCTACAACTTTTGTGAAGGGACTAAAACCAAAATCGATCATTTGCATAAAGTGATATTTTGGGGTATCCCATGTACATAGCATACCTTGATTTTTGGGTTTTATAATTTTTTGTCATTTTTAAATAAGATAGAAATCCTGAAAAAATATGATAAAATCAAATATAAATATTTACACATTAATCTATTTTTTTGGTTTATATGAAGTAATAAAAAGAAGAAATAAAATAAACGACGAAAAAGACAACTTTTGTACAGACAGTTAGTGAAGACTTAGACTTACTTAGTTTCTTTGATTTCAAGCTCAGTTTTGATTTGGATTTTTACATATTTTAATAAAACTTTCATGAAGGAAAACAAATGAAAAAGAAATAAAATAAAATAGGTTAACTATGTATAGAAAGTAATAGATCAAAAACCGTTAAAATACAAAATGTACAAAAGAGGCCCAAAACCCAACTTTCACATATGAGCTCCGATTCAATTGAACTTCATCTTATTTTAAAGGTAATTGAATGTACATTATTTCAAAAGTGAGTAAGATCGAAATGGACCCTGGATGGGGAAGATATGAAGGTTTTAGTTCGGAAATCCTAGAACCAGGGTTTGGGTTTTTGGTCCACTTATTTAGGTTAGTGATTTTTTTGTATTTTTCGCTTATTCTTGTTAGTGATATGTATATAGTGGAGGTGGTTTTGGGTCAATTGGAGTTAGCATGAATTAGTTAAAAATCGAGGAAGTCATGCTATTTATAGGTCAATTTTGGCTGGGATTTTTGGCTTCTTATTTGTGCGAAAATAAGTAATAAAATGCAATTCTTATCAAAAACATGCATGAATGCTAATTATGCAGAATAAATAAAGAAATGCCGATATTTTTAGGGATTAGCGCCTAATTAATGACTTTTAGAGTTATGAATCTGAGATTCATCATCCCCCTATACTTAAACCATGCTCGTCTCTGAGCATCAAAAGCAATGCAATGAGGTGAAATGAGATTGGGTTCCATACCAAAACCATGAGCTGAAGGTGAAAATGAATCTAGACCCAACCTTTGGATTATTAGTATGGCGGAACTTCTATGAGACTGAGAATTTTAAAATCAACAGCCTTCAATTTCTACACATCATTGTCACAGTTTCGGCTCAGAAGTCGTCTTAGAACAATCCTCTTCCCAAAGCATACTCCATGAACATTGAACAATCTACTCATGTGTCTGAAAGGTTTTAGCTCTTCCCATCTAGAATGCCAGACTACCATGCAAACCTCCTCTCCAGTAACTCATCCTGAGGGAGTCAGGTATTTCCTTCTAAGGTCTCTCGCACTGTGTTCACAATCGAAATGGGGGAGAAGTTAGAAGAAGGAGAAAAGAACTGGAGGGTGGAGAGTGTAGTCACCTCTCCTTGTGAAGTCAGGCAGTTTAGACAAGTCTCCACCTAGTTCTACAGGTTTTCTTGAAGCTTGGACCTTTTTAGTCTGATATTTATTTAGTAGTGGCTTCTTTGTATTTGGATTTTTGGTAGTTCTGCTTGGATCTTGTTATGCCCCTACGGATTTGGAATCTTCTTTTTCCATACACGTTTTGGGGTCTTAGAAAAAATTGTGCCCAGTCGTCCATCCCTTTTTCGAAGATTTATTTCAACATGTACTCCGATCTTTAGATTTCCATGCTGTCAGAAAAGAAACTCATACAGTCTTCCAACATCCCGTCTAAGTTGAGCTAAGTGCATAGTGCGAGAGTACAAATTAATTCCTTATTCAAGAGTTGTATCCATAATGAAGAGACCCTGTTAGACACTAAGAGTCAAACGCTGCACATTGTCATGTGGAACTCAAAGAATTAAGTCATAGACCTGAAGTTTCTAAAATCTTATTTCTCAGTGAAGTTCCTCTAAAATTAGGTGGATTAAGGTCAAGTCCATACCACTCTCGATTTCTGCTCAATACTCGGTTCAGAATCGAAGGACTTTAAATAAATGCAAATGCATGTAATGCTGGATGAAGTCCAGGTGTGTGAAATATAGACAAAAACTTTTTCCCTTTTTTTTGAATTTTTTTGCAAAAGTTTTTATATGAAAAAATGAATAAGAAGCCATTTTTTCAAAAAAATTTGGTTTGACACAGTCAGTGTTAGTAGCAAAACTTTTTTTCTTTTTGTTTTGTTTTTTTGTTGTTTTTTTAGTTACCCACCCCGTAAATACATCTAGACTTACGTAAATGTACGAGATATGGGTAAAATATATACACAGTATATATACGCACCCCCTATACTTAGCGAGTGTTGTGTTCTCAGAGCACAAGAAGCGTGGAGAAGACATAGCTCGGGCTAAGCGTAAGAGAGTGAAAAAGAAAAAGAACAAGAAACATCGGTCTGCCCCCCTATACTTAGGTTCTGAACAGTCTAAGTATAGAAGAAGAGCGAAAATGAGGCGGTCGGGATATGTGAATGAGGATAGTATATACAGATGACCATCGGTTCCCCCTATACTTAGGCTCTGGTCAGACTAAGTATAGAAGAAGGGTGGAAATGAGGTGATCGTGAGAATGGTATGTACATATGGCATCGGTCCCCCCTATACTTAGGCCTTGGCCTAAGTAAAGAAAGATGTACAAGGAGACCGATGTGGTCAGGAGGGAGGGTGGGTAGCCGATGATTAAGGTGGTTTTCGACCGATCTTCTTGTGAGCCTGCGGTGGAAGATCATAATGATGAGAAAGAGATGAAGTATATGACTCCCAACTATTATCAGTGTTATTCTCGGAGAAATCATGTTGGATAATAGATGAAGTGTATGAGTCAGATGAAAGATAACCATCGTCGGAGTTATCCTCAGAGGAATAGTATTTGAAAGTGGAGGCACTCCAGATATTCTTGTCTTTTAGTTGCTTCTTCAGTTGTTTTCGCAGAATTCGTTCCTTCTTGGGATCAAGCGATTCGTCCTTGGATGAATACTCTGAGGCACCAATCTCAGTCAGATCATAAGAAATTATTCCAGTATATTTGATGAGACCATGAGAATCAGCTCTGGATGAATAATAGTGAGGAACGGGAGTCGTCTAATGGGAATCGAAGTTTGGATCCTTACGAAGATATGGTTTTAGAACTGCCGAACAGACCTCACTCATGTAGATTACCTTTTCCGGACCTAATGAGGGATCATCAGATGATTCCTCTTCCGGAAGGTCAAAGGTGACTTTCTTTTTAGATGAAGGAGCAGCCATTTTTTTGTGAAAGTGTTGGTCCACTTGAGTCTCCAGATGAATAACCGTTGAAATTTTTCTCCTTGATCGTTGTTCGTCCCGAATGTTTGTTCTTAGTTTTCTTGATGTTGGTGCACTCCTGAGTTGAATTGATTTGTTCAAGGTAGTCAAAGTAGGTTGACTCAGGGTGAGCCCATGCATGTCTCAGGATCATATAAGAAACACTTTTCTATGGTGAGATCCGTAGGAAATGCAATAGTGGGGAGAGTCTCTGCATGTTCGTTCTCAATTGACTTGACGTTGGAGCATTCCTGTATCGATTTGATTTGATCAAGGTACTCAGAGTAGGTTGACTTAGGGTGCGCCCATGCATAAGTCTCAGGATCATATGAGTCATCTATTCGATTTTCCATGGTGAGAGAAGTGGGGAATGGAACAGGAGGGAGAGTCTCTAAACCAATAGTCTCATCAACAACTGCTATCTCAGGTGTAGCAACGGGAGGGCTCTTCTACCGTTTGATGATTACGACTGTGCGGTAAAATTGATTTATCGTGTCTCACACTCAATAATTGCCTTATCCAATGCCAAGAATGGCTTTCCAAGAATGATCGGAGACTGGGTGAATTCTCCTTGATGCTCAATATCTATGATCGTGAAGCCCACTTTGAGCGGAGCACCTTGGAATGTCATGATGAGAGAAATGGTTCCACTCGGTCGCTTTATCGATCGATCAGCCAGTTGAACGATCTCTTGTATCTTCCTGATAGGTTTGAATTTGAGCTCGTTAAATAGAGAGGTTGGGAGGATATTAATTGGTGAGTCGTCATCAATTCGAGTGTGGGAAAATATTGTGCCTTTGATTCCACAGTCAAATCTGGGCAACCGCTTCACTATGCAGCTCTTGGTTTTTCTCCTCAACACCAAGGAGGAGGCCATTGATAAAATATATCTTTCAGTCTTTGTTCTTGTCCTGTCTGACTTTTTCATCATTAATTTGTCCATTACAAATCCTTTAAGGTCGGGGAAGTATTCAATGGCCTGTATAAAGGGAAGTTCAAAAATCAATCATTTCTCAAGTGCTTCCCGTAAAGTAGGATCCAAATTCTTCAGATCTTCTTCAGTCTCAATTTTTACGAATTTTTCAAGATTTTTGATTTTTTGGGTGTTTTTTAATATTTCAATTTTTTTAGTATTTTTTATGTGGTGTGTGGATGTGGTATTTTCCATCGATGATGAGGAACTTAGATTTGTTGAGTAAGAGTCAGAGGCATAGTCATCCCTAAGGGAGTAATATGCAGAAGTGTCACTGTCAGAGTCGTTCCTAGGGTGAACATATTCTAAATTGATGAATATCCTCGGAATTTTCAACATGAGATCTAATCTTTTTCTCATCCATTTTTATGTACGAGCTACCATAGAATGAAATTATTCAGTCGGTGAGCTTTCTAAATTTCTCCTCCACTAATACATACCTCTAATTTATCCTCGAAACGTCATCCTCAAAAATCTTTTCATGATCAATCATGGGAGCAGTTGGTGTATGTTCTTGTTTTTGAATTTGATATTCAGTAATTTCATCTTCGATGTTCCTATATGAGCTGAGAGAAGAGTCTTTTGGAATATCCAATATATGATCGTTATTTTTTGAAAATTTCTCCTCAAAAATTATGGAAGGAGGATGCTTAGTGGAAGGATTTTGCGGGAATTTGTAGGTCTCATATTCAGAGTGTCGTGACTCAGGCATGTAATGTTGGTTTGAGTAGAGTCTACTTCCATGGTCATGATTGATCGTATCCTCAAATAATGGGGTCATACAGGGTGCATATGTGTCGATATCATCTGTCTGGTCCTCTGTATGTATAGGCTGATCAAAGAAGTGGTATTCGGGTTGGTCAATAGGGATTTGAACATCACGATCAATCTAACACTGATTATCCTTAGGTGCGAGCCTCTCCATCTGGTGTGATTGGGTTTGGTTTCTAAGCCAGTCATGAGCCTCAAAAGTGATTTGATCTTGAAATGGTTCATTAGCGAGAAACCGAGAATAAGACGATTCAGTCTAGGATGGTAAGTGATCATGCGTGGTCACATGTGGTGGAGGTGAAAAATCTAATACTTTGATCGGATGATTTGAGTAGAATGGTTTGGATTTTAATGAGGGGATCGGATTCATCCGAGAGTGAAAATCTCCTTCAAATGTTGGAGGATTATTGAAAGACGAGGGTTTAGTCGATTTGGGCCTGATCGAGACAAATTCATTTTCATAATATAGATCAGATGGTTACTCGGACCATTATCTTGTTTTTGTCAAAGGAGGTTGATGATGAATCGACATGATTTTCAAAAGAAATTTTATCAAGGAGTTGGTTGGCACAAAGTTGTGGCTTTTGATCTTTGAAAACGGTTCACGCACACCAATGAAATACAAATCAAATCCCAGGTTCACCAACTCACACAATGAAGCCGCAAGAGTTCGGCAATTATCTTTTCAGTTTTAGCTGGTGATAAGATAATCTTGGAACGTAATTAGCGAGCTGTTAGGTGCTGAAAAATTTCCTAGAGACTGGCCCGAATTCTTACGACTAGTTATGCCTACTTTCAGCCAGTATAGGTGTAAGTATGGACCGTAAAACGGCTACCCGTGTTACTTAAGGACAAAGCCTTATGTAGTGTCATTTAAACCACCCACTCTGTTAAGGAAATTCTGATCGTTTACCGGCTACCCGTAGATCCTCACTGAGAAGTAGCTAATCATTTTTAGAATCAGTAGTCTGAACGAAAATTTTGGAGCTGGACTATAACCTTAAGTGTCGTCTCTCGCTCACTCAGAAAAATATCGAGGTTGCTCTCCCGCAAAAATTCTTGATTTTATGGGTTATTTAAAATCGGCTATATTTAGCAGTCCCAATTTTAATTAAGTGATCACTGAAAATTTAAAATGAGCACAAATGCACGCCTACCATCCAGTCCAAATTTCCTTTTAATATTATGTGACAAAACAGAAGGGAGAAATTCGGGAAAAGTCGATGCACGTGAAAAACGATGATGTATGCTCAGTTAGAAGACTTACAGTGATTCCTCGCAATTTCCATGTGGGATGCAATACAAGAAATGAATTATTATTCTAAATGAATGCAAGTCGATGAAAAACCGTACCTAGCAGAAAGTTTTATTAACCGGGAAGAAATGAGTTAAGTTTTTGACTAAATTGAATGATCTAATGTGCGTATCGGTTAAAGTGAAGTGTGTCTGTAGGCCCTACGAGCATAATACAAAATTTAAAAGCTCAAATTGCCATATGTGCAGGTCTATCCTAAGCGCCACTCAAGTCGGGATCCACCCTCACCGAAGAGTGAAACAGGCCACGACACACCACAGAAAAAGTTTGAGGTCTTGTTACACACGTAAGAGTCCAAACAGACAACGCTATAAATAAGCAATTAATTATAAAAATTAAAATTGCAGAAAAATAAATCCTAAACTCTACGCTCTCTCATGACTCGACTTGATCTTAATTTTAATGCAGCTTTTCGGAAGTCGGTGAAGATCCGTCGGTTCTTGAAAAACTGTTCCATGTACGTCAGGTACCTCGCAAGAAAAATAAGAGAGAGTGTGTAAGAAAGTGACTCAAAAATAAATAAAAATAAAATAAGAAAATAAATGCTAAAAATAAAATAAAAATAAATGCAGGAAAAAATGGAAAATTTACAATTAAAAATTCGGGGGTCGGACTACTCGAATGCGGAAAACCGAAAAAAATATTCAAAAAACAAACCCCTTTACCTCCCCGACAATGGCGCCGTCTGACGGGTCCAAGAAATGCCCTGCTTAATTATCGTGAATTATCGTGCATTTAAAAATATGTCGTTTCGTTGTTGGCGGGAAATCAGAATCGGTTAAGAAATAACCACAAGAAATTTTAGTCAAATTTAATCAATGTGGTTTTATGTTTATTTTACTTGAGCAAGTCCCAAGGTCGAACTAAAGGAGGCAAAGGAACAACCTAGAATTTTGTCTATCAAAGTTCGTGCACGGTTTTCAAGGCATTCTTTTTTATTTTTAATGCGAGTTTTGGATGCAAAATGCAACTTTGGCCGATTTTAGGGATTTAAAATATAATGATCAATCAAACGATGTCCGAAAAAAGTGAAATTTAGCCAAGATGACAATTAGGATGAAATGAGTGCACTGTAAAATTTTTTGAATTTTTGGATGCAAGATACTTTTTTATGAATTTTTGAATGCAAACAAAGTGAATTTCAATAGTTAATTATAATAAATATTAAACCTTATTATTTTCAAGAGATAAAATAATCCAAGATCTCACTATATGATGGGTCTTAAAAAAATCCTAATCCTTAAAAATATAAGATTTAATACCTACTAAAAATTAAATATTGAAATATGTGAAATGATTTTTAGAGTGCAAACAATGCATGAAAATGCAATTCTTTTTGTGCATAATGTTAAACACAACGAATTCTACAATCTTTGATTTTTCAGCAATTTTCAAAATTGTGGTTAATTAGTTATGAATTTCAGAGCACAAAATGGGCAAAATATACAATTTTCCATAAAATAATTAATTATTAATTAACTACTGATCACAAAAATGTCAAACATATGCCAAGATGTAGACAATTAGTTGTAGAACGTAATGCCTATTTTTGATAAATAAAATAATACAATGTAGCAGTTCGACAAAATGGGGGAACACATGGGTATTTCTGCAATTACAATAAAGAAAAAGAAATAAAAATATGCAGAACAGGGACTAATTTGTGATTAACAGAAGTCAGGGGGGCTCCTACAAAATCGCCAGAGGGTCACCTGCATAGCACGTGACCTCTGGCTGTGGACTTCTTTGCAAATAATAAAAACGTGGGGGAATTTATTGCAATTTTCCCAACGGTCACGTGCGGAGCACGTGACCCTGGGGAAGCTGATGTTCCCCCGACGCACGTGTGCCTCACATGCGTGGGGGTCTCGGGACCCTCGTCCAACGATGTAGCGGTGTAGTAGGAGCGGAGGGTGGCACCGGAGGCGGCCGGCGGAGGAGTAGCGTTCGGCAGCATTGACGAATCGGAGGCTGACGTTGATGATTGATGAATCCATGATTCAACATCTTTATTCTTTTTTAGCTAAAACCCTTGGTAAAACACATGTACATATTCATTAATTCTCATTATTTACCATTCATCATGTATTTGTTAACAATGTATATTTATCATTCTTTTTAACCAAAATAAAAGAATAAAGGAGAAAAAGAAAAAGAAAAGAAACAAAGAAGGATGTATTTATAAAATAAATGCAGACTGACCCGGACCCTGAGAGAAGGTCAAGACTTACCTGATCGACCAGGAATAAAGTAGGGGGAGATAGGGTCCATAACTTATAAAAATCAAGAAAACCAAATCTCACTTGTACATATTCACCATTTTCCACCTTGCACATATTTTCACCTATTTTATTTATCAATAAAATAATTTACAATTAAAAATATTTCCTTCTTGAAAGTTGTTTGTAATAATGTATACTAATTTATAAAAATATCAGAAAAATTATTTAACCAATAAATAAATACAATGAACCTAAAAAGCCTAAAAGTCCAACTTCCCAGGTTCATAACTATTTATAGAAAACTCCAAATTGAGCAAACTCACTTTTAAACTTCATTTTATAATTAATACTATTTATTAAAAATATCAAAAAAATCGTGGAACAAAAGGTGTGAGTTTTGGCATTTGGACCCCTTTGTATATATGTACATTATGTGTATAAAACTTCTTTATTTTCTATCTATTTATTCATAATTCCAAATAACTTAATTCTTTTTCTGAAATGTTCATAAAAATCACTGAAAAAATACAAAAATATAACTTAAAAATAAATATCAATAAATATCAATAAATCTTAAAATCTAAAAGTCATAAAGCCTAACTTCCAAACCTCACAACTCAGTCGTATGAACTCTGATTTGAGTGTACTCAATTTAATGTTCATTTAATAAAAATATCAATCAAATAAAAGTGGTTTCACTGAAATCAGAGTGAATATGCAAAAAGTATGTTTTGAGACCTTATGGGCATATTATTTATTTATTTGTGCACATATTGTATTTTTAAATATTTTGTATATATTTATTTTATTTATATAAAATGAAAATAAAAATAATAAAATTAGAAAATAATCAAAAATAAAATAAAATATTTATTATATAGGTATTTTATACCTATTAATAAAGGTTTTTATTTATTTTACCTTATTTAATTAATTTATTTTATTTATTAAAAATCACCATAAAATTATTTAATAAATTAATAACATTATTTATTTTCATTATTTTGTAATTTAAAACCATTTATTTATCTATTTATTGTATTTATCTTTTATTCAATCTGTTGTTTCGTCATTTTCCCTATTTCGTCCTTTTCCTCCTCCAGCAAAAAAAATCTGCTCGTTAGGCTGTTTTCTCCAAATTTTCTAGAGCGGGTCATGGATCGGATCGACTTGATTAATTTATTTTCATTATTTTGTAATTTAAAACCATTTATTTATCTATTTATTGTATTTATCTTTTATTCAATCTGTTGTTTCGTCATTTTCCCTATTTCGTCCTTTTCCTCCTCCAGCAAAAAAAATCTGCTCGTTAGGCCGTTTTCTCCAAATTTTCTAGAGCGGGTCATGGATCGGATCGACTTGATTTATTCACCAAAATAATAACCTCACAACTCTAATGTTCACCCACATAAAGTTTCAAATTTCCTGCCTCGTTTTGTGTGCCTAATTGTTATTCGATGTTTCTCATCTTATAAATAAGGCCCCATCTTCTTCCTCCTCCCATCTTTGGCCATATTCTCCATTCTGGTGAGCTTCGTCATTCCTCCAGAGTGACAGCAGTGAGTGTGTCGATGAAGCGAGGAGAGGTGCGATCCGGCCTTTGATCCGGCGATCCGGCGCTGTGCTCCGCCTCGCGCGAAGCCGAGCCTCCGGCACCGCCGAGCCGTCGAGGCAACGACCCGAAGCTTCTTGGAGCTTCAGCCCAGGCAATTCACTCCATTTAGGTAATCTTAGATTTGTTTTCGTTATGATTTTGCTCATTTTTTGATCGATTTCAGTAGCCGTAGATCCAGATATGTTCTCTGGTTGTTGTGATTGGATGACCATCATCTTTGTTTGATACACAACCCACCGCACGATCCGCCTTCATCTCTGATTCCCTGTATATTCTTCTTCTCTCTTCCATACCTTCCAGATACGATCACGGATATCCAAAGCTCCGAATCCCCCACCGTCGACGGAGCCCCACTCACCCTTCCTATTCTGTTCTAGACCGAGCCATGCGCCCAAGTCGTTAATCTATTGCAGGTATTGACTCATTTCCTGGAGCAATCTCGTAGTCATCGCAGGCGTACGAATATCAATACCTTCATCTGAGATCGAATGGAGAGAATAATTGGAGACGCCATCAACGGGAGTCTAATTTACTCGATATCCTTCCTGTCATAGCAAAAATGCCATGCACAGCTCCTGTATGTCAAGGTAATGCCATTTTTCCAGGAATAATACATTCAATCTGTATGCGTGACTCAAACTATCTTTCCAATTGCATTAAATTCTGTGAGTTGCATTGATTTTTTCTTTGGTTAAAGTTAATCTGATGTAGGAATCTGAGTCAAAATTGAGATTTCATATCGAAGTGATTTTGAGAATATTCTTTGGTGATTACGTAACCTGCATCAATATTTGAATGATAAATGTGAACAAAGGTTTCGTTGTACACTCTTCATGTTGGACATGCGAGCCCACGGCGATCCATTATGTAATAAATGTTATTGCAAATATCATTCCCTAATCTGAAATGAAGAATACATAATTTGCATAATAGGTCCCTTAGTACAATTAGGGTTATGTACCATGGCCATCTTAATGATCATACAGCTGTAGATTCAATTATTGAATCATAGAGGATGGTGCTTAGATGAATATCTAATGAGTTAGATTGAGGACTCATCAAGCACCGCCAAATGATTATCAAGAGATGATCTCCAACCTGAGTAGGAGATGGCAATCCTTTCTCAGATAGGTTGATATCTGACCGACCTCTTGATGCAAGTCCTCTTCATATGAATGGAGATTCGGAGGTGTCAGATTAGTTAGGTCAAAGAGTTGATTTAACGAGATCGAGATAACCAAAGTCCTATATCATATGCTGTCATGATATAGGCACGCGTCCTATGACCGGAGACAGATGTGTTACTATATGTCTAAGAATGTACATTTGGCAGACCAATAGGTTGATGACCTGACCAAGGTCTATACACCGGCGTTGGTGTGCATATAAGGGCATATGAGTAATACGATCTCTCAAAGGGATCATACAGGTTCACTACTGAATCGGAAGATATGAGCTCACTCATGAGATATTGGGAAGAATCAAATTCCGTGCGCACGGTCGTCTCGCTTTGGAAGCTTGACTGAATTTGTAGGTTTGATATATATTTTTGGAAAGTATATGATCAAGATCTAGGTATGATATACGCTTTTGGAAAGTATATGATCGATACCAACTCCCAATAATCAAAATGAGAAACTTACTGATAAAAACCTTGAAGTAGACAGTATAAAGTTGATCTAACTGAGTCTTCCAGTATGCAGGGTGTACAGGTATTGGGAATACCTGAGGGTGATGTGATCATAAAACGATTGTATAACCATGACGCTTCCATTCCCAGGGAGTGATGAAACGGGTCTGGATTTTAGTGACTCCTCTCAGTAGAGAAGTAATCTGATCTTGATCCAAATATTGGACATTGATCTGAATGTGATTCAGATTCAATGAGAAGATTAGATTTGCGGTCTTGATTTAATCAAGCATCTGTGGGAGGCCCGAGATCTGGATTTGAGATGTGATCTCAATATCCAAGTCACTATACGTGGAACAATACAATCGTCATGTTCTTATCTCCAAGTATTCACGGAAAAAGCGCATTTTCCTTGAAAGAGTTCATGGATAATTCTATTGTTGATATATGTATCCGAGCATTGAGAAAAAGGATAAATAAATGTGATTTAATTATCATGAGTAATATGAATTTGATTCATATTATAAGAAGAGTTATCTTAGATAATTAAATGTGATTTGATTATCAAAGATGTGAATAATATGAATGTGATTCATATTATTTGGGCACAAGAGAAAAAGAGATCCAAGATGATTAAATGTGATTTAATTATCATGGATATGAATAATGTGGATAGCAATATCCAATTATTCATAATATATTATAAATGTGATTTATAATGTATCAGAGAGAGCTAATTATAATTTATATTTGTTAATTAATTATTGATGTGTATTGGATACACATTGTGTAATTAATTGAAAATGTAAATTATATTTTGTTTTGTGTTGTGAATGAGATTCACAATTTTCCAATGGCAAGATTGCAATATTCTCAAAATTAATTATGAATTATTTTTAAAGAATACATCTCAACAAAAGTTGTTGGAATAAATAATGGAGATTTTCATGGAGATATGCAATCTCATGAGATCTCATGAGATTGCCTCCAATTGGAAACAAGTGGCCGTCCACCTTGTTCCAATAGGAGATGCAATCTCCATGATGATTGTCTCCTTTATTTTATGGGTTTAATTTAGGATTGATTTGTATTTGATTTATCAAATATATTTGATCTAAATTAAATCACAAGTTGTTGGCTTTTACCAACAACAATCTTGACCATTGGATTAGACATAAATCAATCTCATCCATTGATTTTATATGTCCCATGGATTGAGATCCATGGATCCCAAAACCTTATAAATAGAGAGGCATACCATGCTCTCTTGGTACACATGCTATTGTAGCACATCTCTCTCTCTCTCTACACGTCTACTCTCTCTCCTCTCTCTCATGGTCGTCCACCATGGATGACCTAGAGAGAGTCTCCATCGCCGCAGCATCATCGTTATGTTGCCCGATCGTATGCTCGTGGATCTCCGTCTCCTTTGGTGCGCCTCACTCGTGAATAAGACGTCGTATCTCGTATGTCGATATCAGGAGATCTACCGCTACGATCATCAACATGGATTGCGAGAAGCACGCGATTCATCCCCACGCTCGCAAGCATCTTCTCCGTCGGATCGGACTTGAGACAGGAGGTCTCTTCGTTTAGAGACTCGATCGCAATCACGCTTCAAGAGGTAATCCTAAATTACTTATTTGTGTTTTAGACGAAACGATCCGAGAAGTGTTCTTGGATCATGTGGTTTCGTCGCATGAAAAAATTTTAAATTCCGCTGCACAGAACAACTAGTGTGACTAGTCGTTCCTCGTCGTATTCGATACGACGCTCACGCTTCCATGATGCGCTTGAAGATTATACCATATCCTACAAGTGGTATCAGAGCCTTAGGTCTAAGGTTTTGGATATGATCCATAAAACCGAAGGCGACTTGGGTTCGTTAAGCTTGCGAAAGTTTTATCGCATTTCATTTTCGCATCTCTGTTTTGTGAATATTTTCGGCCCTGTTTAAATAATTTAAAAACGAAAATAAAACTTGTATTTTGATCCTAATTAAATACGGAAACCATAGGATCTGAGTTTACGTAATTTGGATTCTGTTTGCTCGAGATATGGTCGTTTTAATGAACATGTATTCACTGTCACGGGAACTGTGAATCTTAACGTAATTAAGGAGTTAATTATTGTTTAGAAACGCCTTCAAATGCATGAAAATCACATAGGTTCTGTTGTAAATCAAATTAGCAAACTTTGGAAATTTACTTTGCTTAATTTGGATTTAAATTGATTGAGATATGCTAATTTTAGTAAGTATGGGTCACTGCTGAAATTACTTTCCTAATCAAGAATCATGTGATTGTCAATTAGTGAAATTAATTTCATGAAATAATTATGGAAAATATTTGAGAAATATTTAATTATGATTATTTCCCTAATTGACTTGGCCTCAACCAATAAATTGATTAGATTTGATCTAGATCATAATTGGAAACACAATCATCAAACTCCTTGCTTGAATAGGATTGGGAATTTGTCTAGCAAATTTCCTTATAATCAAAAATATTTTGATTTAATACTATATGGTATAATTTCGTTTGAAGGACCGATGATCGTCTCAAGTACAAAATGATTGACGTGGCATTATTTTTTCCTGAGGCGGATATGGTGTCTAGTCGGGGATCGTTGGGGTAGCGGGTTGCACCGGATGCGGTCCGTCCCACTCCCGCCGGTACTGGCCATGACAGCGGGTAGGGAACGAATGATGCATGAGAGATCATGATGTATTTTCTAATTATCAAAATTCGAATTAATATGTATTTTGATATAATACCATATATTCAAATAAAATCAAGTTTGTTGATTAAATTGGATTGATAATTAATTTAATATGATTAAGTTAATTATATCCAAATTAAACACTCTATTATGAATAGAGTTATTATTTCCCTTGGAAGAATTAATTATATGAATATGATTCATAATAATTAATTAGAATTTGAATATGATATGGAGGATCACATAAGTGACATCCATGCCGTCAAGGCGAATGTTTCCGTCGCCAGATATTGTATGTGGGAGACGCATATCCGAAGTGACAGCTCCTGCATACGATCCATTTGGATCGGGCTCGTCGCTTCTCGAAAGAGTAAGGACGTATGCGTAGTGACCCCAATATCGGGTCCTCATATTATTGGGGCGATATTAGATTGCGCATAGCGAGTTGTATTCCTGTTGACGGTTGGTTCAATTAATGACAGGTCAACATCACCTTAGGGGTGGTGGGCCTGGGTGTTAAAGACCGAATTAGGAGATGCAAGTTGGACTTGCAAGGTGGAATGTGTTCCCGCTTCTTTTTATTCGAGTTACAGGTTCTCATATTATTGGGATGTAACAAAGATAAGGAAGGAGATCCCAGATCTTGCTTGAGATATAATGGTAAGTATATCTCTTACATTGAAAGTGATTAAGGGAATGAACTTTCATTGTTGACATGGCAAGACAACTTTGATACAAAAATTCCTAAATCAAAGTAAATTATATATTTATATATATATTTATGGAAATTTTTTATATTCAGATAATCCTTCTTTAGTCCCACTCAATGTTATACTCAATAATAACCAGTAGAATATCATGGATTGGACCCATGATCCAGATATTGTACTTGCAATTGAACACATAATGTATGTGGTTGCAATGTGCAAGTTTTCCCATAATAATGAGGAATGATAATTAAATAGACAATAGGACTAAAACCCTAGGGTTTGTATGTCTCTATAAGTCTTGTACTCATCGAATGTACTTTTGAAGTGACATGTCGATAATGATCGTAATTATCAAATAATCCTTATAAAATCTAAGAAGATGTTCTGGCATACATATGTGCTCTTGACATATAATCATGAATGACATGGTCCTCTGCATTATGCAGAATGGTGGCTCTATAGGAGATGATGTATTCAAATTGTTTGAGTACCTACCTGAACCTAAGTTTTAAGAGTTTAGATGGATGTAGATACGATGAGTGTCATCATTCTGCTATCTATACTCTAGTCATTCATGAAGCTTCATAATATTCATATTGTATGAATTGAATGAAGCATGTATAAGTGTTGGAATGCTCTTATATTGAAATTTTTGATTTTAACATAAGAGATCCTTTGTCTTGAGCAATGGTTGCTTATAGATAAAGGGAGCGCAGTGGAAGCATGGGTTGGACCCAAGTAGGAAGTATAGTCAAAGAGTTGACTGTATTTCTGTGACTTCCATATGGCATCCAATACTGCAATAAGTTGATGTGTTGATTGTATGATTATCAAATCTATCTAGAATCCTTAGAGAAGGAATCAGATAGTACATCAGAATAATCTACATATAATCATTGAAATTGACCTACTTATTTGATAAGATAATGTCTAATAATTGTATCTCAACCTTCTAATGACACTTGCTGGTTGCATATGTATTAGAAGATTAGAATATTGATCTTAAAGGTTTAATAGTCATCCACATGGATATTGATGCAATTGTTGCAACAATCTCTATTGGATTGATAGGCTTCATAATTTCAGTGGGAGAGCCCTTAG
Organism: Ottelia alismoides; assembly: GCA_037367405.1. Taxonomy (NCBI): domain Eukaryota; kingdom Viridiplantae; phylum Streptophyta; class Magnoliopsida; order Alismatales; family Hydrocharitaceae; genus Ottelia; species Ottelia alismoides. The sequence goes on from JAZKJV010004701.1 coordinate 341,274, forward strand.
TCTTAGAGAATGTCTCTATGACCTAGATATTAGAATACATTCATTGTTTGTTTCTAAATATTGGAAATAAACGTGAATTATGTAATACACCTATCATAAAGAGTTATGATGGAGATATTTTAGATAGTAATCTAAAAAACTTGTGGACTCTACTAAATTAGAAAATTAATGAGTGGTTCATTAATATTTCTAATACTGAAATTAAACCTTAAAAGATCAATAGAAGGATGAAGATCATTTGACAATGATCTGGCATCATGTTTTGGATATATGTTTGTTGATAAGATCAATAGACAAGTAAGAGATAAAACTTAGAATGTCTAAAATTTCAAAACTTGCATACTTATGAATATTGTATTCAAAGTAAAATGTCCAATACACCCTTCTTTGGGAAAGGTGTAAGATGTCAAGGTATTCAGGATCTCATACATATTGATGTATGTGAATCATCTATATCAAAGTAAACATTATGGATATGTGATATCTATTGATGATTATGTATGATATGAGATTCCTTCTCTTCACCTAAGAAACCTTTGAAATGTTCTAAGATTTCACAATTTTGGTTTAGAACCAAAGTTTGAAGGAAGATGAAATGAATTTATATAACCAAGGTAGCTTGTACATATTAGATGAATTCAAGGAATACCTTATGGAGATGTGAATATCATTCCTATCTCAATCCTCCTAATGAACCTTAACTTAATAGAGTTGTAGGGAGATACAATTGATCATATGTGACATGATTTGATCAATGATTAATCTTAGCATAATTATCTCTTAGTTTCCAAGTATATATATATATATGGTAGAGACTACATTATATATATATATATATATCCTTAATAAGGTTCCATGTGATTAAGCTAGAATCTGGGACTCGAGAGTGCTACTTCATTAGGAAAATAAAGGATGGTATTGTATACCTACTTTATGATCTTGAGATTCTTAAAGGATCTCATCTCTGAGAATGTGATTCTTAGAGGATGACTCTCTTAAGAATCAAGATGAAAATGAAGTAAAGGAACTCATTTAATCTTGAGAAGATAATAAGGCTCCTGAAATCAGAAACTAAAAGAATAATTGAAGATGAAACACTAATACTTCTTCAAATAAGTTTGAGGATGTATTCCATGTTTCAGTTAAGTCTGAAAATGATCAGACTTCATGTGATGAAACTCATGAGGAACAAGACATGGAAAGATAGATGTTAGCAATAAAAGTCTAATGTTGACTTCATATACAAGTCTTGTATATGGACCCTCGAGGATCCACCTATATGGGTAAGATCCATTAAGGTGTAAATGGATCTTCAAGAGAAAGAGGGGTCCTGATAAGAAGGTAGAGACCTTCAAAGCATGGTTTGTAGCCACGAGCTACACACCGAAGAGAAGACATTGCTTGCGATGAGACTTGCTATTCAGTGACCATGTTTAAACCCATCAGAATATCGCTAACCATAGCTACACAACTTGACTATGACATCTTCATGATGTGAGTCAAGATTGCATTCCTCTATGAATACCTCTATAAGGATATTCATATAAAGTAGCCCCAGGGCTTCATGGTTGAGGAAAGCAAGATGTGCAAGCTAAAGAACTCCATCTTTGGACTCAAATAAGCTTCTTGTAGTTGGAACATAAGATTTGTTGAAATTATAAATGTTATGATTTCAGATAAAAATCTTGATGAACCATGTGAAGCTTAGTGGGAGTGCCATTGTATTCATCGTGCTAAATGTAGATATTATCTAATCATTTGGAATGTTATAAGGATAATAATAAGTGTTTTATAATTTGGTTCTTCCATACCTTGAGATATGATCTCAAGGATACCTCTTAGATCTTAGTTCTGAAGTCGTTCAAAAGCAAAGAGAAGAGGATATTGGGACCGTCACATTAGTAGTACACCTTGGACAAATTCCATTTTCTGGAAAATTCCAAGAAAGGCTTCTTTCCCTTGAGATATGGTACTAACCTATCTAAAGGGATAGCTCCTCAAAGAGTTGAGGATGTGAATGCAAACTGCTTGCCCTTGTGCATCAGTTACGAGAAGCTGTGTGTATGATGTGTACAAGGGCCAGATGTCTGCCATGCAGTGGGAGTAGTAAACTGTTACTAATCCTACTATGGAGATAAAACACTTGATTGCAGTAATAACAATATCTTCAAAGATGATGAAACTCAGAGATAGTGATCTCAAAGTTTTATCTTCAAAAGTTTAAGACCTTGTAGATAGTGATTAAGCATCTTAACTGTAGATATCTTAGGAGAAAGAGATCTCCACGAATGAAGGTATTCTGATAAGGATTATGGACATATTGGTTATAATAATTATCGAGCTAAAGTGTCAAGAACACTATAACAAAATGGAGTATTGGTTGCATAAGATGCAACATTCGCATTGGATGCATGCACTATTACTAAGGGATATGCAAGTGTCGTAAAAGGACTTGGCATAGTCTCTTGAGAACAGAGTGACTGATCAGCTTACCTAGCTATTTTCTAAATAGCCTATGATTGATACATGAGTGTAGGTTTAAATGATTAGCCCATTAATGGCTCTTGGGCTAGTGGGAGATTGTTGGACATGCGAGCCCACAGCGAGCCATTATGCAATAAATGTTATTGCAAATATCATTCCCTAATATGAAATGAAGAATACATAATTTGCATAATAGGTCCCTTAGTACAATTAGGGTTATGTACCATGGCCATCTTAATAATCATACAGTTGTTGATTCAATTATTGAATTATAGAGGCTGGTGCTTAGATGAATATCTAATGAGTTAGATTGAGAACTCATCAAGCATCGTCAAATGATTATAAAGAGATGATCTCCAGCCTAAGTAGGAGATGGCAATCCTTTCTCAGTTAGGCTGATATCTGACCGACCTCTTGATGCAGGTCCTCTGCATATGAATAGAGATTCGGAGGTGTCAGATTAGTTAGGTCAAAGAGTTGATTTAATGAGATCGAGATAACCAAAGTCCTATATCATATGCTGTCATGATATAGGCACGCGTCCTCTGACCGGAGACATATGTGTTACTATATGTCTGAGAATGTACATTTGGCAGACCAATAGGTTGATGACCTAATCAAGGTCTATACACTGGCGCGTTGGTGTGCATATAAGGTCATATGAGTAATACGATCTCTCAAAGGGATCATACAGGTTCACTACTGAACCGGAAGACATGAGCTCACTCATGAGATATTGGGAAGAATCAAATTTCATGCGCACGCTCGTCTCGCTTTGGAAGCTTGACTGAATTTGTAGGTTTGATATATACTTTTGGAAAGTATAGTGACTCCTCTCAGTAGAGAAGTAATCTGATCTTGATCCAAATATTGGACATTGATCTGAATGTGATTCAGATTTAATGAGAAGATTAGATATGCGGGCTTGATTTAATCAAGCATCTATGGGAGGCCCGAGATCTGGATTTGAGATGTGATCTCAATATCCAAGTCACTATACATGAAACAATACAATCTCCCTGTCCTTATCGCCAAGTATTTGCGGAGAAAGCGCATTATCCTTGAAAGAGTTCATGGATAATTCTATTGTTGATATATGTATCCGAGCATTGAGAAAATGGACAATTAAATATGATTTAATTATCATGAATAATATGAATTTGATTCATATTATAAGGAGAGTTATATTAGATAATTAAATGTGATTTGAGTATCAAATATGTGAATAATATGAATGTGATTGATATTATTTGGGCACAAGAGAAAAAGAGATTCAAGATGATTAAATGTGATTTAATTAGCATGGATATGAATAATGTGGATAGCAATATCCAATTATTCATAATATATTATAAATGTGATTTATAATGTATTAGAGAGAGCTAATTATAATTTATATTTGTTAATTAATTATTGATGTGTATTGGATACACATTGTGTAATTAATTGAAAATGTAAATTATATTTTGTTTTGTGTTGTGAATGAGATTCACAATTTTCCAATGGCAAGATTGCAATATTCTCAAAATTAATTATGAATTATTTTTAAAGAATAAATCTCAACAAAAGTTGTTGGAATAAATAATAGAGATTTTCATGGAGATATGCAATCTCATGAGATTGCCTCCAATTGGAAACAAGTGGCCGTCCACCTTGTTCCAATAGGAGATGCAATCTCCATGATGATTGTCTCCTTTATTTTATGGGTTTAATTTAGGATTGATTTGTATTTGATTTATCAAATATATTTGATCTAAATTAAATTACAAGTTGTTGGCTTTTACCAACAACAATCTTGACCATTGGATTAGACATAAATCAATCTTATCCATTGATTTTATATGTCCCATGGATTGAGATCCATGGATCCCAAAACCCTATAAATAGAGAGGCACACCATGCTCTGTTGGTACATATTCTATTGTAGAACATCTCTCTCTCTTTCTCTCTACATGTCTACTCTCTCTCCCTCTCTCTCATGGTCGTCCACCATGGATGCCCTAGAGAGAGTCTCCACCGACGCAACATCGTCGTTATGCAGCCCGATCGTCTGCTCGTGGATCTTCGTCTCCTTTGGTGCGCCTCGCTCGTGAAGAAGACGCAGGATCTCGTGTGTCGAGATCATGAGATCTACCGCTAGGATCATCAACATGGATTGCGAGAAGCACGCGATTCATCCTCGCGCTCGCAAGCGTCTCCTCCATCGGATCAGACTTGAGACAGGAGGCCTCTTCGTTTAGAGACTCGATCGCAACCACGCTTCAAGAGGTAATCCTAAATTACTTGTTTGTGGTTTAGATGAAACGATCCGAGAAGTGTACTTGGATCATGTGGTTTCGTAGCATGAAAAAATTTTAAACTCCGCTGCACAGAACAACTTGTGTGACTAGTCGTTCCTCGTCGTATTTGATACGACGCTCAAGCTTCCGTAATGCGCTTGAAGATTATACCATATCCTGCAGGTCATGACTATTTCATAAGATTTCCATGAATCTAAAAATCAAGATCTAACATCAACAAAGAATTGCTTAATCCTTGTCCGATTTGAATCAAATCGAGAAAAAGTATTTCCGTTTGTAGTAGGAGAGTCGAGGAGAACTGCCTCTCTACCCCTCGATCAATCACCCAGGCATCCGAGCAGCATGAAGTGTGTCATCTGATCTGAGTGGAAGAACTCCGAGGACCTCAATTACAGCATCAAACCCGCACACGAATCGACTATCGAACATTCTCCTCCTCCGATAACGATTCTCCGATGCGAAACGACAATGCCGCCACCTGATTCAAAAGGGGGAAAACTGTGTCTCTTCCAGATCTATTTTGAGCCATCCGATCAGTCCCACATCCAACGGCCTTCATCGCGCCATGTTAGTAGGCCAAGCAGCTGGTCCCGCCGCTTAAACTGGTCACGTGTGCCTCACGCGCATGCGATTTGTTTTGGGTAGTTTACTGCTAACTGTCTGGAAGTCTCTGTAATTGCAAATAACTTCTTTTTCAGTTGATTTCATGTGATCTGCAAATGAATGTTTTGTGAATTTTACACCATTGCTCCTAATTGATTTCTATATTATACTTGATCGTAACTTTGTGGAAATTATAGTCCAGTCCTTGTTTATTGCATTTTATTTTTAATTTTTTTGGTCTATTGCATGAAATAATCATTATTTGTCTCCATAATTTCTACAAAAACTAGTATAGGTTCATGTGATGTTTCTTTAATTCTCACAAATTTGGTTTTGCATATTATTTTCATTTGTTATTTTTAATAATTCAAAAACTCTTAAAAAGTGTATGTTTTCGTTAAAAACCAATAAAAATTAAAAAGATAAAAATTAACAAAAACCCAAGAGTAGCTTGCTTAGTTTCCCTCTTTTATTTCATTGCTTGTCTTTGAATTGAATAACCCATGCTTAATAACTGTTGCCTCTTTGAGTTCAACCCTGGGAGCTATACGAGGTTAATAATTAAAATAGCAAGAATCTGTCATTTTCTCTTATTGCTTTGATTTGGATTTAATAATTATTTGATTTAGTTGGTTTTTTCTTTGGGTACAACGACATTCTCTATTGATAAACTAAAACCCAAGTGAAAGATTACTGGCTAATCAAAATGACGTCGTTGCCGGGGAGGCACGGCCAGGGTATTTAGGTCTTCTTTGCCTTATGCTATTGGTTTGTGTATATACTTGTTTTTCTTTGCTTGTTTGATTTTCTGCTTCATTTTATTTGATATTTTTTTCATAACTGTGATCTAGCATATCTTTTGTTTCTCTCTTTCTTGCGAGGGCCCGACGAGCGAGGGTGGCATTCCTAGGAGCGTCGGCACACCCGAGCGAAGCGGAGGCAGTTCGTTTCTTCATCGAACAGTAGGAAAGCGTAGGAGAAGAGGAGCAGAATATTTGGAAGACCATTTGAGGACTTTTAGCATTTGATTCCATTATCATTCTTGTAATAAGTTGTAATAATTTCTAGGACTTTGGACACTTAACTTTTTTGGGGTCTATTTCGCCATGTGCCGGTGCACTAGGGGGACCTCACCATGTTTTGTTTTTATCGCTTTATTTTCTTTTGTTTCACGTGGATTTTTGTGCTTGAGCCCCTAGATTTAGGTTTCTTTTTGATTGAGCCAGGTAGCATTAGGTCCAAAGCCCCTAATAGAATATCTGTTTCTATAGAACTCGCTTGGACTTAGACAAATAAATATTTTCTTCACGATAATAGAAGTTCCTGTTTAGGATGGTCCTCGCATTGCATTTATATAGATTAGTTTAAATTTATGCGCGGATCATATTGCATGTAGACTGTTGGAGAAAGGTACGCCTTCTATCTCGTGCGTGCATTCATAGATTTCATGGCGCATCGGCTTTTTCGTATTTCTCCCTCTGTTTTCTGGACTTAGGAATAAAAAGTAAATCAAAAAACTCGTTAGACATCTCATTGAAAAATATCCAAAAAAATCAAAAATTTAAAAATTGGACTGTTAATTGAACTTGACCATAAAATTAAACGTAATGGATTCAACATTATTTTGGGAGAGCAATCCCTTCATTGTCTTCGCTTTTAATTACTCGCGTACACACTAAGGAGTAGTGTCCAAATCCCATTAAGCCTCCTAAGTGTTTGTACAACATTTTGTCTTCTCACCTAACTCTAAAATAGAAAAAATAAAAAGACCACACATTTGCGGTCCTCACTTTGCGTTGAATAGGTGAATCTGGGGTTTGCTTTGTGTTTGTATGTGATTGGTGTGAGTTGGTTATGATCATCATCTCTAGGTCATTAGCAGTCACCTTCTGTTTCCCTTCTTGTCTTTACTCTGTTTTCTTCTCTTTTATCCCTCCCTCCCACCCTTATTTGTCTTCTCCCCTCATCATTTCTTCTCAACTCATGATGATGGATCGATGTTCTCTTCAGTCGGATCGTGCGGCTTCGTTCTTTCATCCACTTCGTTCTCATCTATCTTCGTGTGAGGTCAAAACTCCGATCGACCTCTCTTCTCTTTCTCCTTCTTCCTCTACACTATTCCCTCTTTCTACTGGGCATGCTGAACTTGGAGTTGACGCCCATGGAGATCAGATTGAGCAGATATGAGACCTGGGTGATTCCTTGGTTGAGATGACAGTGCATTCCATAAGCGATAACATTGAGCAGTTGTGAGCTTCAGACGACTTCTATACTAGGATGACGAATGAGCAGCCAGATCATGGAGCACATTCAGATTCTACATTGAGTCCCTCCATTCTAGATTTAGAGTTCATTCAGCTACTGTCGAATTTTTCAGGGGAAGTGCACGAGGAGCCTTATTTGCATATCAATGAGTTTGAGGAGTTTTGAGGATCACGATCATATTCACATATCACTTCTGAGGAGTTGATGACGAAGACCTTTCCATTCTCACTTTAGGGTAGAGCCAAGAGTTGGCACAGACGGTTGGGAAGGAAGTTTGCTACATGGGTGATTTACGGTCATTGTTCTTGTAGAGATTCTACCCCCATCGTAGAGCAGATTTGATGCGGTTTATTATTAGAGATTTTACCTTAGACCCCCAGGAGCCATTGCATGATTCATGGCTGAGGTTTATTGACCTCTTGAGGAGATTCCCAGAGCATGGAATCTCGAAGACTGACCTTGTACATATCTTCTATAGGGGGATGACCGCCGAGTAGCAGACACTGGTCGATGCCTCGTGTGGTGGTTCACACCACAGTCTCGACATGGATTCACTTTGTACCATCTTTGGAGAGCTTCCTGACATCTCGTTGACTTGTCATTCTTCACAAGATGATTTTGTCGGGACAACACACGAGAGAGATGCAGCACCAGTTACGTGTGATATACTTCATGAGGATTCAGAGATCACACACCAGCTAGAGGATGTGGATACTACAGCAGAACAGACGATTGACAATGATCCATCCACCGTGAGTTTCCATCTCCAGACACTGATCGAGTTTCCGTTGGTCTTCCAACCGGAGTTTGAGTCAGTTCCGCACTTCACAGTTTAGGATTCTCAGATACCACTTCTTTCGGTATTCCAAGAGATAGAGGAGGAGCCCATGATGTTTCAGCCGTTCTTTCAGCCTTTCCAGTTTCCATGTCAGGACCAGTTAGATGTTACTTCTCAGAGGTACTTCTCGGATTGATATGGATATCTTAATCCATTCCAGCAGCCAGAGCATAATGAGGGACACTGTTTTGAGATACCAGCCATTGAGTGTCCCATATTTGAGCCTTTTCTCCTCCAGTTTGATGAGATAAATACATTTCATGAGGTCCAGACGCTAGCCAGCACTGCCACAGATCGAGGATCAGTTTCAGACACTTCGACAGCGTCCGCGTTTTTGACCAACACGATTTCTTGTTTCCAGATTGTTCAGAGGCAGACTTCAGCTGATGAGGCATTTTGGTGCGAGGAGTGGGTGCTTGACAGTGGCGTAGATTCCCAGTTAGATTCTAGTTCCTCTTTCTTCACCGATGATTTTGCATTACTCCCCGAGGGTTATCTGTGGGAGGATGTTGCATGCTCCGTGTACTCGGTTTCACTTCTTGGATGTACATCTGATCTGTCGGATCATGATACCGAGTCTTCTGATATTTCTGATCTTTTTTATTCTGAGTTGTCTCTCCTCTATGACCCTTGCGAGGATGAGCCTAACTTTGAGATATTCGATGATCTATCTGATTTTTCTCCATTATGTGCATCGGATATCAGTTTTCTTAGTGAGTCTCCTGATCTTGACTTTCCACACCTTTTTGAGATGGTGATTGACGTGGAGGATTCCATGATTGATCCTTCTTTCTCCACGTTCGATTTCTTCGGCTCTATTCTTCCACTCCATTCTGATCTTGAGCCGATGATTTCATTTGTGCTACCGTATCCTGATTTGATCTCCGTATCTCTTTACCCGACAGAAGACACCCGTTTGATTTCTTATTTGGGAGTCATTGTTTACACTGTTGACCTCGTTGTTGTTCTCATACCGAGACTACAATGACAGTACGGTATTTGTCTTACAAATGTTGTCCTGAACCTTGATACTGAGTTGTCCTAGCCTTTGCGCCCAGCTAGGGGCGTAAACTCTAGCGCTTGTTGAGAGGCACCTCAACATTGTCTACTTTGTATATATGTGTTTCGTCTTGATTTGTTCCTTCTATCTTTTATTTTTGTTTTACACCCCAGGTCTCGTTTAGGATTATTTTTGCTATAAATAGGATATACTTTATCCTAAGTATAGGGGGGTGTAGACATTGAGTTGTTCATTCTCATTCCGTTTCATTACTCCTGTTGTTTCCTATACTTAGGGATCCTTCACCCTAAGTATAGGGGGAGTGATTTCGTCCTTTTATTTTGTATATATTTGTCTCAATTTCTTCGGTTCCCTCACCTGTCCCTCACCTGTTGATATTCTTTTCTATACTTAGGGATCTTTTACCCTAAGTATAGGGAGGACAAGTTGAATCGTTGATTTCATGTATATTCTCTTCCTCGGTCTTCCCCGTATGTACAATCTTCTATACTTAGGATTACTTGATCGTAAGTATAGGGGGGATCACCGACTTTCATTTCATTTTTTATTCTTTGAATCATTGTAGTATAGGATTCTTTTCACTTTTCTATACTTCGCACGAGTTACGTCTTCCTTTGTCGCTCTTTTGATCACTATGAGGACATAGTTCGAGCTAAGTATAGGGGGTGTCATATATATTGTATATATACTTTGCGATAACTCGTACGTTTGTATTTTAATAATATGGCTATTATTTATAAAATTGGAATAACAAAATATTGAAAAATATTTGTAAAAATATTTGGAAACTCTTTTGTAAAAAGTTTTGTAAAATATTTTTGTAAAATTTTTCGTAAAATGATTTGTAAAATTATTTTTAAAAACCTTTGTAAAATTATTTTTGTACAAATGATTTGTAAAATGTTTGTAAAAATGTTTTGTTTGTAAAATGTTTTTAAATTATTTTCATATCAAAATTATGTATATTGTACAAATGTTTGTAAAATGTGTGAAAATAAAATCTTTGCAAAATAGTTTGTAAAATTGTTTTTAAAAATTTTGTAAAATCATTTTAAAATTACTTTCTAAATTATTTGTAAAATATTTTGAAAAATGTTTTGAAAAAGTTTTGTAAAATGGTTTGTAAAATTTTTGTAAAATATTTTGTCACGTGGGCTATAAATTATGGGTATAAAAATTATTTTTGTAAACTTATTAAATCCACGTGTGAATAAAAGCCGTAATTATTTGTAATTTATGTAATTAACAACTTGTATATAAAATACATGTATAAAATATGTATATTTAAAAACACTTGTAGATTTCTACATAAAACTTGTAAATAAAAATTCTTTTTATAGAACTTTGTATAAAATGTGTAGAATGCTTATATATATTATTGTATAAAACTCTTTGTAAATTGTGTATAAAAGCCTTGTAAATTCTTGTAAATATGTATAATTCACTATTGAAAAGACATAAAAATTGAAAAACAAAAAATCCATAAAAACTTTGTTGCAAAATTCTCTGAAAACTTTTCAAAAAAAGGATTTTTTTTTATTTTCTTTAAAAAAGTTTTGTAAATATTTTCTTGCATGAGCATTTGCATTTTTCAGAATAATATTGACATTTAAACTAGTCTAGAATTAAATTGGAAAATGGAGCTTGGTTAAGACCTTAATCCACTTAACTTTCACAGGAACCTTATAGGATTTGGGGTTAAGACTTTCCAGGTCCATTTGAGACTTAATTCTTTGAGTCCACTAGGCAATGATCATATGTCATCTTGATGAGCCTAAGTAGAACACTTAACAACGCACGCATGACTCTCAAAGACAATGGCTTTACTTGCACCAACACCTTACACATAGCTCTCTACGGATGAGGTGGTGAGGAGGCAGCTTCCTTTGGCTTGGGGTAGCATACGAGGGTAGTACTTCTAGGCGGAACCTCTCGTCTTCTTTTAGTGAAGGAAGTGCGCCTCAACTTGGTCTGGCGGTGTTGAGGTCTAAAAACAGGAGTTGTGGGTTGCAATAATGCTTCAAAAGAGGGATAGTCTACTGGCTCAAGAAGAAAAACTCCTTATGTATATGTTGCGCCATGTTGATATGCTGTACATATGTGTTTCAAAAAAAAGAAAAAGAAAGAAAAAAATGCAAAATGAAGAAAAAACTCCAAAAAAGTGGTGGGTCTGATAGAAAATGAAATACCCACCGGAGTGTATATAGCCAAATAAAGCAAAGCTTATGTTACCCATTCTCATCTCATGAATCTTGCAGCGGGAGACTTAGCTACACTGGTTAGGCTCCCAGGGATGCGTGGCTACACTGGCAACAGTCTATTCTCTTCCTTCCTCCTCTTCTTGAGCCGGTTGTACTTGAACTTAGAAGGGAATACCCCGCTCCTCGAGGAAAGAGTTGCCAGACTAGGGAACTAGAGTTACCTTGTTATGGGAGGTTGTTGCCTTGTCATTTCTGAGGTGGGGAGCTACATATCACTTACACCGTACAAGAAAAGATTCACAGTCATTAGAGTTTGTGTATGTAGACTTGTTCTGATCTGTATTATTGAGGAGTCTTTCCTGCAAATTTTAAATGTAAAATGACATTTTTAAGGTAAGAAATAAAGAAAATAAAAATGCAACACTAGCAGGGACCTAAACACAATTATAATTAATTAAAAATTCATTCAATAACACAAAAGTAAACTACAAGGGCCTCTGTACAATTTTTCCTTGAATATTTAAATCATACAATGCCGGTAGGGGTATAAATGCAATTTACAAAAAATAATAGGGCATACAAGCAAAATATCTAAAAAGTTTTGAAATGGAATACATATTTTATGGACTAAATAATAACAATGAACCTAAGGGAGGTCCCTGCAAAAAGCCCACCATCTCACATGTATGGGCATGTGAGGTGACGTGGCGAGAGACCTGGATGTAAATAAAACAAGCACATGAGTTCGATTATAAATTTTACAAAAATATTACACTCTGAAAAGTAAATACAAAAAGCTAAGGCATATAAGGAAAAATTACCCCCGCTAGCAGACGAACCGATTTATTTCACTTGACACGCATCGCACACATAACGACCAATGTTGCTTCAGAGATGGGTGGCCCAGATTTGAACCCAGGGGTTGATCATATGATCAGGGACAACTGGTTCCAACGGTCGAGATCAAAACTGGAGCATCTCCTTAATCGGTCAGCTACTACTCCCCTTGAAGAACATGGAAGAACACGAGGCCGGGCGATCTTCGATCGACTCTCTCCTCCACCTCTCGTGGTTTCGGGTGAAGTTGCAAGACAGAAGACGCTCCTGACGGCTCTCCTTAGTAGTTAGATTCTTCAGAAAAGTCCCAGGAGCTCAAATGAGATCTCCATAGGTCAATGACGCTTCAGTGCTCCAAGGAGCTTCGACATGGGAAAAACCTGCCTCCAGGTCCTGCAAAGTTAGTCAAGGCACACAAAAAGTGAGGTTCGGGGCTGATTCGGGTAAAATGGGTGAATATCAAGTCGAGGCAGCGATCTCCAACAGAAGGCGGCGAAGGGAGATCTTATCTCCAAATTTGGATATGATCAGGGGAGTGGATGAGTTGAGGTGAAGTAGAAGTGATGGGAAACAAAGAGGAGGTGGAAGGTGAGTCGGAGCACGGTTGAGACATGAGGAAACGGGGAACGGTGGCTGGAGCAAAGCTCCGACGAACTTTGAATTCGTTATTTAATGAAATAAAATGCTAAACCAACTGAAATCAATACCTAAACTACTCAAACATAAGTCCTAGGAACAAAAAGAAGGTAAAAACTGTGGCTCTTCCTCACTGGAAGAGGGATCCTAGTGGAGCTCCGTCTCGGTTGTCTAGCGATGCCCGGATCTCAGCCTCCACACCTCCTCCTCCAAGACAATGGGTATGGCGAGTCTCCTACTGCCATCAGGAAGCTACAACGCATGAGAAGTCAAGGATTTTGAGGGATAAGGGGGATCAAGTTTGAATGGAAGAGGTGGAAGTATATTTGTACACGGTGAACTTTGACCAGAGTTTCTACTCGAGGTCATGATTCATTCATTGAGGAGTTGATGGCGGGTGAAAGAACATTGTTCGAGGGATAAACGTTAAGAAGAACTCGAGCTGATTTGGTCAAAGAATCGAAGTGGAAAATCGAGAGAAGTAGGTGGTCAGTGAGGCTAGCATACCTAGGGCGTCGGAGGGGCCAGTTGACTGACGGGTCAACCAAGGCTGACCCCACATTGGTCCATGTGGCCGCTAAGAGACAAAATCAAAAATAAATTCAATTATAAATTAAAAAAATAGTAAATGATTTATTAAATTTATTGTTCAAATTATAAAAAATATTCATTATTTTATGTAGTATTTTAATATGATTTTTTTATTTTTTTTGATTTTTTTGTTGTATGTTACTTTTTGGAGGTACATTTATAGTTATATTTACCTATATATTAAGTATTTTATTTTTATTTTGTATTTTAGATCGTATTATATTATATACATAATTTATATATTTTTAACTTAAGTAAATACACATAAATATATTTTTATTGTATTTTTCTAAAGTATGTGCACTTAAATAATTAGGTGTATTTATTATATATGTATATATGTGCATATTTCATCTATGTATTTTAGTATATTTATTTATTTTCTTGTATCTTTCATTGTTTTCTTTTACTTTAATTATGTATATGTATTTCATATATTATTTACAAAATTTAAAAATATGAAAGATATAAAGAATGAATAAAATGATTATTTTATTCAGGTAAATTGCATAATAGGAGCCTAAAACCTAACTTTTGCATCTTAACTCCAAAATGAATGAAACCACCTTCATAAAATAGATAATTAAATTTTATACAATTAAAGATGAGTTTGGTCTATTTTGATAATGTATGGAGAAGATACAAGTCTAGGTTTTTGGATTTTGGCTTTTTATTTTGAGAATCGATGGCACATTGTGCATTATTTTTACATGAAATCAATTTATATTTTTCTATGTATTTTTATCTACAACTTTCATGTACAAAGTTTATTGATTTCAGGTATAAATTATAAAGGATAAAATAGGTCCCAAATTGAATTTTTGGAGAATCAAATATTATAGTTTTCATCATATTTTTGGCCCTTATCTCCCCTTACTTTATTCCTAGTCGATCCAGTCATCATGATGCCTAGGTCTCCGGGTTTAAGCTCATTCAATACCTATGGTATTCCATTTCTTTTTCTTTTCTTTTCTTTATTCTTTTATTTTAGCTTTAAGTATAATATTTTATACAATATTTATATTGTAAATAATAGAGGTTATTTTGTATAAAATAATGCTATAGAGATGCATTTAGTTAGAGTTTAAAGGCTAGAATGAAAGAATAAAGGTGATAAAATGGAGATTCATCACCTACAAGACTTATGGCTACGTTTCTATTCTATTTTTGAATATTGGATATATGCATTTATATTTGTACATGTATGTATGTATGTATGTATGTATGTATGTATGTATGTATGTATGTATGTATGTATGTATGTATGTATGTATGTATGTATGTATGTATGTATGTATGTATGTATGTATGTATGTATGTATGTATGTATGTATGTATGTATGTATGTATGTATGTATGTATGTATGTATGTATGTATGTATGTATGTATGTATGTATGTATGTGTGTGTGTGTGTGTATGTATGTATGTATGTATGTATGTATGTATGTATGTATGTATGTATGTATGTATGTATGTATGTATGTATGTATGTATGTATGTATGTATGTATGTATGTATGTATGTATGTATGTATGTATGTATGTATGTATGTGTATGTATGTATGTATGTATGTATGTGTGTGTGTATGTGTGTGTGTGTATGTATGTGTGTGTGTATGTATGTGTGTGTGTATGTATGTATGTATGTATGTATGTATGTATGTATGTATGTATGTATGTATGTATGTATGTATGTATGTATGTATGTATGTATGTATGTATGTATGTATGTATGTATGTATGTATGTATGTATGTATGTATGTATGTATGTATGTATGTATGTATGTATGTATGTATGTATGTATGTATGTATGTATGTATGTATGTATGTATGTATGTATGTATGTATGTATGTATGTATGTATGTATGTATGTATGTATGTATGCACATACGTACGTATGTAATATGTAAGTATAAAAATATATGTGTATGTGTATGTGTGCATATGTATATATATTTATGTATCTAAATATTGAATCAAGTCAAATTTTTATAAAATGAATTCCTCTTGATCCGTATTTGATTCATTTGGAATGAAATCCACATATCAAATTCATATTTGATTCATTTTACTTTGAATTAAACTTTTTTTGAATTTTTATTGAATCTCAATTGTATTCAAATAATCAGATTCAATTAGCACCCATAATCTTGATCATCAAAGACAATAGTCCTTGCACAACTAGGCCATCAACTACTAAATTATATCGAGTTACTTAAGGAAGTGCATAACATCGCATCACGGAAACACGGAAAAAAAGAAAGCAATTTGTGAACAAGTAGAGTTCATCATATGAACTCCGATACAAGCACAACAAAAAGATTATGAAAGTACATGGTATAGGAAATAATTTTCAAATTGTTTCACAAAGCCACATGGCTATTCGGTTAACTTTGAAGCATGAGTCTCTAAAGTACGTGCCTCCCCAATTGAGTCTGATCCAACAACTCTACTCTCACAGGCGTGAAGATGACTCACATAGCTTCCCACAAACTTTAATATCAACATCTTCTTGAAGTTGCCCATGCTATGTAAAGATCAATATGATTTCAGTCTCCTAATTTCATTGAACGAAAATTGATTCCTTCTTTATGTACAAGAAACACAGAGAAGAAGGTTTTATTTTCTCATGAAGGGATGAACCAATGCGGAGAAGGTGGAGTCAAGGTGGACGTGTAGGGTTGTGTATAAAAGAGAGAGGGGATGACCAAGAGAGAGTTCTCAACTCTCTCTTCTTTTTCTCTCTAAGCTCTCAAGGCACTGAGGAATTGATGATATGATTCATGTCCACCATGTGAGCTCTTGAATGATGATTTAAAGGCAACGAATAAATCATTTGCCTTAAAGAAATAGAACACATTTTTGTCCTATTAATTATATCCAAATTAAATCTAGAGATAATAAAAAATTAGGAGGTTCCTAATCATATTAGGACTCCATGGTGGGCGCCCATGTAGAGCCTACATGGGACGACCACCTTGTCCTATTTTTTGTTTCAACCTCTTAATTATCATGATTTAATTATCATAACTATAATCATGTTTCATGAAGCTACATCATAAACTATGAGTCTTATTCGTAAACTAAAAATAAAATGTAAATCCAATTTATATTTAATTTCTAATGCGTATCATATTCACATATATGCCTTGGAGTAATATATGAATCATATATATATTATCAAATAAAATTCATATTAGTTAAAGAACATGAATCACTTTCACAAACCCTAGATACATACACATATATATATATGATAATAGAAATTATTAATCATAATATTGATACCATTAAGTATAAGTCCTAATCTAATTAGTACTTGTGAGTAGTTATCGTGGATACTTGGAGATAATGTTGGGGAGATCATATTATCCACGTATATTAACTTGAAACTTGGATAATTGTCCAATTTCAGAGTTTAGTTTTTTTTGTTGAAATGAGTCACTCACAAAATTTAGTTGGAGCTGAAATTCACACTTTATGGGAGCTCAATGAAACACATTACACTCTTCATGACACATTACACTCTTCATGATTTCAACAAATGATCAGAGCGATGAATTCAACTTTCAACTCCATGTCTAATCATTATCCAAATCTTTGGAGCTTAAATGAGCTCTAGAAGCGAGTTCACCTCCATTTCCATTTCTGTTTTCAACATTTGAACATTGAAATTTAAATGGAAATTGGAATTGAATCCAATGAAATGAGATATAATCCAATTAATTCTCGTATCATTGATGAATCCATGATTCATTAACTTTTCTGTCGCATTTTATCTTAAAACCCTTAACAAATACATGTAAATATTCATTAATTTCCATCTTTTAGCAAATTCCCATTCATGTATAAATACTCACTTTTAACCATAAAAATCACATAAATAAATAAAGAACAAGAAAAAACAAAAGGCATATTGAATATATGTACATATGTACAATATGACTTAAAAATATAAATATAATTGTGAGATATATTTATAGCCTAACCCCCGAGACCAAGTCAGCATGGATTGGTCGAAAAACCAAAAAGTAGGGGGGGATAAAGAAAGAAAACCCTTAAAATAAATTAATACACACTCCATACACCTTCTACTATTTATAAAATAAATACAAAGCTTCAAAGATTTTTAATTAATTCATATGTATATATTTTTCATCAAACTCTTTTCATAATTATTTCTAAAAATATATATATAAATATAAAAATAAGTTAAAAATATTACCCTATATATATGCCAAGAAATCCAGCCTACAAATTGTCAAAATCTCAACTTCTGAACATCATAACTTTTTCATACGAACTCTAATTTCACTCTAATCACCATTAAAGTTCATAAAATAGTATTCTCTAAATAATAAAGGTGGTTTTATCGAATTCGGAGTCCGTTTGCAAAAAGTCGGTTTTGGGACCAAAAGACAACGGGGTTTCTGAGCTATTTATTTTATGTAACACACATTATTTATAATTTTCTTAATTTTATAATTTCAAAATATTTTTATGATCTTGTAATTTAACCCTAATTTATTTCATAATTTTTGGAGTTTATTTATTATTTTAATAAAAACCAAAAACCCTAAATTATATGTATAAATGAACTGGCTAACTTATACCCTTATTTATTAAAATATGTAAATTAATTTATTAAAATCTATAAAAATTCACACAAACCTTATTTATTATTCTAATAATTAAGAAAATATAAAATTAATTTTTAATTATTTATTTATTAAATTAAAAATCTAAAACCTATTTATAAATACATATTTATTAATATAATATTTATATTTCAAATAATATTTATTATTTATAAAAAGTATTTATTCCATAAATTAGATAATTAAATTATTTATATTTCTTGTATTTAAAACTATTTAAAATAACCTTAATTAATATTTATTATTGATTTTAGAAGTATTTAACAAGAACTGACCAACCAGGTGCTGACACTTGTCAACACCTGGGTCATCTTCCTCAAGAAGTTGTTCAACCGGCTTGTTCTGACCGGCCAACTTCACCTAATTATCCAGCTCTCCTTATAACTCATTCAGGCCATCTAAGCCATTGGATCTACTACCCTAACAACTATCTACTTCGCCAGCCCTTAGATATTACTTGTGGAGCACGAACCTAATCTATAAAAACCCCTAAAGATCCGCCATCGCCAACTAACTCTCCAACAACTTGAAGCTTCAGCTCCAGCTGCCCGAACCCCCAACTTATCCGCCTTGCTCAGCCTTGTCCCAGTGGTGACAACACTCGACGACCAGCTCGCGTGGAGGAGGGATCTTCGGAAGAGGTTCTAAGACTGTTCGCCGCCTTGCATCGCCGCACATCGCCGCGTCACGCTCCGGCCAAGGTCGTCCGTTGAGCTCAGTTCGAGGTAATACACCTTGATCTCCACAGACCTATTCACTCATCTTCTTCAAATTGTATTCATCGATTTACGCGTAGACATTAGCGAAATTAAGCCATCATTAGGACGCTTAATCCATTAGCTTAGATGCCCAATCGAATCCACCTTCAGATCGTTTCGAATCACATTCAAATCGCGCATCATTTCATCGTCCTTTTCACGCATTTCACATATTTCTTCTGGAAACTAAATTTTTCATCACTTTTTGAGGTTGCATATGTATTACACTTGTGCCGATTCCTTGTGAATTGAGCCTATATTGCTTCTTTGCAGGTTCATCTTCAATAAGGAGCAATTCCCTCGCTTCTGGAAGCCTCGATCATCAAGAAAATCCACCTCAAAGTAGGGTCGTCAGACTGCAGCAACTTCCAGTATCATCGAGACTGCCAACTTCGTCGCACCTCCACCGTCGCTCGGAGCTACCTCCGCCAGCCACCTACCGCGGGTGAGCTCGAGGGGTGGAGGAGCCACCCCTCTGGCCCTGCCGGAGAGCCCAAGACATCGTCGGTTGCTCAGGATAAATCGGAGAAGGGGAGTTCTTCGTCAGACGCTCAACAGACTCACGAACAACTTCAAGAACAGCCGAAGCCCAGGTGGCTGATACGTGGCACGTACGCAACCGTCAGATCAGCGCCCGCGGGTTCTAATCCTAGCTGTCAAAGCCGAAGCGGTGGAATTTTTGCAAACTTAACACAAGGACTTCCAGAACTTTATTCCCGCTCCAGAACTTTTCATTAATTGCATTTAGGTCCCTCCGTAGGGACCTAAATGTAAATCATTCTATTTTTCTTTCAAAACAGTCCCTACGAGGACCTATTTGCAGAATAATTTTAATAGTTTTCTTGCACTTATACCCCTGGGTTGTAGGGGATATTTGGACCTATTTTCGACCTTATTTTTCGAAGATTTTCTTGGGGTAGTTACATAACTACCTCCGCAAGCTTTCATTGAATTTTCGTGTGATTTTATCTTGTTTTTATCGAGTTTTAATTCTTCGAAAACCGCATTCATTTTGTTTTGTTTTCGTGTGTAGTTCGAGCCCATTGCTCAGCTTTCTACCTATTATATTGTATCACCTACCTATATTCCACCTATTATATAATAAATAAATCTTTTTGAAAAATATCTCTTTTGAAAATTAAATAAAAATTTGAAAAGATTAAAATCAAATAAAAAATTAAAAATCAAAAATTCGTTAAAAAGGGTTTCTTCCCTTTGATCACTTTAAGAAGAGATAAAATAAAATCGCAAAAAATTTCTCCAAAAAAATCAAAGTCTTCTATTATGCATCCTTGAGTTCGACCCAGGCACACTTTCCAGGTAAAATAATTAGTGTAGGTTTTCTTCCGAAAACCGAATTTGTTTGATTCGGAGCTAGGATCCAAATTGCGGCTTTCTACATCGACATCCGTATTTTCTAAAAGCCGTAAACTGACTCTAGCGACCGCTTATCAATCATTAAGCCATGAAGTGGAGTCGCTAAAATCCATTTGATTTCATCTCTCCCTTGGAATGAAAGTGTCATGATATATGATCTACTGAGACATCTTTAACCTTGAATATTCCCAATACTCCAGCATCCTTGAAGTTGAAACCTTCGTTTGATTGTCTTCTTCCATACCATATCATAAGATTTCTCAATCGATAATTGGGTGACAATATTAATGATGTACTTTCAAAAAGTATATATTAATATATCAAAAATATGTCTTAGTTCATAAACAAGAACCATGCATTGAATTTTATATGACCTCAAAATATCTAATGAGTGAGTTGTATCTTCTGGTTAATCAAGTATAAACATATATGATCCCTTTAAGAGATCATACACCTCATAAATCCACGGACGCACACTAAATATGGACCTTGGTTAGGTCTTCAACCTAATGATTTGTCTATTGTGCGCATTTAGACATGCATATATATATATAGAGAGAGAGAGAGGGTCGATACTGTGAGATGGGATTTTGTGAGATGGTGAGATGGGAAATTCTGGACCACTAGTTTCAACTAGGAGAGAGAAGACAACCACTAGAGAGAGAATCTAGTGGTCCAAAATTTCCCATCTCACCATCTCACAAAAATCACATCTCATAAGATCGGTCATATATATATATATATATAGAGAGAGAGAGAGATAGAGAGAGAGGGGGGGGGACGGGGAAGCTGCTCCATGGAGCAGCTAAGCTGGCTGCTCTACGGGCTAGTTCCCCCTCCTTTTTTATTTTTTTTGAATTTTTTTTATGTATATTCATATATATATATAGATATCCCTCCTACATGTCATTCAAATTTCATGAGAAACAGAGACTCCTATGCCCTTCATCTAGAACAGGTACTTTACAACGAATTTCAGACCGTTAAAAATTACATGTTCTAGATGGAGGGCATAGGAGTCTCCATTTCTCACGAAATTTGAATGACATGTAGGAGGGATAAATAGATGTATATACATGAAAAAAATTTAAAAAAAAATAAAGGGGGGAGTTGCCCCACGGAGCAGCCAGCTTAGCTGCTCCGTGAAGCAGCTTCCCTTTCCTTATGTGTGTGTGTGTGTGTGTATCTGTGTGGTGTGTGTGTGTGTGTGTGTGTGTGTTTGTGTGTGTGTATGTGTGTGTGTGTGTGTATATGTATATATATATATATATATGGGGTTGGGGAAGCTGCACCCGGGGGTGTAGCTAACTAGCTGCACCCAGCCCTTTTTTTCATTGGTTTTTTTTGCATTTTTGAAATGAAACCAAGGGGGATTCAAATCACCATATATCACCATGATATCATGCTAATTTCAATTAAATTTGACACTTCTATCATCTCCATCAAGACCATCACATTTTGATGGTCTCAGAATTATTGAAATTGACCCTATCTGGATGGGCATGTTAGGAGTGTTTGTTTTGCATGAAATTTAAAACACATATTCCACTCAATAAACTAAGTAAATCCCCCATAAGTTTCCTTCAAAAAAATCAAAAATCAATGAGAAAAACAGCCGGGTGTAGCTAGTTGGCTGCACCCCCCGGTGTAGCTTCCTTTTTCCTATATATATGGGAAAAGGGAAGCTACATCGGGGGGTGCAGCCAACTGGCTACACCCGGTTGTTTTTCTCATTGATTTTTGTTTTTTTGAAGGAAACTTATGGGGGATTTACTTAGTTTATTGAGTGGAATATGTGTTTCAAATTTCATGCAAAACAAACACTCCTAATATGCCCATCTAGATAGGGTCAATTTCAATAATTCTGAGACCGTTAAAGTGTGATAACCTTGATGGAGATTGTAGAAATGTCGAATTTAGTTGAAATTGGTATGATATCATGGTGATATATAGTGATTTAAATCCCCCTAGGTTTCATTTCAAAAACACAAAAAAGCAATGAAAAAAATGGTTGGGTGCAGCTAGTTAGCTACACCCCCGCGTGTAGCTTCCCCAGCCCCTATATATATGGGTTGATGGGGCTGCCCCCTGCCCCGCCTCATTTTTGGGCAAATTTTTTTATTTTTTTGAAAAATATCATCATGTATATTCACCTCTATATCCCTCCTATATGCCATTCGAATTTCGTCAGAAATAGAGACTCCTACGGCCTCCATCTAGACATGATCGATTTAAAAAATCATGCGACCGTTAAAAAATTGACGTCTAGATGGAGGCCGTAGGAGTCTCTATTTCTGATGAAATTCGAATGACATATAGGAGGGATATAGGGATGAATATACATGTTGATATTTTTCCAAAAAAAAATTGCGAAAAGTGAGGTGGGTGCAGCCATGTTGGCTACCCCTAGGGGCAGCCCCATTTTTTCCATATATATATATGGGTAAAATGTGTATGCCCCCTAGGGGGAGCTAACTTAGCTCCCCCCGCCCTTTTTTCACAAATTTTTTTTATTTTTTTTTTAAATCTAAAACCGTGTAAATTCATTATTAAATCCCTATATTATGTTATTCAAATTTCATACAAAACAGAGACTCCTACGACCTCCATCCAATCGGAGTCGATTTAAAAAATCTTGTTACCGTTAAAAAATGACTGTCTGGATGGAGGTCGTAGGAGTCTCTGTTTCATCCGAAATTTTTATGACATAATATAGGGATATAGTGATGAATATTCACGAAAAAAAATTCAAAAAAATAAAAAATTTGAAGGAAATAGGGCGGGGGGAGCTAAGTTAGCTCCCCCTAGGGGACTGATGAATACCCATTCATCACTCTTTATTCTTATATTTTAGCTACAAAAACCTTTGCAAATGCATGTAGATATGTGTAAATAGGAATAATTAGCAAAAGCATGCATTGTGTAAAAAACCTATAATTAGCATGTTTTTGTGCAAAAATAAAAGAATAAAGATTAAAAAGAAAAAGAGGGAAATATTTAGAATAAATATTGAGCAACCTAACCCAAGGGAGGGCTCAGCATGGGCCTGACCGCATAAAAGCCAAGTAGAGGGAGATAGGGTCTCATGTGTATATATTTATGTAAATAAAATAAAAATGTTTTCCTCACCCAAAAATATGCTTGTGAATACTTGTTTATATTTATAAAAGATAAAAACAAAATAAAAAGTTAAAAATCAAAAAGATCAAAAAGACCCCTTCATCATGTACATATATCACATCTATGTATTTATTTAACCTTGTAATTAAATAAAGTTATTTTCCAAACTTTTTGTAAATATTATATGCTACATATTGTAAATAAATAAAATAAAAAGAATCAAAACAAGAATCAAATAAAAATAACAAAATTAAAAATACAAAAATACATTGTACATATACCTTGTATAGAGTTGTACATAACTATTTATTTTACCTATGTATATAAATAATAAAAATAAAATAAAAACATCCTTTTATTCCTTATTTTATTCTATAAAATAATAAAATATAAAATAGGAATAAAATTGTACAAAAATAATAATTAAAAATCAAAAATCAAAAGCCTACATATTGTATATATACCTATATATAGCTATATATTGTAAATACCTTATTTTTATTTCCAAAAATTAATTAAAAATCACCAAAAAATAGAAAAAAAATAAAATAAAAATGTTTCATGTTTTGAGTTTTGGCTGAATCGGGCCCTAGCTACCTCCATTTGTCACTCCAATATCCTGTCATGTGGCCTGACCGCATTGGCTCCTGGGGATGTTGACCGCCCGGTCAACTGGCCCCCCCAGGACCACTTCTCACGGGTTCGAGCGTCGGACCCCACATCTCGGATTTTTCCCCGCTCGACCCGATTGCCTATCACCCAAACCCCGGCTCCGTTTTACACCTCCCACATCCGACACCCTCGCCGGGCATCAACCTCGGGATCCGCGCACCATCGTGACCCTACCCGAGCCTTTCTTCTCGGATCCCTCCAGCCTACTTAAGCGAGCTCTGCCACCCTTTTCATGCATCTTTGGCCATTTGCTTCATTCTCCAGTGAGCTCCAGAGAGAGAGAGAGGTGACAGCTCGCGCCTCGACCTGTTGCAGCGAGGAGAGGAGGTGGAAGCCATCGATCCGGTGATACATCCGCCGCAGCTCCGCCGCCTGAGCGAGCTCCGAGCCTCGGGCCGAGACGACCCTTGAGGCCACGACCGGGAGCATACCCAGCTCCAGCACAGTCTCATCGATCATCCAGGTAGTCCCTTAGCTCCACCTTTCCGTTCAATTTCCATTTTCCCCCAAATCGCATCTCCGGCGTCTTTCTTCGATTCGCCCCGGTTCCGACCGCCATCCGACCATCGGACCCGACCCACATCTCCGCCTTCCTCCGCCGCACATTCTACACCCACTCACACAACCCAGCTCGCACAGGAGCTGGGAACCGGGCTCCACCGTCTTCCACCTTCGCCGGAGCCCGTCACCCCGACGCACCCGTCACCTTCACACCGCCTAACGGGGTCCAGGCACTTTGCCCTCGACCCGCGAGTCTTCTGAGCCCCTTTGCAGGTCATTCCGAGCCCATCTGAGGGCTTGGTCATTCAGGCCGGTAGACCCAGCTCCGCCCACCGTGCCTGAGCTCCTCCGAGCTTGGGACGATCATCGGAGTACCGCAGCAGACGCAGGAGTGCACGAGCCTTCTTCTCCGATCATCGGTGCGCTCCGAGGAGGAGGCCAGCACCCGCACGAGCCCGACGAAGTTTGCCGGGGACCAGTTCCTCCAGGATCCTCCAGCGTCGTCGGATCAACCCTCAGCTCCAGACGCCATCCAGACCGTCCATTCCGAGCGCCCCCTTTGACGTCAGATCTGAGGCGATAGATCTGGACCGTTAGATCCACACGTGTCCTGGCCTGGACCGTTGGATCGAGCAGAGCAGCAGCAGCGTTGAGAGCCGCCCCCCTCTTGACCGTCCGATCTACACGTGGCGGCCATCCATCAGCTCCGATTAATAAAGGGTAAATTACCCTTAGGCCCTTATCTTTGCGTTATTTCATATCAGTCCTGTAAATATTTAAATACGTTGTTTAGTTTTAGGTTTATTTGCATAGAGGACCTCGAATTTATTTTATTTGCACTTATACCCCTGCCTGTTGTGAGCCACGTGCTCCTTCACGTGTTTTGTTGGTGTATTTGCAACCTTTGCCCTTGTAGTTCTGGTTGTTATGAAATGAATGAAATCTTTTTGATATTTGCATTTATGCCCCTGTGAATGGTTTAATTTCGCATGTGCGTTTATTTTTGGGTAAATTGCAACTAAGGCCCTCGGACTTTTGGTACGTGTTACCAATAGGTCCCTGGAACTTATTTTTGTTACAAATAGGTCCCTGAGTGCCCCAGGCACGCGCTTGGCGCGTGATTTGCTGGGTATTTTGCACCTGGACCCCCAGAACTTTGGGTATTTGCATTTCAGTCCCTCTGCACAGTACCCTCTTGTCATTTTTGAATAAAATATCAAATCACCTCCAAATTCAACGAAAATTTGACACATGGCTCCTGCTATGGTGTAGGATTTTTGTGAATTTTTTAGGACATTTTTTATTTCGTTTGTTATTTTTAAAAATTCAAAAACTTTCATTTTTTGTTACTGTCTAGATTGAAAAATCATAAAAAAATATAAAAACACCTCTAAAAATTCTACAAAAATTAGTTACTGTTTAGTTTGTGTTGTTTGATTTTCAAGCCAATGTTGGATATTTTTCATTGCTTAAAAACCTTAAAAACTTAAAAACCCCAAAAAACCCATAAAAATTCTAATAAATACATTAAAAATCCAAAAACAATAAATCTGGTACCTAAATTTTCCTTATTTCATCTATTTTATAGGAAAATTATCTCCAGGCCTTTTTGAGGTCGTTAGGTATTTTATCTAGGGACTTTAGGCTTGGATGGACAGTACCCCTTGTTTTTGTTACTGTTTGATTTTTAGAAATTAAAATAAATATCAAAAAAATCCCAAAAATTCACCAAAAACATAAAAAATTATAAAACACATAAAAATATTTTTGTTTTAATTTTTGGTTGATTTTTGTTGCTTTAAATAAATTGTTAAAGTGTGCTTGTATTTCCTTTTCTTAATTTCCTCATCTTTTAAAAATCCAAAAAAATATATAAAAATAATTAAAAAACACTAAAAATATTTTGTCTTTTATTCTATTTTGTTTTTACTACTTCGTAGGCCTACGGCCAACCCGTGCTCCTTGAGTTCGACCCTGGGTGCTATACCAGGTTAAACATATAGCAGGACCGCTTCTTTGTTTTGAGTGCTTGATTTGTCATTAGTGGTTCGATTTTTCTTGATCGACACATCCGAGCGATTGAGGTCGCGACGACCGATTTAGCTACACCTGATTACCTTAGTTGCTCGGGTTTTTGTGTCATCAGAATGGCGCCGTTGCCGGGGAGCACGGCTTAGTAGTTTTTCTTTTCATTTTGATTTTCGCGGCTTTTCGTGGCTCTTTCAGAGCTCGTGGCTCTTCGCGGCTTTTGTTTATATTTTCTTTTTGTTTTATTTTGCTTTATTTCCTTTTTCTTTTATTTTTGTTTTTGTCTTCTTTTGTGTGTTTATTTTATTTCACATTTTTGCATATATACCCTGTTATTTTTATTTTCATTTCTATTTCCTTTATTATTTGATTATTGGTTCTGACCACTCTGTTTCTCTTGCGAGGGCCCGAGGACCGAGGCAACTGATTTCGAGAAGCCGGCGCAACCGCAGGATTCGGAGACGGCTCCTTTCTTCGTGGAGCCGCAGGAGAGAGTGAGAGAGAGTTGAGTGGGTGAGGTTTTTATTTTATTTCCATTATTATTGTAATAATACAGGACCATTCTCTAGACTTGGACTCTTCTACCGTAGCGGGTCTGTTTCGCCGAGCACCGGTGTGCTCGGGGGACCCTTAGGACCTTCGCGGTTTTTCGCGGTTTTTACGCGGCTTTCTTTTCTTTTTATTTTTGCCTTTTCCGGTTTTTCGCGGTTTTTGCTCGAGCCCCTAGACTTAGGAATTTCTGGTGACTGTGCCGTACTTAGTAGGATCCACACACCTAACTGCTTATCTGTTCCTATAGATCGTTAATTGGACCTACTTAAAAATCATTAATAAAAATAACCGATTCACTTACCTTCGTAGCCTACGTGCTGCAGCCCGTCCTGTAAAGCGCTTACTCCTACCCCCGATTTGTCAGACAGAGGAGGGACGGGCCAAGACCGGACTCTTTGGCTTGGAGGTCGGTGACCGGTTAGACGGTTCATCGCTAGAATTGCTCATCTAGGACTCGGCTTTACCGCTGCATCATTTAGGTTAGTTTCTTTTCAGTCTTTAAATTCTGCGCGGATCATCTTGCATGTAGAGTGCTGGTGACAGGTACGCATTTCTTACTCAGCATGCATCATTGATTTATCGCGCATCGGCTTTTTCGTCTTCTCCCCCTTGTTTTGGACTTAATAACCAGGAGAACCGAAAAATTCGTTAGGCCGTTTGTTTTCATTTGAAAAAGACTAAAAAGTGAAACCATAAAATTGGGACTGGCTAATCTTATTGATCTTAAAACCCGCTCACCCTAAAAATTCTGTCTTGGGGAGAGCAACCCCCTCATTGTATGGTTTGGATGCGCGAGAGAGTGACCCGCACCCTAGGTAGAGCCCCCCGGTGCTAGTCCCGACTGATTACCGACTTTTCCGTGCGGGCCAGTCAGTTGGGTTAGCATCGGATATCCTAACAGGTCACGTAAGCGCTCTGATATTTTGTGTGTTCACCAAATAAAATTGACAAGATAATTTGACCGAACTTTTACGGTCTTCAGCTCGCGTTGCGTTGGTGAACCGGGGGTTTGTTTTCTGATCATAATTTTTCCAGATCTCATCCGCACTACTCGCCAGATCAAGATGATGGGTAGACGGTCTCTTAGGCAGCCTCTGGCTGCACCGCTTTTGAGCACGTCTACCTCATCATCTAGGTTGGCTCGCGAGAGCTCAGACCCGCTCTCCGAGCCCGAGTACAATTCCACCCTGTTCCCCCTCGACCCTCTTTCTGTTCTACCTGAGAGACACGAGCCCGAGGAGAGACTGATTGATTTGACAGCACCTGAGTTGGGCTCGTTTGATTTTGCAGACGTCGCCATGGCCGGCAGTTCTGAGGATCGTTCCCGTACAGAGCACGTTGTGATGGATCAGGGAGCGATCAACTCCACCTTGATCGCCTCATTGACAACTCCACCATGATTGAGATGAGGAGAGAGTTGGAGCGCCTCCGAGTAGAGCGAGATGAGCAGAGCGAGCCTGAGGAGATACCTGATGCAGAGGCACGAGCCGCAGCAGCAGCAGCAGCCGCAGCCGCAGCCGCAGCCCAGCAGCCGCGGGAGGAGGACCACCTAGACCGATGCGGGAGTTGCACAACCCCGGATCTACACTGATGCACCATTGGGTGGTGGTACCTGCTATCGTGGGGGACTTCAAGTTCCCCCCGAACACCCTGCAGATGCTTCCTCGTTTTCACGGACTTGCCACTGAGGAGCCCCACCTCCACCTCCAGGAGTTTCTGATGATCTGCAGTACTGTCCACGACCGGCATGTGGACCAGGACACGATCCGGATGATAGCCTTCCCGTTTTCACTGGCAGATAGAGCAGCCCCCTGGCTGAAGCATCTTGGGAGGTTTGTCTACACCTGGGAGCAGCTCCGCACCGAGTACTTGAACAAGTACTATCCACTCGGGCAGACGAATGCAGCGAGGGCCCTGATCAGCAACTTCTCCATGTTCCCCAACGAGCAGTTTCACGAGGCATGGGAGAGGTTCCGAGAGCTCCTGGACAGATGCCCGCACCACGACATCACGAAGCCGAACCTTGTGCAGAGCTACTTCAGCGGGTTGACACCAGAGCTACAGGGCCTGGTGAATGCTTCTTGCGGCGGGTCCTACTTCGCCAAGGACCACGACCAGGTCTGGGCCATCTTCGAGGAGATGGCTGAGAACTATATGGTGATGTCTCAGACCAGGTTGTATACTCAGAGACCCCAGCCACAGCAGCCAGGACCCGTGCAGTACCAGCGGATAGCACGGGTAGATGCAGGTCCATCCAGTTCGTCCGCAGCCGCAGCAGCACAGGCAGAGTCGACAGCTGCGGACATGGGCATTATTAGCGAGAAGTTGGACCGCATGGAGCTGATTGAGAAGAAGCAGTGCCAGAGCATCACTCAGATGGAACAGATGGCACAGGTTCTGAGCGACATGAAGACCCAGCTCATGTGTCTTCAGGAGGCACAGACGGCTCCTCAGCCCCGTCTTTAGTCGCGAGGCGACTCCGGTAGCAGCAGCAGCTCGTCCCAGCGCTCCAGCACCCCTGTGCAGCCTAGACAGGTTCACCTTGTACAGGCGGAGCCGTACCAGCAGCCGCAACCCACCTACCAGTCCCCACCATCTCCAGACATGCAGATGGTGGTATACCAGCCGGACCAGCCTCTGGCAGTACTCCCGCCAGCCCCCTATGATGCCGAGCCGTTGATGGATGTCAACGGGATTTGGTATGACCGCCCCCAGCCTGGGATCCGACGAGACCATCCCGGATTCAGGTGGGGGAGTGGTGGTGCCCAGCCCCAGCAGCAGCCGTCAGGACAGGGAGGGCAGTACTCCCATCAGAGAGATCACCAGCCGCAGCAGCAGCCCCCAGCATACCAGCAGCACCATCCATCATCCTTCGGTCCTCGTCCCTATTAGCAGCAGGGACAGTCGTGGAGACGTGAGCAGCAGGCTCACCCCGTTCAGCAGCAGCACCCTTCCTCATACCCCTCTTACCACCAGCAGCAGTTCCAGCAGCCTCACCCTCAGAGAGGCTACCCGTCGGGTTCTCACGAGAGCCCTGCTTTGGATGACATCGCCCGCCTCCTCACGGACCAGCAGGCCACATTCAGACGGGAGATGGACGAGTTCTGCCAGGAGATGCGGGACTTGGTGAGAGGGAAGGCCGCCATTCCAGCCCAGATTGAGCCGAATCCGAATAACCTCAAGAGGAAATCTGAGCAGGTATTACACACTGAGTCTGCCACTCCTAGTGACCCATTTGTTGATACATCTTCGGATCTATTTGATGCTGATTTTGTCACACTTAGGAGCGGTAGGACCCCAGCAGGCGGCGGCGCCTCATCTGAGCTTCACCACGAGGATATTTCAGAGGCGCCACATGAGGAGGAGGAGAGCGGTACTGAGGCCGCTCCCGATGATGACGGTGGCACTGAGGCCACCAAGGATGCTGATCCCACCAGCGGTACTGAGGCCGCCGCTTCACCAGATCGAGGAGGTGGTACTGACGCCACCAGGATAGCCGAGCCAGCCCGCGGTACTGAGGCCGCGAGACGTCTACCAGCAGCAGCAGCAGAGCCAGCCCATGGTGGTACTGAGGCCACCAGTGTGTGTCGTGATAGAGATGTTGTCTTTCCTTCAGTTCATGTACCTCAGAATACTATTGTGAATAAAGGAAAAGGTTTAGTTTCTTCTGGTCCCACTGTGGTGCATGATGTATGTGTGGATCCGGTCGTCGAACCGTCTAGGCCTTTTCCTAGTCCTTCATCTGCGAAGGACCCTGTGATCCCTTTCCCTAGAGCCCTTCAGATGGGGAAGGGGAAGAAAAAAGAAAATCCAAAAAAGAGAGAGCTTGAGGAGTTCAGCCAGAGCATGATCGATCGATTCCACATCCAGCTGACCCTCCAGGAGGCTTTGCAGCACATCCCCCTTCTCCAGCGATCTTTGAGAGAGAGGACTACAGTCAGGAGGAGGAGGAGGAACCACACTTCAGAGATACATGTGCTGACCAAAGCCACGTGTTTTGCGATCCAGAACCGTCTGCCAGCCAAGAGGCCAGATTCAGGGGCCCCGTATGTCAGATGCCAGATCAGTGAGCAGAGGTTCGACCGTACTCTTCTAGATAGCGGATCGTCGATGAACCTTCTTCCGGCAGCCCTTCTCGACCACTTCGAGTTGGGCACTCTTCGACAGAGCAGGACAGTCCTTCAGTTCGCTGATCGATCTGTCAAGAGGCCGAAGGGGTTATTACGAGACGTTATCGTCACGATTCAGGGCCTGAAATTCCCCGTGGACTTCGTAGTGTTGGACATGGAGATCCCTGAGTTAGTGGCCGATACCCCCATCATCCTTGGTCGTCCGTTCTTGGCCACAGCCAAGGCAGTGACTGATCATGATATCGGGAAGGTGTACTTTCGCGTCGAGGGCGAGAGTATACAAATAGAAACGGTCGAGGACTATAGAGCTAGAGAGAGATCCCGCTCAGAGGCCAGCACCGATTCAGAGCAGCTGACAGATGTAGAGCCAGACATCCACCAGGACTGTGATTTTGTGATCACAGATGATGAGGCAGCTTGGGCAGATCCTGCAGCACAGACCATCCTCTCATATTCAGATAAAGCTGATGCCGAGATGACAGCAGAGGAGAGTCTGGAGAGCACAGCCCTGGTTCAGGATACCACAGAGGCAGCAGAGCCGGTCCTTGATCGCGACACGATTTTCAGTGATGGTGGTGCTGAGGCCACCTTGCTTTACGGTGGTACTGATGCCACCGCGGTTGATACAGATCCCTCGGATTCAGAGTCTGATTGGGCCGATTGTGATGATCAGATGCCAGACCTGATTCCACCTGAGCCTACAGATGAGGAGGAGGTAGATGCAGAGCAGACCAGAGACAGTGCAGTTGAGCAGCCTTCTCCCGATCCAGTTTGCGAGAGTACGCTTTCACTTTCCCAAGCAGATTTGGCAGACTTAGCAGCTTTCACTCAGTTTCTTCCACAGCCAGATTTGCCAGCACCCAGCATTCCAGAGCTGAAGCCGCTCCCTACTTCGCTGAAGTATCGATTCATTGCGGGCGATCCAGAGATGTACCCAGTCATCATCTCCGCCGAGTTGACTGAAGAGCAGGAATCCCGTTTGATGGGGGTTCTTGAAAAGAACCGCAAGGCGATCGGATGGAGCGTAGCAGATCTCCATGGGATTAGTCCATCAGTGTGCTCCCACCATATCTATCTCGAGGAGGGGGCGAAGCCGTCGCGTGAGTTCCAGCGGCGACTGAACCCCAACCTGAGAGAGGTTGTGATGAAGGAAATATCGAAATGGTGGAGTGCAGATTTTATTTATCTCATTTCCGACTCCAAGTGGGTCAGCCCCTTGCATGTGGTGCCCAAGAAGACGGGCATCACGACTGTGATCAGTGAGTCGGGAGAGGAGATTGCTACACGAGTACCCACCTCTTGGAGGGTCTGTGTTGACTACAGGAGACTCAACCAGGCCACCAAGAAGGACCATTTCCCCCTACCTTTTATTGACCAGATCATTGAGAGACTGGCAAGGAAGAGCCATTATTGCTTCCTGGATGGGTACTCGGGCTACAACCAAGTGGCCATCGCTCCTGAGGATCAGGAGAAGACCACCTTTACCTGTCCCTTCGGCACATATGCTTTTCGACGCATGCCATTTGGGCTATGCAATGCCCCTGCGACTTTTCAGAGGTGCATGCTGTCGATCTTTTCGGACATGGTAGGGGAGTGTTTGGAGGTCTTCATGGATGATTTCTCGGTCTACGGCGACGGATTCGATTCTTGTCTTGACTGCCTAGACCGGGTGCTCCAGCGATGTATTGAGTTTCATTTGGTCTTATCTTGGGAGAAGAGTCACTTTATGGTGACTCAAGGGATGGTGCTTGGCCACATCATCTCCAACAGGGGCATGGAGGTTGATCCGGCCAAGGTTGATGTCATTAGGAAACTCGCACCACCGTCCAATCTGAGGCAGCTACGGTCATTCCTGGGGCACGTTGGATTTTATAGGAGGTTCATTCAGGATTTCAGCAGGATTGCCCGACCGTTGATTGACCTCTTGATGAAAGACACCGAGTTCCTTGTCGATGACAAGTGTCTTTCGTCGTTCGCGACTCTCCAGCAGTGTGTCATTGAGGCTCCTGTCCTCCAGCCGCCTGATTGGTCTCTCCCATTCGAGATCATGACGGACGCCTCCGATTTTGCCGTAGGGGCAGTGCTGGGACAGAGGAGGGATGGAGTTCCATTTGCCATACACTATGCTAGCCGCACATTGGATTCCGCCCAGCGGAATTACACGGTCACAGAGAAGGAGATGCTAGCCGTAGTGTTTGCCCTGGATAAGTTCAGATCATATATCATTGGATCTAGAGTGACTTTGTTTACAGATCACACCGCCATCAGGTACCTCATGGCAAAGAAGGATGCCAAGGCCAGACTGACTAGATGGATCCTTCTACTCCAGGAGTTCGACATTGAGATCAAGGATAAGCCTGGAGTCAAGAATGTGGTGGCGGATCATCTCTCCCGACTAGAGCAGCCTGAGGATTCTGAGCAGATTGACCCTATTAGAGATACCTTCCCAGATGAGGCGATCCTTGCTATCGCCTCACTCCCATATTACGCCGATATTGTGAACTTTCTCGTTGCTGGGAAAGTCCCACAAGATTGGCCCAGGCAAAGGCTTGAGACCTTCCTTGCGAAGGCCAAGTCTTACCATTGGGAGGATCCCATCCTTTACCACGAAGGAGGGGATAGTGTCTGGCATCGGTGTATTCCTCAGGAGGAACACCATAGCGTCCTCACCTACTGCCACAAGCTTGAGGCAGGAGGACATCATTCTGGGAGGAGAACGGCACAGAAGGTGCTCCAATCTGGCTTGTGGTGGTTACCCTCTTCAAGGACTCAGATGACTTCTTGAAGAGGTGTACTGACTGTCAGAGGATGGGCACTTGTGGACAGCGTGATATGATGCCGATGCAGCCCATTCACTTCTGTGAGGTTTTTGACGCATGGGGCATCGATTTCATGGGTCCATTCCCTAAGAGTCAGGGATTTGAGTACATTCTGTTGGCCGTAGATTATGTGAGTCGTTGGGTGGAGGCTATCCCCGCCCGAGCCGCTGATGCGAGGACAGTTTGCAGATTTTTGAGGAAGCATATCATCACGCGGTTTGGGGTTCCACGAGTTTTGATATCTTATGGGGGATCCCACTTCATCAACGACCAGGTGAAGGCATCTGCTAGCGAGTTCGGCATAGACCATCGTGTTGCTACACCTTACCATCCACAGACGAATGGTCTAGCTGAAGTGTCGAATAGGGAGATCAAGACTATTCTGCAGAAAGTCGTCCGCCCTGACCGAAAGGATTGGTCACAGCTTTTGGACTCGGTTTTGTGGGCGTATAGGACGTCTTTCAAGACACCTTTGGGCACATCTCCCTTTCGCCTCGTATATGGCAAGCCATGCCATTTACCTGTTGAGCTGAGGCACAAGTCACTTTGGGCAGTCACAGATATTTTGATGGATCCAGATGGTATGGGAGACCAGAGAAGGGCAGAGCTAGCTGCCCTGGAGGAGCTTAGAGATGCAGCTTTCTCAAGCAGCCTACATTATAAGGAGAAAGTGAAGGAGTGGCATGATTCTCATATCAGCCACAAGCATTTTGAGATTGGACAGAGAGTATGGCTGTTTGATGCGAGGCTACGATTATTTCCAGGGAAGCTTCAGAGCAAATGGAAAGGACCTTATCTGGTTAGAAAGGTACACGACAACGGTAGCATCGACATATCTGAGTTGTCTTCTAAGAGTACCTTTCGAGTGAACGGCCAACGGCTCAAACCATTTCTAGATCATGAGCCGCGGGTCGTTGATCTTGCCCCTATTCATTTTGCGTGAGATGTGGTCTTTGACTCACATCTAATGCATCTCACGCCTGAGTTTCACTGATCTTCCGACTTGTATAGATCCAGATGTCCATATCACCACATTCTTTAGTCCCACATCCCTTCTTTCATCTTGTGATTATGCTATACTTAGGGTGCACTTTACCCTAAGTATAGGGGGGATGTGAGACCTTTCGGGTATTTCTTTTGTTTCTGTTTACCCCTGCTTTTGTTGCCTATACTTAGGGATATTTCACCCTAAGTATAGGGGGGGTAGACCATGTACATTCTGCACTCAGGTTTTCCCTTAGTATACAGCCTGCTATACTTAGGATTATTTGATCCTAAGTATAGGGGGGAGACCTGAGTCCCTCTTGACTTTTCATCTCCCTTTTGTATAGCCTTTCTTTTCACTTTCCTATACCTAGCACGAGTTATGTCTTCTTCATCGCTCTTGACTCTGAGGACATCGTTCGAGCTAAGTATAGGAGGGTGTGTATATATATTTCATATATACTTTAGCCATAACTCGTACTTTGTGTGAGTGTGTTAATAAATAAAAATGGCTAAAAACCACAAAAATTAAAAAATTTCATGTACATAATCTTCTTTTATTTGCACATACATAGCTAGTGTACAAATTATTTTTGTAAAAATGATTTCAAAAAT
Organism: Ottelia alismoides; assembly: GCA_037367405.1. Classification (NCBI taxonomy): domain Eukaryota; kingdom Viridiplantae; phylum Streptophyta; class Magnoliopsida; order Alismatales; family Hydrocharitaceae; genus Ottelia; species Ottelia alismoides. Next base: position 377,269 of record JAZKJV010004701.1, read on the forward strand.
CTTTTGTGTAAAGCTTGTGTAAATATTTTTGTATCAAAATTATGTATATAGTACAAAATTTTTCCAAAATGTTTTAAAAATCAAAAATTTTGCAAAAATCTTGTGTAAATGTGTGTAAATATCTTTTTGCAAAACTTGCACTTCATGCATCATCCATTCATGATTTCAAAACATTTTTCAAAAATTTTGCATGGTTGAAAAATTTGTGTAAATAAGCATCTTTTTGTACATATGTATATAGTTTTTCTGGATGATAGTTGACATTTAAACTAGCCTGGAATCAAATTGAGAAATGGAGCTTGATTAAGATCTTAATCCACCTAATTTCTAAGAGGAACCTTATAGGACTTAGGTTTAAGGCTTTTCAGGTCCATGGTGACTTAATTCTTTGAGTTCACTAAGCTATGATCACATGTCATCTCAATGAGCCTAAGTAGAGCACTTAACAACAACACATGACTCATATAGATTATGGCTTTACTTGGACAACCGCACTATGCACCGAGCTCTCTACGGATGAGGTGGTGAGGAGGCAGTCTTCCTTGACTTGGGGTAGCATATGAGGGTAGTACTTCTAGGCGGAACCTCTCTTCTTCTTATAGTGAAGGAAGTGCGTCTCAACTTGGTCTGGTTGCCATGAGGTCTAACGACGGGAGTTGTGGGTTGCAATAAAGCTTCAAAAGAGGGATTGTCTACTGGCTCAAGAGGAAAAACTCCTTGTATATATGCTGCACATGTATATGTTGTACAGATGCACTTGAAAAAAATGTGCAAAAAGAAAAGAACTCCAAAAAAAGTGGTGGGTCTGAGAGAAAATGATAATCCCACCGGAGTATGTATATAAGTGCAATAAGCAAAGCTTGGTTTCATGATCCACCTGTTGTAGCTTGCAGCAGGGAGACTTGGCTACACTGGTCAAGCTCCCAAGGGTACTTGGCTACACTGGCCGTGACCCATTCTCTTCTTCCCCCTCTTCTTGAGCCGGTTGTACTTGAACTTAGAAGGGAATACCCCGCTCCTCGAGGAAAGAGTGGCCAGATTGAGGTCATAGAGTTACCTTGTTGGGGAGGGTTGTCAAGTTGCCATTTCTGAGGTGGAGAGCTTAGACTTCACATTCACAGGACAAGAAAAGATCCATGGTCTTCAGGGTTTGTGATTGATGACTTGTTCTGACCTGGAGCATTGAGGAGTCTTGGTTACAGATTAGTGGAACTTAGAGGCTGTTAGGTTTTAAGCTTAAGTCTAAATAAGGTTCCGACACATTAATAATCCAAAGATCTGATTGAGCTCCATACCCCAATTTAATGAAGGCAAGTTTAATAATCAACCTTGATCCATGTACATCCTCTTTTTCTTTTTCTTTCTTTCTTTTTCACTTCTTTTTCAAATAAGTGTTTGCTAAGGGACTAGCAAAGTTAAGTATAGGGGGGTGATGAATACCCATTCATCACTCTTTATTCTTATATTTTAGCTACAAAAACCTTTGCAAATGCATGTAGATATGTGTAAATAGGAATAATTAGCAAAAGCATGCATTGTGTAAAAAACCTATAATTAGCATGTTTTTTGTGCAAAAATAAAAGAATAAAGATTAAAAAGAAAAAGAAGGAAATATTTAGAATAAATATTGAGCAACCTAACCCAAGGGAGGGCTCAGCATGGGCCTGACCGCATAAAAGCCAAGTAGAGGGAGATAGGGGCTCATGTGTATATATTTATGTAAATAAAATAAAAATGTTTTCCTCACCCAAAAATAGGCTTGTGAATACTTGTATATATTTATAAAAGATAAAAACAAAATAAAAAGTTAAAAATCAAAAAGATCAAAAAGACCCCTTCATCATGTACATATATCACATCTATGTATTTATTTAACCTTGTAATTAAATAAAGTTATTTTCCAAACTTTTTGTAAATATTCTATGCTACATATTGTAAATAAATAAAATAAAAAGAATCAAAACAAGAATCAAATAAAAATAACAAAATTAAAAATACAAAAATACATTGTACATATACCTTGTATATAGTTGTACATAACTATTTATTTTACCTATGTATATAAATAATAAAAATAAAATAAAAACACCCTTTTATTCCTTATTTTATTCTATAAATAAATAAAATATAAAATAGGAATAAAATTGTACAAAAATAATAATTAAAAATCAAAAATCAAAAGCCTACATATTGTATATATACCTATATATAGCTATATATTGTAAATACCTTATTTTTATTTCCAAAAATAATTAAAAATCACCAAAAAATAGAAAAAAATAAAATAAAAATGTTTCATGTTTTGAGTTTTGGCTGAATCGGGCCCTAGCTACCTCCATTTGTCACTCCAATATCCTGTCACGTGGCCTGACCGCATTGGCTCCTGGGGATTTTGACCGCCCGGTCAACTGGCCCCCCCAGGACCACTTCTCACGGGTTCGAGCGTCGGACCCCACTTCTCGGATTTTTCCCCGCTCGACCCGATTGCCTATCACCCAAACCCCGGCTCCGTTTTACACCTCCCACATCCGACACCCTCGCCGGGCATCAACCTCGGGATCCGCGCACCACCGTGACCCTACCGGAGCCTTTCTTCTCGGATCCCTCCAGCCTACTTAAGCGAGCTCTGTCACCCTTTTCACGCATCTTTGGCCATTTGCTTCATTCTCCAGTGAGCTCCAGAGAGAGAGAGAGGTGACAGCTCGCGCCTCGACCTGTTGCAGCGAGGAGAGGAGGTGGAAGCCATCGATCCGGCGATACATCTGTCGCAGCTCCGCCGCCTGAGCGAGCTCCGAGCCTCGGGCCGAGACGACCCTTGAGGCCACGACCGGGAGCATACCCAGCTCCAGCACAGTCTCATCGATCATCCAGGTAGTCCCTTAGCTCCACCTTTCCGTTCAATTTCCATTTTCCCCCAAATCGCATCTCCGGCGTCTTTCTTCGATTCGCCCCGGTTCCGACCGCCATCCGACCATCGGACCCGACCCACATCTCCGCCTTCCTCCGCCGCACATTCTACACCCACTCACACAACCCAGCTCGCACAGGAGCTGGGAACCGGGCTCCACCGTCTTCCACCTTCGCCGGAGCCCGTCGCCCCGACGCACCCGTCACCTTCACACCGCCTAACGGGGTCGAGGCACTTTGCCCTCGACCCGCGAGTCTTCTGAGCCCCTTTGCAGGTCATTCCGAGCCCATCTGAGGGCTTGGTCATTCAGGACGGGAGACCCAGCTCCGCCGACCGTGCCTGAGCTCCTCCGAGCTTGGGACGATCATCGGAGTACCGCAGCATATGCAGGAGCGCACGAGCCTTCTTCTCCGATCATCGGCGCGCTCCGAGGAGGAGGCCAGCACCCGCACGAGCCCGGCGAAGTTCGTCGGGGACCAGTTCCTCCAGGATCCTCCAGCGTCGTCGGATCAACCCTCAGCTCCAGACGCCATCCAGACCGTCCATTCCGAGCGCCCCCTTTGACGTCAGATCTGAGGCGATAGATCCGGACCGTTAGATCCACACGTGTCCTGGCCTGGACCGTTGGATCGAGCAGAGCAGCAGCAGCGTTGAGAGCCGCCCCCCTCCTGACCGTCCGATCTACATGTGGCGGCCATCCATCAGCTCCGGTTAATAAAGGGTGAATTACCCTTAGGCCCTTATCTTTGCGTTATTTCATATCAGTCCTGTAAATATTTAAATACGTTGTTTAGTTTTAGGTTTATTTGCATAGAGGACCTCGAATTTATTTTATTTGCACTTATACCCCTGCCTGTTGTGAGCCGCGTGCTCCGTCATGTGTTTTGTTGGTGTATTTGCAACCTTTGCCCTTGTAGTTCTGGTTGTTATGAAATGAATGAAATCTTTTTGATATTTGCATTTATGCCCCTGTGAATGGTTTAATTTCGCATGTGCGTTTATTTTTGGGTAAATTGCAACTAAGGCCCTCGGACTTTTGGTACGTGTTACCAATAGGTCCCTGGAACTTATTTTTGTTACAAATAGGTCCCTGAGTGCCCCAGGCACGCGCTTGGCGCGTGATTTGCTGGGTATTTTGCACCTGGACCCCCAGAACTTTGGGTATTTGCATTTCAGTCCCTGTGCACAGTACCCTCTTGTCATTTTTGAATAAAATATCAAATCACCTCCAAATTCAATGAAAATTTGACACATGGCTCCTGCCATGGTGTAGGATTTTTGTGAATTTTTGAGGACATTTTTTATTTCGTTTGTTATTTTTAAAAATTCAAAAACCTTCATTTTTTGTTACTGTCTAGATTGAAAAATCATAAAAAAAATATAAAAACACCTCTAAAAATTCTACAAAAATTAGTTACTGTTTAATTTGTGTTGTTTGATTTTCAAGCCAATTTTGGCTATTTTTCATTGCTTAAAAACCTTAAAAACTTAAAAACCCCAAAAAACCCATAAAAATTCTAATAAATACATTAAAAATCCAAAATCAATAAATCTGGTACCTAAATTTTCCTTATTTCATCTATTTTATAGGAAAATTACCTCCAGGCCTTTTTGAGGTCCTTAGGTATTTTATCTAGGGACTTTAGGCTTGGCTGGACAGTACCCCTTGTTTTTGTTACTGTTTGATTTTTAGAAATTAAAATAAATATCAGAAAAATCCCAAAAATTCACCAAAAACATAAAAAATTATAAAACACATAAAAATATTTTTGTTTTAATTTTTGGTTGATTTTTGTTGCTTTAAATAAATTGTTAAAGTGTGCTTGTATTTCCTTTTCTTAATTTCCTCATCTTTTAAAAATCCAAAAAATATATATAAAAATAATTAAAAAAACACTAAAAATATTTTGTCTTTTATTCTGTTTTGTTTTTACTACTTCGTAGGCCTACGGCCAACCCGTGCTCCTTGAGTTCGACCCTGGGTGCTATACCAGGTTAAACATATAGCAGGACCTCTTCTTTGTTTTGAGTGCTTGATTTGTCATTAGTGGTTCGATTTTTCTTGATCGACACATCCGAGCGATTGAGGTCGCGACGACCGATTTAACTACACCTGATTGCCTTAGTTGCTCGGGTTTTTGTGTCATCAGGGGCAGCCCCATTTTCCTCATATATATGTATGTATGTATGTATATGTATGTATATATAGGTTAAATGGGGCTGCTCCCTGGGGGGAGCTAACTTGGCTCCCCCGCCCCATTTCGCCCGATTTTTTTATTTTCTTTGAAAATTTCTTCCGTAGAATTTCATCACTATGTCCCTAT